>NW_021025028.1:379044-446720 GCF_004153795.1 Camellia sinensis
CTAGACTAAATACTGTGCCTACCATCAACAAACCGGTCATGACACCGACAGTTGCTTTCGTCTGCGCCATGATGTACAAGATCTGTTTGACAACAGGGTTATACATGCCCCTGTCATTGGTGCGCCTAGGACACTGTGTTTGTCGTATGCTATTCCTGAATGGTTTGCCGGAGGCTTGCTTTGATTATGCTTACATGCTTGTTGCATGCTTGTCATATTGCATGTTGTCACATGCTTGCTAATTGACATGTTGTTGCATGCTCATCCATCTTGCCTTGCATGTTGTCGCATGCTTGTTACATATTTAGTACATTATATGTTGTTGCATATTAGTTCCATTGCATGCTTGCTTGCATGCTTAGTTTGCATAGCATTGTGTGTGCATTGCCTTGCCTCTTGATCACACATGATAGAGGTTAAGGTTCCTTATGTGTTTTGTGCATTTCATTTGATATTGAATTGCACACTTGACTCTTTTGGCCATCATGCATTGAAATGCGTGATTGATGGTCCGAGGGTCGAGAACTACACTCCTTTGAGTCTTAAACATGATAAGGGGTGTAGTTACAAATATTGTCCTGTAAATGCATTGACATACTCTGTTTGTCCTCTGCTTCAGCAAAAGAGCATTTTACAAGAAGGGATGGCCGATCGGCCATCTTCAGTGCCGATCAGCTACAAGTGTATGGCCGATGGCATCATATTTGGTCGATGACCTGTTTATCCTAGCCGATGACCATGATTTTTGGCCGATGGCCTCCCACAGTGCCCATGGGGTGAATCAGAAGTGTGTTGGGAATTTTCACACTTTGCAGAGGTACAGAGCAGTGCAAACAGAGGCAACATGAGGCATGGCAATGAATTTCGAGCGAAGTCGACCGAGCATGCATTTGTCCCTCTCCCCGAGGCCTCTTTACTATTTTTCGTAGCTTAATTAATTTCTTAATTGTTTAAGTGCTGTAATAATTAATTGTAGCTAGTTATTCATTTGATTGTGTAATAATTAATTAGCTTGTTAGTTAGGTAATTACATGGTTTGTATTATTCTTTCGGTCTCTCCCTCGAGAGAGCCAATTGGTGTAATAAGTGTCCTTGTGTGTGATGCATGTCTTCCAACCCCCATTTCTTTCTCCCTTTTACATAACCGCTTACGATGGTTAGTTTTAAGGCATATGTCATTTAGCATACCTTATGCTCGCATGTTTGCATCCCTTCATCTGTATTGCATGCACCAGGCTCGGCGCATCATACTAACTGCATTGTATTTCAACCGCTACTTGAATACATTTATCGAATTGTCGCATCTCATATGCCATCTTAGAATAGCCGAGCCTATTCTAGTTGCATTTTTCCTGTGTTGCATTACCCATCTTGGCATGAATTAGGATCATGCATTGATTACTAACTAGTTTTTTGTTTTGGCTTGGAGTACACTGTGAGTGTTTATGCTTTAGCATCTTGCATGTGTGTTAGTGTTAACATGACAGCATGCTTGCCATGAGGCAAATTGCTTATGTGATATAACTGCCTAAATGCCTGTGGATGAAGGTTGGGTTACTTGAATTGGAACGATTCATTGAAATCCGTGTTTTAGCCTACTTGTGAGTAGCAAACTTCAAAACCATTTCCAAACAAATGGATATGCGATGCTTTGTTTCAAATTAGGCGATCTAGTCTATACTTGTGTGTTGTGCGCATCACATAGTAATTCTAGCTAACTAATCAGAATAAGAACGCATTTGTTTTCAAAAACAAGATATCATGCTTAGTACAGGCCGATCTTTGATCGGGTGAGCAGGGGTGCTCATTGCATGACCTTCCCCTCTCGTACCCAAGTTCTCGAGCCGAGGCAACTTTGGTGATGACGGACACGTGGCTTTAGGCACGAGTCAGGGTTTCCTTAATTCCCCCAAAATAAAATATTTAGGTACCGACTCTGTATCTGGCAAAGCAATCCATGTTTGGCACATCTTTACAAAAATCAGTTTTCCAAAACGATTTGTCGGATTTGGACACTTTGGCGATTTATCGGTCTTGCATTGCACTTTGCGAGATTAGATTCAAAACCGTGACATTGAGTCCGAACTGTAGTAGCTAGAGAACAAAGGAGATTTCACGCCTTCGCAAGCGCGGAGCTTCGAGAGTCCTTGCGGCGCGTCTACAACCATTTACACTACAACCATGCAAGACAAGTCTCATATGACCAAGAAGGCTCAAAACAGTGCTAAAGCATGCCAAGTTAATAACAAAAATATGCTGAGATCAAATCATAAAAAGTGAGAAAAACGTGCTCACATGTTAGGCCATCAACACATGCAAAGAAGACACAAGGAGGGGAGGCCACCCCCTTCTCTTTTGGACCTCAAAACAAACTTTTTACCACTGAAATTTCCCTAAAATTCTGTGGTTAAAAGGCCAAGAAAAGGGTGCTTCAAAAACTTTGAAAGATGGCTTAAAAGGCTTTACAAGCCAAAGAGCAAAAGAAGGAAACCACCCCCTAACTAAACAAGTTTCAAACCACCATTTTAAAACCTTAAAAATAGTGTTTTTTGGAAGTTAAAATGAACCTCAAAGTAGCATGTAAAGATGACCAAAAAATAAACTAAAGCAAAGCTTAAAAGAGAGTAAGGCTTTACCCTTGAAGCACAGCAACAAACAGCACAATTTCTGAGCCAAAACCAAGCTTGAGACATCAAACCAAGCTTCAAGGGACCTCAGCTCCAAGGTGAAGGTGTTTGGCTAAGGGTCTTAGTGCAAATATGTAGAGAAAACTCACTTTCAAGCACAATATGTATATATATATATATATAGAGAGAGAGAGAGAGAGAGAATTCAAGAGAGAGAGAGTGAAATTTTGCTTACAAATTTTCTGAACCCCCAAAATGGGGGAGGGACCTTCCCTTATATAGAAACTGCAAGCTAAAGCTTGCTTCCATCCCTACATACGCATGTATGGAGGATGTATTCAATGGTCAATAGCTAGCATAGCTGGCACATAAAATATCTGAAAAAGGAGAAAATTGGCCATTGTCCACTTCAGGTGGCCAGCCGGCCACCTCCCCTAGCCAACCGACCACTTTAAGTGGCCGGCAAGGAGGAAAAGCGGCCGACAAGTGCCAAAAGTGGCCGACAAGGCCTTCTCCCCCTCAAAGCAAGAGGCACCAAGGTTTGGTCCAAAAACAAGGCCAAAACAAAGAGAGTTTAGAGGCCCGAAGACAAGGCACTCAACCGAGAACTTCGGGCTCTCAGAGCGAGCACAAACATGCACAATCATCGAGCGCGCAATGATGATGTCTGAGTCTTAAGGTCGGTCAAAAATGGGGTATCTACAATAGGACAATTGTCCGAATCAATATTTTTGGTTCAATCATACTTTATAATTATGATACCACCCCTATCAATTCTCTAAAATGAATTGAAGGGGCTCCAAGTACAATAATAAGAGTGTCAAGAAAAATCCCACTAGTTCAAGGAATACGAAAGTGTTGCAGTCTTACATGAAATACATAAAATAAGATGACCTAATAGGCAACTTATACATACAAAAATGATCCTAGGCTGGGTTTGAGGTTGTTAAAATGATGAACATGCATAAAATACAAATAACAAGTAAAGAAATGAAAATTCTAGAAAACTATATGATGATCAAACCGGATCATACATGATTATTATATAATTAAATGCCATCTAGAACATGCTATTTAATAAGAAGTAGAAAAAAAAAAAAAAACATGTCAAACAAGGCGAAAAAGCTAATGAAACTAACAAATGAACTAATACCCTAGCATGATGCACAATAAAAAATAAAGCCTAGGCTGGGTTTGAGGCTGTTAAAATGATGAACATGCATAAAATACAAATAACAAGTAAAGAAATGAAAACTCTAGAAAACTATATGATGATCAAACCGGGTCATACATGATTATTATATAATTAAATGCCATCTAGAACATGCTATTTAATAAGAAGTAGAAAAAAAAAACATGTCAAACAAGGCGAAAAAGCTAATGAAACTAACAAATGAACTAATACCCTAGCATGATGCACAATAAAAAATAAAGCAAAAGGGTACTTAAATTCAAAAGGTAAAGGATTACATACTAGTTTGATTAAACCGAAGAGAATGCGAAGAAATGAAAAGAATACTAGGCTTTTCTTGCTTGCAAGCCTCCCTCAAGCTTAGGTTTATGATATAGTTCGAGTTCTTCAGCCTTAGCATGATTTTCAGACGTTGAGAGTTGCTGTGGGTAAAGCATTTTCAGAGCTAAGGCAATGGAGAGGAAAGAGGTGTGGTGTTTAGCTTTTAAAATTTCATTAAAAGCTCTCAAGTTTTTAACCTCTTGAAAGAGAGGGGGAGAGGGCCCTTTCATAGGCAGAGGCGAAGGTTCTAGAACCCTTCTAGGGTTTCATCGGTTATCCCTTGCCACCTCTCTCTAGAAATGCACAAAGATTGAGTTTTCAAAACTAGTCCTATCACTCTTGGATGTGTGCACGTACAACTCTGGTGCGCATGCACAACCAATGTGTGCATGCACAACTCATGTGCACACACATAACTTGCCTTGGTACACATACCATCCATGCATGCACAAGTACAGGGTCCTATGCTCCTAACTTGCTTGTGGCCCAAATAAGCCTAAATTGCTCTCCGATCAATGTTTTTAACGATTCCGACTACTAATTATAGAAAATGTCTTCGATCAAAGTACAACTGGGCTTTCCTCTCTTTCTTGGGGTTAAAAAGTTGGTTTTTTGCCAAAAATGGGTCTAGAGATAAAACGGTCATTTTCGCAAAAAGATAATTTTTGGTCAAAACAGGTTTATACAACAACTCTAACAAACTTTAACATTCCAAAGATAAAGTAATTACCATTTCATCATTAAGAGGCTTGCAAGCCCCCAAAGTCTTAGGGCTAGTCAAAATAGAGTGTGTACACCGTGGCATAGAGCTACAGACATGCCACAAAAATATATGGCTAGGGTAAAAACATATGGCCAGTTTCAAGATGAGGTACAATCAATGTGTTTCCAAAGAATTCTTCTTATTTCCACTTTGTTCTCTCTCATTTCCCTGAAGGTACAAAGTTTTGACGAAAATATGATCTCGAACGTCATAGAATATATGGATTTAACAAGTCCAAAAACATTTTGAAAATAGTTTTGAGGTCTAAAACTATTTTGGCCAAAATGGGTGTAAGGTTGGGATCCACTTTTATCTATGGTTCATGCTGAAGATAATCGAACTCATGCATCTATGTTTTCATCATCGAGTGACTAGAAAGAAGTGCCCAAGTCTTAGGGCTAGTCAAAATAGGGGGTCTATAGTTTGTTTGTGTATGCATAGTGAATTGAATTGTAAATTACTACTCTCCTATTTTGTGAACCGACACTACGACAAAAAACATTTTTGGTGATGATTTTTGGCAGCATAACAAAAATTGGTCACCAAATATACATAATCGGCAATGATATAATGATTGGTCTCCAAAAAATAAACTATTGACGATGATTGTTTTGGTGTTTGGCCACTAGAATATTTGGTTGCCGAATCATCCTATGATAGGGCTTCATCGACATTTTTTGCGTCACTTATACCTTAAATGAAGAAAATTATATTTTTGGTGACTAACATAAATGCAGCTAAAAGTGTTTTTTCCCGTAGTGCGAGATCAAACCAAGCATGAAAAACCATACCAAATTTGGTTTGGATCGGACTAGTTTATAGTTTTTTCAATTTTTTTGCTCAGCCCAAATGTATAGTAGAAAAATATATATTTGTAGCATTTCTTTTCATCTCTTATGTAGATTCACATAATAAATTCTTTGTATCCATACAAGACTTACCATATCCAAAAAAATAGAACCTACAAAAAGGACAAAAAAAGAAAAATAAATAAAATAAAATTCATATGGTTATATGTTAGCACCTTAGACCCTTGACACTCAGGTTTGGCATGCAATGGTGGCACCTTGCACCCATGCCAACCATGGAAGTCAAACATAAGGGTGGCATACCTAAGGCAAGGTGACATATTGAAGTGTGGCAATGGCAATGCCAAAAGACCCAAAGACAAATGTTGCTCCATGTGGGAAAACACAAGGTTGGGCTTAGTTTGAATGCCACTTGTAGCATAGGCTTGTAGACTGAGGCAATCAGTGTGGTTTGACACTTAATTAAGAACCAAGGGCTAGCACTATGCACATGCTATGTAGTCCAAGACATGCCAATTTGTGGGATTGACTCTGGTAGGTGTAATGCTAACAAGGATAGCATATATTGATAGTTATGCTAGCATGGCACAAAGGCAATAACTTGTAGAAATGTAGGGATTGTTGTTCAAGGCAGTTCCTTGCAATTGGTGATAGTTCTACTTGCAACATTATGATTGGTACAGCAAACCCTAGCAATTAGAGGTGTCAAATGCTCTTGTCTGATTGTATACATGCCTATAAATATGAAGACATTGTAGGAGTTTTGGCAGAGCGTGTATTTTATATGAATTCTCTTGCATTCATTATAGTACTTGGTGGTAACAAAAGTTGAAATATGTCATGTAATCTCTATGTGTGCTTACTTTATTATCAGATCTCACTCTGTAAAATTCAAGCATAGTTGTCTGAGACTAAGAGTTGTAACTTAGGGTCATCATACGCTACGATTTGTAAGTTAAAAACTAGCCTTGTGACAATTGGTATCAAAGAACAATTTTGTTCAGAATGGTTACTGGTTTGGAAACAGTTACAGAACAAGTAACCCGATTGGAGAATTTAGTGGTGGCACCCGTTGATGCAAGCTGGTTGTACACATATCGATTAGATGTTGTACGTAACAGACTCTATGTCCTTCAAACTGAGATAAGGGTATGTAGTTAGGTGGGTAGTGTTTTGTAAGAAGGATGGTTTTGGTATTTTGTGGGGGTTCTTAGAAATTTTCTCAATTTTGAATTTTGTAGGCGGGGTTTCAAAGAAATAAGGGTCCAAATTAACAAATAGGGTGTTATTAGCAACATTCTTTGTGGGTATATTGTCAATGATGGTAGGTTTCTATAAATTGTAAACAAGATGAACCGCATCTAAATGATTTGATGTTATGTGATGTAGGAAACTAGGTAGCAGTTGGATCATTGATTTTCTTCAAAATCGAAGTAAATCTGTCATGACCGAAGCCTACCCCTAAAAGTTTAGATCATAACCACTCAATTACCTACGACCTCATATAGATTACAAAATATCTTTAATCATGGGGCCTAAGCAGAAACAATTAACATAATTATGATGTCCATTGAGCAAATGCCTAGATGATCAAGTTATGTCATACCTATATACATATTATGCCTTACAAACACAACTTATGTACAATGAAACCTTCATCATTTAATTTTAGGTTCACAAAACCATCTTAACAAAAACAAACAAACAAAAGGCTTAAGAAAGACTTAGCACCAACAGATCAACAAAACGCCATCAAGTAGGCTTGACAAGACAGGTTCACAAAAGCAAATCCTGGGGCTAGCCCTGAGGCTGATCTCCCTATTATTCGCCTACATACATATGACATAAGAAATAAGGGAAGCACAATGTATAATAGTAAAGTGGAAAGATATAAATGAATGGCTTTGTATTTAAAGAGTTCACGTTAATGTATATTATTATAATTGATAGAAAAAATAAAATATTATAGTTTGATATTAAATAATTAAGAAATATAAGATAATATAATGAATGACAATTGAAAAAGAAACATAAATATAAGATATTGTGAAAGTATCTAATAATTTTTCCTCTCCCTCTATCTCAAAACAGACAAATAGCCATTCTTTTTCTCATCCTTATCACTTTAAGATATCAAGCTTGAAGGTATCTCGAGAAAACCAGTATTCACTTTTCTAAGTTCCCAAAAATTTTCGTAATACAACACTTTTGAAGTTGAAGCATTCATGTCATTACCCATTTCATGTTTACAGAACGGCCTCGGGTCCACAACTAACAGAACGACCTTAGGGCCACATAAAACAGAATGGCCTCAGGCCCACATAGAGCAGAATAGTCTTGGGCTAACATATATAACAGATTTCAATTCAAATTCGTAAAGTTCAATCATGTCATAGTTAATACAACTTCTAGAACATATAACAATCATAAATTCATGAATAAATAACACCGTTACTCACAGTGATTTTGGCCACGCGATGATCCTTCTTGCAAACAACCTACACAACATGGCACACACACAATTTTGATAATAATTCGTTCACCTTCCTGTTAATTTAACAACGTATGTGTCAATGAGTTTCTATTTATCTTTTAACTTTCTGAAGGGTCTAAACATGGTCAAAAACACGTTCAGAAGGTCGAGGACGTTAACAAAAAATTGACAGTTTCTCTCCTAGTTTTCGCACGTTTGAAAGCCCCTCACCGTACGTGCAAAAGGTGTCGCACTTGCGATAAAAGAAGACTATTCAGCTCTATTTTGCTCTGGTTTCCACACATATGAAGCTCACAGCCGCATGTGCGGTTCTGGGTTCATCTGTGCTATCCGAAAATTTGTTCAACTTCAAGCTTCCAAACTCATTTTCAAGCCTCAAGTCATGTAAATCCACTTCAAAAACATGACATATATATATATAATTAAAGTGTAACTCAAGCTCAATTGGATTAAACATTGCTTAAATCCCAAAATATTAACCCTAGATTCCACGATTTCATAAGGTTCTTCATTTCGTTTCAAAATTCAATTAGATCTTCACTTTGTAGGTAACTCTTTGAGTTCAAATCACACAAAATCTAAGGATTAAGGTCCAACTTCTCACAATCAAACTCAAGGCATGAAAATATAAAGAAATTGACTCTTCAATCAAGAAAATCCAAAGAATCTAAGTTCAATTTAATGAATATAGTTTACATAAGCTTATGATTCAAAACCCTAACTCATTTGAGTGTGTAATCTCCACTTTAAGTCTTGATTTTAAACAATTGAAGAGTTGTTCTAGGTGTTTTAGTTGAATTATACATACCTTGAGCTAGATTCTTGAAATCTCTACAATTTCCCCAAATTTCCAAGTCTCTAGGTTGATCTTCACCCTGTCTTTTCTTGTTCTTCCTCTAGCCAAGTTGTTGATCGTATGAAAATATCTCAAAGGCTTAGCTATTGTTAATCTTATGAAAATATCTTTGAGGATTAGCTAGTGCCTAACTCAACATGTATATATATATATATATCTTAATCAAAGGTGATTAGGTTGCTTAATTAAGTGTAAGTCTAAATTTATTTCAAACCAAAGCTAATTGATTCAAGGTTCATTTAATTAAAGCTAATTGATTCAAGGTTCATTTAATTAAAGCTAATTATTTCATTCTGAATCAAATTTTTACCAAATTTCACTAGGCCCTAAAAATTAGGATGATTACAGATATTTAATCAATTTTGATTTCTAGTGCTTCTAAGGCTCTCAATTTTCAGTTCAAAGCTGTAAATTTCAACAGGTTTTTCCTACAACAATAGATATGAGTTCAAAATCATATAATTCCCACATTTAAGCATGCAATTCACACCAAACACAGTCACATATATAATTAAAGAATTAAAGCATAATACGGAGTAGGGTTATCACAATCTTCTCCTATATAGGATGTTTGGTCTTCCAAACTTGTGTTATCTCAAGTCGAAAACAAATCTGGATATCACCATCTCAGTTCCTCTTCTCTTTCCCGCATGGCTTCTTTCCCGTAATGTTCTTTCCATTCAACCTTCACCATTGGGATTATCTTGTTTCTCAACTGCTTTACTTGATGATAAAAAATTTGTATTGCCTTTTCTTCATACACCATATCGTCATCCAAGGCAATTCGATGATGGTAAATAACATGAAAACAATCCCAAAGGTAGCCTTGCAACATCGACACATGAAATATGTTATGTATTTGTTCCATACCCGGCGGCAAAGGAACATGATAGGCAACCAGACCCAATCTTTCCAAAATCTAAAGCGAACCTATGTATTGAGGTGCCAATTTTCCTTTTCTCCCAAATCTTGGTTGCCCTTCCATCGGAGTGACTTTGATAAAAACATGATCACCAATGTCATATTTTAAATCCCTTCTCCTTTCATCTATGTAGCTCTTTTGTCGACTTTAGTCAGTTTTCAACCTTTGCTGAATGATCTTGATTTTCTCAATAGTAACTTGTATAATTTCAAGCCCAAACAATGCTTGATCACCAACTTCGCTCAACCAAACTGGGGACCGACATTTTCTTTCGTAGTAAGCTTCATATGGCGCCGTTCCTATACTTGAGGGAAGACTGGTCTTATACCCAAATTTTGCCAAAGGTTAGGTAAGTCTCCCAACTTCCTTGAAAGTATAAAACACACATCCGAAGCATGTCCTCAAACATTTTTATTGTTCTTTCTGACTGACCATCAGTTTGTGGGTGGACCATTGTACTGAACCTCTACTCTATTCCCATTGCATCCTGTAAACTCTGCCAAAACCTTGATACAAATTTAGGATCTCTATCAAATACAATCGAAACTGGAACACCATGTAATCGAACAATCTCATTTATCTACACAGTGGCAAGTTTATCTGTATTATAAAGAGATTTCATAGGCAAAAAGTGAGCAGATTTAATCAGTCTGTCCATAATTACCCATATAGAATTCATACCTCGAGGCGTTCAGAGCAAGCCAACAACAAAATCCATAGTGATATGCTCCCACTTCCATTCTGGAATAGCGAGAGGCTAAAATAAACTCGCCAATCTTTGGTGCTCCGTTTTTACTTGTTGACATTATAGACATTTAGAAACAAACTCTACAATCTCTCTCTTCATGTTAGGCCACTAGAAGGCTTGCTTCAGATCTTTATACATTTTTGTGTTTCTGGGGTGCATTGCAAATTTAGACTTATGCGCTTCCTCCATAACTCTTCTTTTAATTTCTGGAACATTTAGAACACCAATCTTTCTTTAAACTTCAACACTTGGTTTTCAAAAGTGAATCCTAGTTTCGGCCTTTTTTCTATCTCATCACACATCTTCTTAAAAAAATCATCTGTCATTTGCCTTAGTTTAATTTCTTCAATAATAGCTGGTTGTGCTAAAATTGCGGCCAACACTCCGCCCTGTTCATGTACTATAATTTCTACTTCCATTCTTTCTAATTCAAGTAGCAACTGTTTTTGTGCCCGTAAACAAACATGTTAGATTTCCCATGGAATTTCTACTAAGAGCATCTTCCACAGTGTTAGCTTTACTGGGATGGCAGTGAATCCGTAAATCATAATCTTTAATAAGTTCTAACCACTCACTTTGTCGCATATTAAACTGCTTTTGAGTAAAGAAGTACTTTAATCTTTTATAGTCGATGTAGACTTCACAAGTTGCACCTTAAAGATAATGCCGCCGCCATATCTTCAGTGCAAAAACCACCGCGAAAAGCTACAAGTCATGTGTAAGGTAATTCTTCTCATGAGGCTTCAATTGACGAGAAGCATAAGCAATCACCCTTCCATTCTGCATAAGAACACACCCCAAGCCTTTATAAGAAGGTCACTATAAATAACCAACCCTTTTGTACCTAACGGTAGCGCAAAGACTGGTGTTGTGGTTAGCCTTGTTTTCAATTCGTGGAAAGTCAACTCCCTTTGTTCTGTCTACTCAAATGGAACACCCTTCTGAGTCAATTGGGTAAGCGGTACTGCAATCTTGGAGAAATCTTTCACAAATCTTCTATAGTAACCTGCTAAACCTATGAAACTATGCACTTTTCTAAACATTAGTAGGAGTGGTCCAATTCACAATAGTTTCTATCTTTTGTGGGTCAACAGAAACACCCTCTTTATTAATTGCTTGCCCCAAGATTACTACTTCATGCAACCAGAACTCACATTTCTTCAATTTAGCATACAATTTCCTGCCTCTAAGGGTTTGAAAAATTAATCTTAAATGCTTCTCATGTTCATCCTTACATCTCAAATAAATAAGTATATCATCAATGAACACAACTACAAATTCATCCAAAAATGGTTTAAAAATTTGGTTCATTAAATCCATGAAAGCCGCCGGTGCAGTGGTAACTCCGAATAGCATAGCTAAGAATTCATAATGCCCGTACCTAGTTTGAAAAGTAGTCTTTTCAACATCTTTAGTCTCAACTTTCAATTGGTGATATCCAAATCTCAAATCTATTTTTGAAAATACTTGTGCTCCATGTAACTGATCAAATAAATCATCAATCCAGGGTAAAGGGTATTTATTCTTTACAATTACCTTATTAAGCTCCCGATAGTCGATACACAATCAGAGTGTCTCGTCCTTCTTTACGAAAAGAACTGGTGCGTCCCAAGGCAAGGTACTCGGTTGGATGAACCCTTTATCAAGCAGTTCTTGTAACAACACTTTCAGTTCTTTCATTTCATCCATTGAAATTCTATAAGGAGCTTTCGTAATTGGCTGAGTTTCCAACACAACATCAATAACAAACTCAATTTCACAGTCCACCAAATCCCCTAGCAAATCTTCCAGGAAAACATCTAGAAGCACCTCACAATCAAAATGTTATCAACATACACATTTATTGCTTGTGTATTCAGAATACTGCACAAATAACCCTAACATCCATTTTGAAGTAACTTATGTGCTTTCATACCTGATATCAAATAGGGTGGAGAAACTACCCCATAGCCCACAAAAGTAAATCCATTTCTCCTGAAGGTCAGAAAACAACTTGTGTCGATACACAATCAACGGTTGCATCATATCTACTTAACCAATCTGTCCCCAAAATTATATCAAAATGAACCATATCAAGAGGCATCAAATTAGTATATAATTGAACATCTCCAATTAGAATCTCACATGCAGAATAAATAGAAGCACATAACATAAAACCCCCAGATGGCAAGGACACGCACAGCATATAATCTAAGGGTTCTAAGGATCTATTCAAATTACTAGCAAGCGTTTGACACAAATGAATGGGTGGAACCCTAATCAAGTAACACGTGAGTAGATTGGCCATTAATAGAGAGTGCACCTGAGACTACGACCTCCATATTCAGAACGTCACCAAGAACAAGGGCAAAAACTCTCCCATGTCTGACATTATCTCTTGTAGTGGCAATTTTTGCAGCAGTCTTTGTTAATGGAGTTGAAGCGGCTGAACTCATAGTTAGCCTATTCACATTTTGTTGCTCATTTTGGGAGCAATTCTTCACTACATGGCCTGTTTTCGAACATTTAAAGCAAGCCCCAATTGTTCGGTAGCAAACCTGTGTTGTTTCTTTCCACATTCCAAACAATTTGGTATTAAATCGTGAGTAGATCTAGAAGTATCTAAGGTCCCCAGATTCAATTTCTTGTTGTGAGAAGATGTAGATCCTTTCTGTACATTGGAGCCTGTCTTTCTCTCTTCAATTCTGAGAATCGGTTTCGAGCACCCATATTACTTTCAGTCTTTAAGGCCCTATCTAACACATCGACATATTTGGGCAGCTTCAATACATTAACTCTCCCTTGTATAGAATCCAGAAGTCCTCCCTCAAATTTTCTTGCTTTCTTATAGTCCGTGTCCACCATGTGTGGTGCGAAATAGCCTAGCTTAGTAAATTGCGCTTCATACTTAGCGACTATTTTGTCACGGCCCAAACCTGCCCCTAAAATTTAGGTCAAGACCGGTCCATACATAGGCTTCAAAACAACATTAAACAATATAATTTACTCATTAATGGGGCCTAAAACGGAAGCAATCAAATAATAGAACATCCATTGAGCAGTGTCTATATGCCAAGATCATTATACATCTTCTCGTAGACGGATTAGTTTATACGCACCGTTCAAATATAAGTACAATCCAAGCATGTGTATATACAAAGGGTTAAGAACCCCAAACGTTACATAATCACCAAATGTGTAACAAAAGCCACCAAGAACTTAACAAACATGTGGCATTAAACTCCTTAAGAGACAAAAGACTCCAACGTAGGACTTCACAAAAATGTCCACAAAAGGCTCTTGAAGTGACCTAGGGCTGGCCTTCAAGCTGACCACCTACAAAACATACATTAATACGAAATAAGCCAGGCTCAATGAATAATAATATCATAAGAAGGCATGTAAATAAGTATGCGTCTTGTAGAATATGAATGCCCTTTTCATCAACACATTCTGGAGCAACCTTAGGCCCAATGATAATAGAATAGCCTCAAGCCCAATAATAACAAAACGGTCTTAGGCCTTATAATAACAGAACATCCTCAAGCCTAATAATAATAGAACGGCCTCGAGCCCAATAATAACAGAACGACCTTGGGCCCAATTCATATGTCATTGCGGTCAAATGTTCAACCAATTTAACCAAAGCACAAGTTATATAAACCATATCATTCATGGATGAAAATATAAAATTCGTAACTTGCAACATATTGTGACATTACTGTTACTCACAATGATTTCGTCGTGTAATGGTCCCTTCCGGCGAGTGACCTACCGATGGCACACACACAACTTAATAAGCACTTAGTTCTTTTCTGACTTTCTTTAATGAATTTTAATCCGTTCCATTCGCTCCTTCGTTTTCTCTCGTGTTTGTACAATACATTTGCACATGAGAATAGTTGGAAACCATGTAATTGGAGGCTTGGAAGTCAAAAAAAAGAAAGAAAACAAAACTAGAAAAATCAACCCTGTTGGCCGCTCGTGCTGTGGCCTAGGCCACATGAGAGGTCTAGGTTGAAAATTTCAGTTCAAAAATCATATCAAAATCAAGCTTTCATATGCACTAAAAAGGCTCAATCCAAGCAACTTCACCTCAAAAACATGATATATGAGCATAATAAACATGAAATCCAACCTCAAGTAGATTATAAGTTATTTTAATTTGGCATATACAACTCTAATTTCCAATGCTTTTCAAATTTTCATGACTTAGATATATATACATATACAAACATGTATACATGAGTCGAAGGCATGCTAAAAACTAAAGATAACAAGGGAATGGCTCATAATCTAACTCAAGATAACCCAAAACACAAGAATCTAGGCAACTCCAAAGAGTACATGCTCAATTTCATGAGAGTTTATAAGTTTAGATCATAAACAAAACCCTTGCTTTCATGAGTGATAAAGCTTCAATTTAAGACCTGATTCTAACTAATTGGATGGATATTTCAACTATTTAAGTTGATTAACATTTACCTTGAGTGAAATCTTTGAATCTTCTTGCAACTTTTCAAGCTCTAAGCTCCTAGATTGAGTTCTCTTCTTTCTCTCTCTCTTTTCTCTTCTTTTCTTCTCTAAGACTCCTCCGGGAGAATTTTTTATTTTTTTTTTCTTTTGTTGAGTCTCCAAGTCCTAACATTAAATGTCTATATCTATCTAAGCTTATTGAGTCCAAAATGGAGCTTTAATAGGGAAATTAACCAAATAAAGCCAATTAAATCATTACAAATCAAATTTTTACAAAAACTTTATATTATGTCATAAACGCCATACTCATCATAACTGTAAAGTCCATTTCCAGTTATCGCACCTCTAAGGCTTCCAATTTCAATCCAAAGGTCACAATTTCAATAGATTTTCTCATAACCGACAGATAAAAAAATGTATAAACATGCAATTCACACATTAAAGCATGTAATTTCATATCAAACATTTAACCACATGCATAATCACATATACAAGATGGAATTTTAAATGGACCCAACAACTGGACCAACTCTTTCCATAATTTGAAATGGACCAACATACTGTGGTGCCAATTTCCCTTTCTTGCCAAATCTAGTGTGCCCTTTCATCGAAGTGACTTTCACAAAAACATAATTACCAACCTCAAATTCCAAATCTCTTCGTCAGTGATCCGTATAACTCTTTTGTCTACTTTGGGCGATTTTCAATCTTTGATGAATGATTTTAATCTTGTCCGTCATCAATTGTACAATTTCAGGTCCAAACAATGATCTATCGCCAACTTCAGTCCACACTACAAGAATTTTCACTTTTGGTGACTAAATTTTTAGTCGCCAAAAGTCAATTTTTAGTCGCCTATAGTCTTTAGCGACTAAATTTTTTGGTCAGAAAATTAGTAGCCAAAGAGTAGTCGGCAAAGCTAATTGTTTAGTCGCCAAATGTATTCATTTGCCGACTAAATATTTAGTCGCCAATAGGTTGAAAAATTAATTAAATAATACATTTTTGCCGACCAATTATTTTGTCGCCAAAAGCCAATAATTTAGTCGCGGAAAAATTTTTAGCTACTACATTTTTTAGTTGCCTAAGGAAAATATTAGTGTTTTGGCTACTAAAATTTTAGTCGCCTAAAGTCAATCTTTTTTTGCTACTAAAATTTTAGTCGGCAAATAGTATTTATTTTGACTACTAAAAATTTAGTCGCCTAAACTTCCACATTTTTGGCTACTAAAAATTTAGTCGCCTAAACTCCCACATTTTTTGCTACTAAATTTTTAGTCGGCAAAAGTACTTTTTATTCTTCAGCTTTTGTTTTTAGCTACGAAAGATTTTAGTCGCCAAAGGTTTGATTTTCTTTTGGCTAGAAAATATTTAGTAGCCAAATGGTTGTTTTTCTTTTGGCTACAAAAAATTTAGTAGCCAAATGTTTGATTTTCTTTTGACTACAAAACTTTTAGTAGCGAAAGTTTTTTTTTTTTTCCTTTTTTTGGCTACAAAACATTTAGTCAGCAAAAACATGATATTATGTTTTATTGCAAATATTATAATGTGTCCATAACCTGTCTGTATTCCATGCAACCTGTAATACGTATATAAATAAAATAATACATAAACTATCAATCATTCCACAATCTGCATCCGTATACAAAAAATAAATTACTTTAACTGTCCAAGTACATACAAACCAACTATTGTGCAAGCTAAAATAATAATTCCATACAAAATATAGAATCATACAAAAAGTAAAGCCCTTCATATACAAAAATTACATTTACTATACCGTGTGAAACGACATTTGCAAAATTATTATATTACTTCTATACAAAAGTACAATTTTTTCTCTATACACCAAAATATCTCTGGAAGTCCACGCATCAATGCCATCTATAAAAAATAAAAAAAAAAACATTAGAATTGGATTAAAAAAATGCCCAACTTCATGAATGAATTTGGCAACAAATGACAAATAAAAATAAGTGAGAAGCAACCTTCCATGACGAAGCAATTATCAGTCATTCTACAGTCTTTCTAAAGTCTTTTGTCATAAGAGACATTGTTAAATGCAGAACAATCATTACTAAATCTTTCATTAGTAACATAAAGCTAATGTAACAATCTTGTATTTGTATGCAACATGTATCCAAATTCTGTGGCTAAACCAACATCAAAGCCCAATGTGAATAGAAAGTATTCTTTTTACCAACTTCCTCATTATTTCTTTGCAAAAGGCACTTGAATCATTAGATTCGATATAAAACCATCGCTGCTTATTAATGTATGTCAGTGCCATTTCAGAAAAGGGATATAGAAATGTGGATAAAAATAATACAAAAATAAATTTCAATTATAAAAGGAAATATGTAGAAATGTATGTTGAGACACCTATAAATGGTTCATCAAAAAAAGAATACTTGATATCTCATGATGCACATGGCCTCAGAAACACCATGAGCATGTTTTATGCTTGTATGAAAGCTTAATTATAATATAACACACGTGTGTACGTTCAAAAATTAGCAGTTTATAACATGGCGTAAACTGAGTTCATATTGGTTTCTGAATATTTTTCCCATATGTAGACACCCCATTTTACTGTCTCTAAGACTTGACGTCACCGTCTGAACACTCGGTGATCATCCTTGTTTGTGTTCGTCTTGAGTTCCCGGAGGTCGGCTACGCGCTTTGCCTCAGGATCTCTCGACTCGACTATTTTGTGTTTGGTTTTGCACCAAACACTTGTGTTTTGCTTTGGAGGGCAGGGAATGGCTTGTTGGCCATCCCCACACTCCACCAGCCATGGCTTGAGGCCACCGGCGTGTTTTGTTTCCATCGGCCAAATATTTGGCCGACCGACACTCTAGATGGTTGACCGGCCATCTATTTTGGTCAAATTGCATTTTTGGCTGGCCGACCATTGTTCATCTACTTTTGCAGATATTTTTATGACAGCTGTGCTAGCTGGCATACACTTTGCTCCCCTCCATATGGAGGGATCTCCCTCTTGACTACCTTGTTTGGAAAGCTTTACAAGAGGGATTGTCTATAAGAGGGAGCCTCTTCTCCATCCATTAGGGTTAAAAAAAAATTCAGAGCTTTGAGTTTTAGGGTTAGGGTTTGTTCATACTCTATCTCTATATCTCTTCATCTCTTGACTGTTTTGTGGGTGTTTAAGTCTTAGTTTTGCATACAAACACCTACCATTACACCATACCTTAGTTGCTGAGGCATAAGGGGCTTGTTCTTGGAGGTTTTGGACTGGTTTGAACCTAAGGAAGCTGCTGGTCTTCCATTTTTGAAGAGGGTCTACATGGGTAACAATCTTACCCCTTTTTTCCCATTTTTGCATAGGTTTTTCACCTATCTTGCAACTGTTTTTAGACTTTGTGTATAACATATAAAAGTCTTGTTTTTGCCTGCTCTAAATAGTTGTTTAAGAGCGTTTTGAGCTTCGCGGTTGTTTGACCTCTCTTAGGGCTTGTTTGGCCCCATTTTGTGCCATTTTGGTTGAGCTCCGGGACCACCATGTTTCCTTGTTTGGGCCTCCTCACCACTGAAATGTGCCTTGAGGTCCTATGAAGGAGAGGGCCACCCCCTCTCCTTGTTGTCCTTGAAATGGGTTATTTTAGCCTCTTGAGTGAGCATCTTATTTAGGTTCATGTTTGCCATATCTTAGCTGTTATTTAGTGTTATTTTGCCATGCTATAGCACTGTTTTATGTTGGTTTAGGCACACCATGCTTGTTTAGCATACATGTCATGTAATGCCATCATTTGCCTTAACATGTACTTAGCATGTAGATTACCATGCTTGCTTGTTTTGGCCAAGCTTTGTGAAACTTTTAGGCTTGTTTTGCCATGCTTAAGGTCTGATATAGGTTGTCTTAGCTATGCTTGCCATGCTTTGTTGAGCCTCTTTGCATTCTTGTCTTTGCATTCTTGGCTTGTAAGCCTCAAGTGTATGAACCATGAGCATGCATTACTTGCATTATTCCAGTGGTTTGGAACCATTTAACATGTCATTTCAGTCTTCATGACATGCTTGCATGCTTGCATTTGATGCCCCTTTAATGTGTTAAAAGGTTGTTGTCTTATGCCCCTTGTTTAGGCCCTTGTACGTGCTTGCATGTTTAAGCCATTTAGATGCCATCTAGATGTGTTATTGGCTTTGTCTTAATATGCTAAAACTCTGATTTTGGTTGCTTCATTTATGCCATGTTTGATTTTGCTAAGTGTAGTTCAATACACCTTTGGCTTGCCTTGAATTTTGGCTTTGCTTGCATGCCTTGTTTGTCTCGTCTAGTTGGTTCGGCACCTTTCATGACTAGATTTTCAGAGCTTATAATGCATGCCATTTGTCCATGTTTTCATCCTCTTAGGTGTGCTTGAGAGTTGCTCTTCAATGCCTAAGTGTTGGTCCTTATGTGCATGCATGCTTGCATGTTATTTGGTCCTCATTCTCTTAGCAATTGGCCACTGTTTTGGGCTTAATATAGAGTTGTCCAAATTAGTTTAAGTCCATTATTCGCATATTGTTGCATGCTCACCTTGTGTGTTGTTGCATACTTGTGTGTTATTACATGTTTAGGTTGTTTAACATGTTTCCTTCGTGTGTTGTTGCATGCTTGAACGTCCACATTGCATCTTGCACACTTGTTGGTTTGCATTGCCTCATGCCTTGCATGCTTGCTTGCATAGGTTGTATGCCTAGTATGCATTGTGCATTGCATGCCCATGTTGCATACTTAGTTAACATGCCTAGGTTGCATTGCATTGGCATGCATGCTTTGCCTCTTGAATTGAGTATGATAGAGGTTGAGCCTCACTAGTTTGTTTGATGTGCATCTCATTTGAAATCAAAGTGCATACTTGGTTTCTTGGGCATCACGCATTGAAATGCGCGATTGGTGGTCCGAGAATCGAGAACCATGTCCCTTTTGTCACAAACATGATAAGGGATGTGTTGGTGCACACATTTGCTTGAAATGCATTGTCATGCCTTGTTTTGCCATCTGCTGCTATCAAAACAGGTTTTGCAGGATGTTTTGGCCGGTCGGCTACATACAGTGCCGACTGACTAACAATTTGCGGCCGATATTTCCACAGGTGGTCGATGACCATTTCCCATGGCCAGTGACCATTCGTCATGGCCGGTGGTGTTCCACAGTACTCAGAGAAGCAACCTTCGAGTTTGTGCAATTTTCAGAGGTGCCAAACAGTAAAAACAAAGGCAACTTGTGCATGGCAGTGGACTTTCGAATAGAACCGAGTATGCATTACATTGGGCCCTCTTCCCGAGGATATTTACTGTTTTATTAGATTAGTTAATTTGCTTAACTTGTTTAATTTGTCTGTAATAATTAATTAGCTTGTAGGTTAATTAATTGTATTATTCTTTTGGTCCCTCCGAGCGAGGGCAAATTTGTAATAAGTGTGGGTGCGTGTGTGCATGTTTTCCAACCCCCACTTCTTTCTCCCTTTTACTTACCTCCTTTGATGGTTAGTATTAGGGCATATTTAATTTAGCATACCTTATGCTATGCATGCGTGCATCATTCATCAGTATTACATGCACCGGGCTCGGCGCATCATGCTAACTGCATAAGTATTTCAAATCTAACTTGAATATGTGCATCAAATGGTTGCATTTCACATGCCATCCTAGGATTATCCAAGCCTATCCTAATTACATTATGTATGCGTTGCATTAGGCACTTAACATGGACTTCTATCATACATTGATTGCTAACGAGTTCTTTGTTTTGGCTTAAAGCACACTGTAGGTATTTTGTGCTTTAGCATCTCGCACGAGTGTGAATGTTAACATGACAGCATGCTTACCATGTGGCTAGATTCTTATGTGATATGAACTGCCTAAATGCCTGTGGGTGAAGGTTGGATTGCTTGAGTTGGAACAACTCATCAAAATCCGTGTCTTAGCCTACTCGCGAGTAGCAAATTTCAAAACATTTTCCAAACAAACGGATATGCGATGCTTTGTTCCAAATTAGGCGATCTAGTCTATACTTGTTTTGCTATGCGCATCACATAGTAATTCTAGGTAATTAACCAGAATAAGAACACATAATGTTTTCAAAATTGGATATCATGGTTAGTAGAGGCCGATCTTCGGATCGGGCGAGAGGGGTGCTTATAGCTGACCTTCCCCAATCGTACCCAAGTTCCCGAGCCGAGGCAACTTTGGTGATGACGGACACGTGGCCTTAGGCAGCGAGTCAGGGTTTCCTAAATTTTCCCAAAATAAATATTTAGGTGGCGACTCTGTATCTGGAAAAGCAGTCCATGTTTGGCACTTCTTTACAAAAATCTATTTTCTGAAAACGATTTGCTAGATTTGGACTCTTTGGTTCAGACTAAGAATCGTGACACAAAAGGGAGTCTGAACTGTGCTGGCATAAAGCCCGAGGGCACGTCCACAGTTTCTGGCGACTCTGCTGGGGATTTTAGAGAGCTTGACTCGAACTCATGATATCTTGTTTTGACTACATTTATGTGTTTCTTTGCATTGCATGTGCATTGGTGCACCTAAGACACCGTGTTGGCCATCTGCTATTCCTGAACGGTTAGCCAGAGGCTTGCCTTGTCAAGGCATGACCATAAGGCTGACCGGTTGCGGGCTCTACCAGTATGGGAACACAAACCCCGATTTTTACAGGGGCACCCTTTTGACCATTCGAACTAGTGCATATTCAGAATCCGTAGTGACCATTCCAAACTAGGACAGGTTGCTTACCCGATTATAGGTTGTTTGAAACTGCTGTGTAACAAAATAGGATAGGGAAACCCTGCCCCAGCATAGGGGTGTTTTGGTTCTAATTTACTTGCTATGTGCTTTTGGAGTGTATCTCTACAGGAAATGTGCATATCAGTTTGCAAGTTTGAGTGCCAGGCCTGAGGGCATCAGTATCAGTGTTTTGGGAAATCAGTTATATTTGCGGGTATCAGACTCAGTTTTGGGATAGTGATTTTGGAAAACAGTGATCAGTAGTAGTGTACAGTTATTCAGTCATGTCTGTGTCTGTTCTGTCTAGGCTGAACTACTGCTTGTTTTCCCTCTCAGTTCAGAGATTTGGGTTCAGAGACTTGGTGTTCTCCTTCACTGAGGCAAGACAGATATCTGATCCGTCAGTCACTGTTCAGTTCAGCGGACTTATGATGACCCAAAGTTCAGAGGAAATTGTGGTTATGGCAACCGCGTTAGACCAAGGGATCATCTTGCAGGATGAGACCAATGTTGATGTACCGCATCCACCCAGGTCACCTACTGCACACCCGATCTGGACCCCCCAGTTGTATCAGGCTCGTGAGCCCACCACGTTTGAGTTAATGGGAATGATCGTTGACCTCCAGAGATCCGTGGCTGATCTGGCCTATGGAATGTTGGCTTCGCCACCAGCCACATCATATGCTGGGAATTTTGTACCACAGCAGTCCCCACTACTGGGGCGGATTGTGATCGAGCTCAGCCAACCAGAGGTTGCCTCCAGCTACAACAACGACGTGTCAACAACAACCAGGTTTCGCTCTGATGTAGTAACCTAAACCCTCGATCAGGCTGAGGCCAGAGGTAAGAACAAAGTAGGAACAGATGCTGATCCCGTTGGACAACTGCTGTGGGCAGTCATGGCTTTAAAAGCCAGGGAAATGAATAAGTAGCAAGTATTCGCAGTCATGACTAAAGCTGTGGATGATGCTTTCCCCACTCCAGCCGAGGGCAGTTCAAGCCAGGCGGAAAATTGGGATAGGCCCCGTCATGCGAAGACAGTTCCTTCCATTCCTAACCCTGCACTAGGAAAAGATCAGAAAGCCAAGGCAGTGCCTGCGGACCCTTTCGCTAGTGTGTCTAACAAGAACCCTCAGACTTCGAAGTACCTGCCTCAAGGGCGCAGAGTCTTTCATGCCCTCTACATGCCTTTGTCTAGGGCATCTCAAATTTTGGCTAAAAAGGGGCATCTTAAACCCCTCAAACCCCGACCTCTCCCAAAGAATCTCCCTCTTACACATGATGCTGCCTTGTACTGCGCGTACCATCAGCAAACCAGTCACAGCACCGACGGTTGTTTCCGTCTTCTCCATGGAGTGCAAGATTTGATCGACAATGAGGTCATCCTCCCACCTACCTCAACAAAGTCTGTTACCACTGAGTTGTTGGACTTCGAGGATACTTCAAGTATATGATCAGGGGTTGGACAACCTGCGGGCGGCGCTCAGTGTACTTCAGATGTGGCGTTTGGCACGCACTGTCAGGAGCATTTGCGAATGTAGTTTTGTAATTTCTGACTTGGGTGTCGAGTCAGTTCTTTGTTTTGTTTTGGGTCTGTCTCATTGTCTTAAGTCAGTCTTTTTGCTTAAACGGTCTGTCTTGTTGTGTCGAGTCGGTCCCATTGTATAGAATGTCAGGTGATTCCGGGGTTGTTGCTTCGAACACCGTTTTGTTTTGTAATTATCCTTTTGCTTTCTTTTGAGTCTGTCTCTGCGGTGGAGCCAGTTGCAACTAGGGAATCTGAATGAAACAGCTGCGGCTATCATGTTTCCGTGCTTACTGCTATTTTGAGCTAGTTGTGCCAGAGGATTTGAATGAAATAGCAGTACATTCTACCTGCTCTCTTGTGCCCTGAAAATCATTGCATTGACCTAAGTTTTTCAAAACCTTTTTGAACACTGCGGTGAAAACAAAGGGGAAGGAATTTCTCAGGATTTGCAAAACCTTGATCAAATTGAGAGAGAGAGAGAGAGGCATGCTATGCCCTTAATGATTGAAATCATGCTTGTCAGCATGAGTACTAAGAAGGACCCTGGCTTGATCCAAACTAGTTCCACACTATCTTCAGCGCGAGCGATTTGTCGCTTCTTTAAAAACTTTCAAAAATAAAATGTTTTGCGCGATCCTGCGAAGACCTGTGTGCAATCGCTCTTGAGATTGTGCAGCTTAGGATCGCTGTCAGCCTCAAGACTTGAGCCCTTGCTTTAAAACCTTGAAACACAATTCGGAGTGTTCAACGATCGACTATCAAGAGAGGCTTGTGTGGCTAGATTAGAAGCAGCCCTCAAACAAGAGGCAGCAAAGTTAGATCAAGAAGATCAGATCTCATCAGAAGAAGCTTGTGAAGCTAGAACAGAAGCACCCCTCCAACTAGGGGCAAAAATGTCCGATGTGCTTGAAGAGCCGAAGATGGGTCCTTCAGCAAATCAATACAACAGTCATTTTCCTGGATTCAGATGACTTCAGGATCTCAAAACCATTTGGCATGGACTTGTTACACTTTTACCCTTTGAGAGGCTCGCTGGGCCGAAAACCCGAAAGGACGACCCAGGCAAAAGTTAGAGCAAGAGAAAATACAAAAAAATAAAAATAAAAATGCAAAAGAAATAAAAAGAGAAAAATTGAAAAAAAAAACAAGAAGAAAAGAAAAGAAAAGAATTGAAAAAGGAAAGAAAAACAAGGCTCGCAAGGTCAAAAACTCGCAACGGGCGCCTTGCCAAAAGTTAGAGCCTAAAAAGTGAAGGTTAATACCCGAGTGTAGCTTAACCGGAACTACGTAAGGCTTGATTCCCATGTTTGGGATACATAGGCAACTTCATCCGGAAGTCCAGCCCCTAACGCTTTCACAGCGACTAAGTCCATGTAATGGTTTTAATCATCCTTGATCCCCATGTTTGGGATACGTAGGCAGCTTCATCCTGAAGTCCAGCCCCCAACGCTTTCAAAGCGACTGTGTCCATATATTGGTTTTAACCATCTTCGTCTTCTCTATATCTGAGAGTTCGGTTGTGATCATCACTAAGGAGGACTGTTTACAATATGCTGCGGCGTCATCCTGACAAGGGGCAACTTTCCGTTGCCATGAGTCGCCATTCAAACCAGGGGCAACTTTATGTTGCCATTCAAAGCGCTGAGATGCCATTCAAACAAGGGGCAACTTTCCGTTGCCATTCAGTGTCCTTCAGAAAAGGGGCAGTTTTCCTTCCAATCTGAGGTTGTACATCTCGAGAGTAAGTTCTGCGCTCGTTAAGTAGTGATCGTTTGCAAAATAGTTTTTGAGAATTTTTATTGAGGTTGACTAATTTTCTCGAAAATTGTTCCATTTTTTCCAAAACAGAACCATTTCTTGGACTCAAAAAAGGGAAAATTTTCAGTGCTCATAGCCTGACTTGCATGATTTTCAAATCAAAAATCGAACAATTATGTTGATCTAACTCTCATCTTGGTCAAGACTGTTTTAGTAGAAAATCAAAAAAATTGTCAAAATGATGAACTAGGGGCACAATTGAGTCAGGTGTTCTGTCTTTCCCCCGTAGTCAACATACTTGCCAGAAGGGCACTCTGTTCGCCAGAAGAAGGCACAACCGAAGCTGTCAGTATAAGGGCTGAAAGCCCTCAACCTCCTCCAAGCAACGAGGTATCAAACCAAGTGCGAAGCACGAACTGTAATGGATTAAAGTACTGCGTTCCCTCATCCAGAACATCAACTAGACGTCCCTGGAGGAAATAGCTGCGAGCTAACAGTGTTGGGTTTGAACCCACAAGTTCCTATTCATCCATCAATCACCCTTCACCCTGGGAAGGAATGAAAAAATGAGAGAATAAAGAATAGAGAGGTGTAAGTTGAGAGAAAAGTGAGCAAAAGCATTTTTGAGAGAAAAAACTGAGCATGAAGGCCGAGTGGTGTGAGAATCGCAAATGGGAAGAGGGTGGGAAACAATACCCGAAGGAAATGGCACTTCGTGATTTGAGGTCTTTCATTTTTGTAAACACGTCTGTGTGTCGTGTCTTTTGTTTTGTTTAGCTCAACTTTTGTTTTGAGTCTTTTCCGAGTGTTACTCGTTGTGTCTAGGTAGTTTACCTTTTGATTTTCGCTGTTGAGTCTTTTTCACTGAGTTCAGTCGCAGGCTCAATACCCCAGTTTGAGAAACCCTTTTTTCAAAAACAAATCATTTTGTGCTCAGAGTGCTGTGCCATTCTCCACATTTGTGCAAAACATATTTGGTTATTTCATAAAGCCGCGGAGGTTCAACCCAGGTCGCGTGAAAACAATGAGCATATGGATTCCAGATTGCATCTAAGTGTGTTTCAGATTCAGCAAATTCAACCTTTGTATTCCGTCTTGTCAGACTGAACTGTTTGTTCAGGATTCGCTATATGCAGATTAATTTCCAGCAAAGCATGAGCCGAGTCTTTGGACTGAGCAGTGGGTTGTTAGCTGTTAGCTGGTTCATTACCTGGTTATTACAATACAAATGTTTGATTTTCGGACAGGAGATCAATCTCATTTACATTGAGGTGTAACATGATGCAATGCGATGCAATGTATGAAATGTACAAATGTAACAATTTTTCAGACAAAAAGTTAGTTTCATTTCATCATCTTTTTCAAGTACAAAGTTTTGGAGAAAACAAAAACCTGCCTGCGACAGTACAAGGTACCCTACCTACCAGTAAAAGAAAAGCAAAACAAGAAGAAGAAAAACAGCAAAAATCTGGATCAATGTCAAATGGTCTCAGGCCTAGAGGGCCGTCCTCGTCCTCTTCCTGGATGAAGGTCCAGGAGCATCATCATCAGCACCGTCATCTAAGCCCGAGACAGTGCCATCTCTGGTCTCCTCCTCAGATAACTCCGCCTCCGCCTCAGACTCATCATCGTCAGGAACTGGTGCCCGTGAGCTACTCCCAACATGAGTGCGCCCCGCCTTGGTACGGGGGTATACTCTGCCCTCTCTATCTTCCCCTCGAACAGGAACGGATGGTCCAGCTAGAGCACCTCCTACAGTAGGAATCTGGAAGGGATGCTGAAAAGTACAAAAGGCAAACGCATCAGTATGCTGCGCGGCACAAAACAAGGTACGAATGCAGAATGTAGTGTATGAGTACAGTGTGTGAATACAGTGAGCAGTATATCAGTTCAGAATGCAGTGTATGAGTACAGTGTATGATTGCTGTGAACAATGTGTCAGTGTAGAATGCAGTGTATGAGTACAGTGTATCAGATGCCGTAAGGGCCGTGTATCAAGTTTTGTGTTGTGCATCAGATTGTGTGAAACAGTTTACGGTTTGAGACCGTGGTCAAAAGAACATACCGGAATACTGTAAATCGCCAGAAGGTCGAGGCTCTACTGGAGCATCCCAATCATAGAGGCGGTCAACTCCAGGAACTGGCGAGTGTACTTGGAGGAAGCCTGCAAAAGTGTTTGAAGCATCAGTATTCTGTGGAATATCAAATGAATTGAAATGAACTAACTGTGCAGAATGCAAAATGCAGTAGTACATACTAGAGGCAAGCCATAGAACTCAACTAGCTCGTGATCAACCAGAGGGGGAGCAATGGAGATCTGGTAAATCGCCCCACCACGCCCTCAGCATGTCATCGTCACAGGCAGTGCTGGCCAACTAGCCCCCAGTCCTCTCCGAGCTCCGCTCCTGCCACGGGCCCGAGCCACCCTCGGTGCTCCCGCTCCTGTTTCTGCTCCTACTCCAGTCACTGACGCCGTAGGCCTCTCTTTCTCAGCTCGACAGCCACTGCTCAAAGGCCGCATAATGTAGGTCCGAACGTACTCTGTGTAGTCACCTATGCCTCTAAAGTGTGTTGAGTCCTAGCCGATCATGTAGTCGGCCAACTGCTCGGGAGTGAACCTCTCGGTGTCCCTCATATGGTTAGGAGGGTGAACTGGGACTATCTGCTCTGGTAAACCCAGGGTCTAGCATAGGAAACGCTCATCCAAGTACCAGGCCCGACAAACAGGGCCCTCCAGCAAAATCCTAAAGCGAGCAGCCTCCTCTGCACCGGCAAATTGCTCCTGCATCGCAGCTGGCAATGGAGCCCAAGGCTGCCAGGTGATCTGAAAATGAAATGCGGTTTGTTATCTATCTGTTATCATAAAATACAGTGCAAAGCGACGCTCAAATGAACTGCAAGTTCTAAACATACCTCTGCGGGGGTGATGGTGTCAAAGTAGCGGCAGAAGAAGATGAATGTCTCCCGTGGTCTCTGCACGCATCTCACGTCGAAGTGTCAGGAGAATGGAACACCGAGAGGGGTCTCCACATCAAGCACTGGCGCAAGTCTCGAAAAGTAGGCGTAGACCCACAACTGCAGAGTATGTGTCAGTATGCTTATCAGATAAAGCAGAATACAGAATAAAGTAGAAATAGTAGAACCGTGTATGGTGCAGTGTATTGTGCAGAGTGTACAGTGTGTGCAGTGTACAGTCAGGGAAAAGCAGGGAATATTTGTGCCGTGTGTGCAGTATACAATTAGCGTGAAGCAGACCACAGTGTGTGCAGTGTACAGAGTACAGAAAATGTAGAGCAGAAACGAAAAACAAAAGAAGAAGACGTACCTCCCAAGCCCGCCAGTAGCCTCCAAGCAACTGCCCGTTGCAACGGGAGGCTGAGCTCATGTATCCATACAAAGTGGCCAAGGCAGCGCCATCCCAGTCGTAGCGCAGGATCCGCATGACGTCCACTAGCGCACTCAACAAACAGAGAGGCACGATGTTCGCCTGATCGGCAAAAATGGTCGTCCCTAGTAGAAACATCAGGAAACCGCAGGTGTACTGCTCCACCTCCTCCTGGGTCATCGGTGCCTCCTCAGCCAAGGCTGGCTAAACCCTGAACTAGACTTCGAACCATGAGTATCTGACGAAGCCGGGGCGTGCGGGTGGCAGCATCTCGCCCAGCAAGTAAATCCGAGAGGCCTCCCACTCGTCCATGTCGGTGTCGAAGGGGATCGGATCACCCCCTACCCCGATACCGGTGAGCATCGAAAAGTCATAGGGAGTCATCGTTATATCTCCCGTAGCAGAGAAGTGGAAGGACTCGGTGGTGTCCCACCACCTCTCCACTAGAGCAGCAAGGAGAGGCCTGCCCGCAGTGAGGCGCGAGAGTCCTCTGTAGAAGGCGCCGAAGTCGGCCTGGTCTACGATGTGGAGGACCGCATCTGGCAACTCCATGTACCAGTCTCGAGCGGCAACGTTCCCATACCCCCGGAAGGCATGGGAATCTCCCTGTGTTCAAGCAAAACAGTTGCGAAGCAATATAAAATGTACAGTTTTGAAGAGCATTCAGAATTGGTGACAATACAGCGTGTGTGCACGTTTTAAGTTCAAACAAATATCGGGTGTCGGTGTGCTCGAAGTGCACTACGGCATATGATGTGTCAGTGTTTTCGGGTGGTTCAATGACTATACAGCGTGTGTGCACATGTTCAGATTCAAACAGACATCAAGTGCAAGTGTGTTCACAGTCAACTACAGCATACAATGTATCGGTGTATCCGGGCTAAGCAGTTGAATAACCGAATCAACTATGGTTGTTAAGTGTTCTACATTGCGGAAAATGAAACGGGGAAGAATATACCTCAGAAGCGCCGTATGATAGATGTGACTCCAGCTCGTGCAGGAGAAGCACTAGAGGCACCGTCCTATCGAAACTCCTGAACTGGCGAAGTCCATCAGGAGGAAGTATGTGAATGTTCGGCCGGTAGGTCGCCGGGTCGAACGGGTGGACGCACAAGGGCAAGAGCTCGGCCTCGGGATCCATCTCATGATCCGAGGGAGTCTCGCCCCGTGGAATATCGTCTGCCATCTTAGAGAAAGTGTGAAAATGGCCGGAAGAGAGAAAATCGGGCTAGAATACGAAAGGTCAACCAAAAAGTCAACCCCCGGGAGGGCGGAAAATGACCAGAAAAGTCGAAATGTGGAAAAGGCACGAAGATCAAGAGGAACTCGATGGAAACAAACCCCAAGTGGTGGAAATCGAAAAAGAGACACTGAAACAAAGTTTTGTTCGGTTAAAAATGTTCGAAACGCGAAGGTATTCGCAAATCGAACGTCGAAATGGGCTCTAAAACCAAGGAAAACGAAGGATCGAAGGGAGAGAAATAGCCTAGAGAGGTGGGGGAGGAATTTTTGAGCAAGAGCAAGTGAAGAAAATAGGTTTTAAACCCCTATTTTAAAAGTCCCGAGGCCAAAAGACCAAACTGTCCCGCTTCAGGCAGATTTGGCCGGTCGGCCAAATATTTGGCCGATGAAACTTTTTGATGGCCGATGGACAATCGGTGATCTCCTCCAATGGCCGGTGAGCCTCCTACACTCTTTTTTGGGTCAGATAAGTGGTTTGGGGCCCTCATTTCTCAAGACAATGCAAGAACAGGCCCTTTTAAAGCTTAACCAGTCTCCGTTTTGACCTCGGACCGCGTCTTCGGCATGCCATCCCCGAATGTGTGCAAGGTGTATCCTTTTTGGTATCCATTTGCCTCTTGCGAGATTCGAAAGCTGTCCCGCAAGAGTTGCTTTACAAATGCTTTGTCGTGAACATGCATTGGTTGTACGTCATTTCATTCGCATTATTGTGCACACATTTCGTATCGCCATGCTCATCTTACTTGCATTGTTATACACCCCCACGGTCTGGCGAGACCTTAAACCTACTTGGTTTGGCAAGACCTTAAATACGCCCGGTCTGGCAAGACCTTAAACTCGCTCGGTCTGGCGAGACCTTAAACCCGCACAGTCTGGCGAGACCTTAAACCCGCTCGGTCTGGCGAGACCTTAAATATGCCCGGTCTGGCGAGACCCTAAATACGCTTGGTCTAGGAGACATTAAATCCTTCCAAGGTGCAAAACCTTTGGCGTCTACATTGTCATGCATGATCCTCGTCACGCATTGCTATATGCACCTTACATGCGTTGTTATGCATCTTCCTCATTTGCATTGTCATGCATCTCAAAAGTCGCGCATTGTCGCGCATTTCGAAATCATGCATTCTCATGCATTTAAAAAAAAATAACAAAATCATGCATTTTTTATGCATCTCAAGCCGCGCGTTGTCGCGCATTACGAAATCATGCATTTTCATGCATTTCAAGCAACTTGCGTTGTCGCGCATTGCAGACAACATGCATTTCAAAAAAAAAAATGCATCATTTGCATTTCAAAAAAAAACATGCATATGTCATGCATTGTAAATAGCATGCATTTTCATGCATCTATCATACATCCGCTGTATATAGTGCATTTGTCATGCATTTCATCGTAAATAGTGCATATGTCGTGCATGCATTGTAAATATTGCATATGTCATGCATTACATTGTATATATTGCATATGTCATGCATTTCATTATAAACTGCATATGTCATGCATTTACTGTAAATATTGCACCCAACCATTGCATATTGTATATAATGCATTGTAGATTGCATGCATCCACTGCATCACGTCCATCTATGGCTTGCGCCTTTCCATGTTGAGCTTGGTCTGGTATGTGTCCATACTTTTCGTGTTGAAGCACAGTTCTGCATGTGTACACGCTTATTCCACTGCTGATATTGTGGTTTGAGGGTTGCGGCACCTTTTCTGTGTTAGACATGGCTTGTATGTGTACATGGCTTTCCTAGGTCATGGTCTTTCCTCAGCAGGTCACTTCCCCACTTATGTCATTCCACCCAATTACTTGTTCTTGTGTCCGTCTACATCACTCATAGTTCTGCATGTGTTTGAGCTTGGTCTGGTATGTGTCCATACTTTTCGTGTTGAAGCACAGTTCTGCATGTGTACACGCTTATTCCACTGCTGGTATTGTGGTTTGAGGGTTACGGTACCTTTTCTGTGTTAGACATGGCTTCTATGTGTACATGGCTTTCCTAGGTCATGGTCTTTCCTCAGCAGGCCACTTCCCCACTTATCTCATTCCACCCAATTACTTGTTCTTGTGTTCGTCTACATCACTCATAGTTCTGCATGTGTGCGCACCTATTCCACGCTGGTATGTTGGTTTGAGGGTTGCGGCACCTTTTCTATGGTAGACAGACTTTGCGTCTCCATCATCTCTTTGACATTTGTGTAGTTTTGTACCGCTCGTGGTTCGATTATGATTCAATTGCATTGCATTATCGTTTGCATTGTTTATACATAGTTTTGTATATACTACATATCATTTTGCATTCATTTTGCATTTGTCATGCATGTTGCTAACAATATTGTACCTATTATGTTGCTTTCTTTTATAGGCACGATATTGTATGTACGGTTCATTTGAAGCTGGTGCAACCAGACAAACTGAGCAGGTATTGTATTCTCCAAGTGAGACGTATCGAGAATTGCATAATTCTGTTACATCCTTTATGCATTGTAGTGTAGTTGGATTGTTGTATGCTAGCTTAAAACTATTGCTTGTTATACTTCGTTACAACTTTCTTTGCATGATCATAAGTTATGCTCGGCTTCTTGCATTATCAGTTTCATTTTTCCCCTGCCTTTCAGCGCATATCTTTATTGTCTTGCATGCTTTATCTAAGTCTTCGGCCTTGTCAAAAATGGGTCGTCTCTGGGCTTTGACACTCACTCCCCTCATTCTTATGACTTTTGAGTTCTGTCAAAGAGGGGCAACTGTAGACACCCCATTTTTGACCGTCCTCAAGACTTGGACGTCACCGTTTGAACACTTGGTGATCATCCTTGTTTGTGTTCGTCTTGAGTTCCCGAAGGTCTCGGCTATACGCCTTGCCTCAAGATCTCTCAACTCGACTGTTTTGTGTTTGGTTTTGCACCAAACACTTGTTTTTGCTTTGGAAGGCAAGGAATGGCTTGTTGGCCATCCCCACACTCCACCGGCCATGGCTTGAGGCCACCGGCCACATGTTTGGCCGACCAGCACTCTAGATGGTCGACCGGCCATCCATTTTGGTCAAAATGCATTTTTGGCTGGCCGACCACTGTTCATCTGCTTTTGCAGATATTTTTATGCCAACTGAGCAGCTGGCATACACTTTGCTCCCCTCTATATGGAGGGATCTCCCTCTTGACTAGCTTGTTTGGAAAGCTTTACAAGAGGGATTGTCTATAAGAGGGAGCCTCTTCTCCCTCTATTAGGGTTAAAAAAAATTTCAGAGCTTTGGGTTTTAGGGTTAGGGTTTGTTCATACTCTATCTCTATATCTCTCCCTCTATTGAGTGTTTTGTGTGTGTTTAAGTCTTAGTTTTGCACACAAACACGTACCATTACACCATATCTTAGTTGTTGAGGCATAAGGGGCCTGTTCTTGGAGGTTTTGGACTGGTTTGAACCTAAGGAAGCAACTGGTCTTCCATTTTTGAAGAGGGTCTACAAGGGTAACAATCTTACCCCTTTTTCCCCATTTTTGCATAGCTTTTTCACCTATCTTGCAACTATTTTTAGACTTTGTGTATAACATATAAAAGTCTTGTTTTCGGCTGCTCTAAATAGTTGTTTAAGGGTGTTTTAAGCTTTGGGATTGTTTGACCCCTCATAGGGCTTGTTTGGCCCCATTTTGTGTCATTTTGGTTGAGCTCTGGGACCACCTTGTTTGGGCCTCCTCACCACTGAAATCCCAGGTCCTACGAAGGAGAGGGCCACCCCGTCTCTTTGATGTCCTTGAAAAGGGTCATTTTAGCCTCTTGAGTGAGCATCTTATTTGGGTTCATGTTTGCCATATCTTAGCTGCTATTTAGTGTTATTTTGCCATGCTATAGCACTGTTTTATGTTGGTTTAGGCACACCATGCTTGTTTAGCATACATGTCTTGTAATGCCATCATTTGCCTTAACATGTACTTAGCATGTAGATTACCATGCTTACTTGTTTTGGCCAAGCTTTATGAAGCTTTTAGGCTTGTTTTTCCATGCTTAAGGTCTGATGTAGGTTGTCTTAGCCATGCTTGCCATGCTTTGTAGTTCTGTCAAAGAGGGGCAACTGTAGACACCCCATTTTTTACTGTCCTCAAGACTTGGACGTCACCGTTTGAACACTCGGTGATCATCCTTGTTTGTGTTCGTCTTGAGTTCCCGAAGGTCTCGGCTACACGCCTTGCCTCAGGATCTCTCAACTCGACTGTTTTGTGTTTGGTTTTGCACCAAACACTTGTGTTTTTGCTTTGGAGGGCAAGGAATGGCTTGATGGCCATCCCCACACTCCACCAGCCATGGCTTGAGGCCACCGGCCACATGTTTGGCCGACCGACACTCTAGATGGTCGATCGGCCATCCATTTTGGTCAAAATGCATTTTTGACTGGCCGACCACTGTTCATCTGCTTTTGCAGATATTTTTATGCCAGCTGTGCTAGCTGGCATACACTTTGCTCCCCTCTATATGGAGGGATCTCCCTCTTGACTAGCTTGTTTGGAAAGCTTTACAAGAGGGATTGTCTATAAGAGGGAGCCTCTTCTCCCTCTATTAGGGTTACAAAATTTTTCAGAGCTTTGGGTTTTAGGGTTAGGGTTTGTTCATACTCTATCTCTATATCTCTCCCTCTCTTGAGTGTCTTGTGTGTGTTTAAGTCTTAGTTTTGCACACAAACACCTACCATTACACCATATCTTAGTTGTTGAGGCATAAGGGGCCTGTTCTTGGAGGTTTTGGACTGGTTTGAACCTAAGGAAGCAACTAGTCTTCCATTTTTGAAGAGGGTCTACAAGGGTAACAATCTTACCCCTTTTTTTCCCATTTTTGCATAGCTTTTTCACCTATCTTGCAACTATTTTTAGACTTTGTGTATAACATATAAAAGTCTTGTTTTTGGCTACTCTAAATAGTTGTTTAAGAGTGTTTTAAGCTTTGGCATTGTTTGACCCCTCATAGGGCTTGTTTGGCCCCATTTTGGTTGAGCTCTGGGACCACCTTGTTTGGGCCTCCTCACCACTGAAATCCCAGGTCCTACGAAGGAGAGGGCCACCCCGTCTCCTTGTTGTCCTTGAAAAGGGTCATTTTAGCCTCTTGAGTGAGCATCTTATTTGGGTTCATGTTTGCCATATCTTAGCTGCTATTTAGTGTTATTTTGCCATGCTATAGCACTGTTTTATGTTGGTTTAGGCACACCATGCTTGTTTAGCATACATGTCTTGTAATGCCATCATTTGCCTTAACATGTACTTAGCATGTAGATTACCATCCTTGCTTGTTTTGGCCAAGCTTTGTGAAGCTTTTTGGCTCATTTTGCCATGCTTAAGGTCTGATGTAGGTTGTCTTAGCCATGCTTGCCATGCTTTGTTTAGCCTCTTTGCATTCTTGGCTTGTACGCCTCAAGTGTATGAACCATGAGCATGCATTACTTACATTATTCCAGTGGTTTGGAACCATTTAACATGTCATTTCAGTCTTCATGACATGCTTGCATTTGATCCCCCTTTAATGTGTTAAAAGGTTGTTGTCTTATGCCCCTTGTTTAGGCCCTTGTGCGTTCTTTCATGTTTAAGCCATTTAGATGCCATCTAGATGTGTTATTGGCTTTGTCTTAATATGCTAAAACTCTGATTTTGGTTGCTTAATTCATGCCATGTTCGATTTTGCTAAGTGTAGTTCAATACACCTTTGGCTTGCCTTGAATTTTGGCTTTGCTTGCATGCCTTGTTTGTCTCGTCTAGTTGGTTCGGCACCTTTCATGACTAGATTTTCAGAGCTTATAATGCATGCCATTTGTCCATGTTTTCATCCTCTTAGGTGTGCTTGAGAGTTGCTCTTCAATGCCTAAGTGTTGGTCCTTGTGTGCATGTATGCTTCCATGTTATTTGGTCCTCATTCTTTTAGCAATTGGCCACTGTTTTGGGCTTAGTATAGAGCTGCCCAAATTAGTTTAGGTCCATTATTCGCATGTTGTTTCATGCTCACCTTGTGTGTTGTTGCATACTTGTGTGTTGTTACATGTTTAGGTTGTTTAACATGTTTGCTCCATGTGTTGTTGCATGCTTGAACGTCCACGTTGCATCTTGCACACTTGTTGGTTTGCATTGCCTCATGCCTTGCATGCTTGCTTGCATAGGTTGTATGCCTAGTATGCATTGTGCATTGCATGCCTATGTTGAATAGTTAGTTAACATGCCTAGGTTGCTCATTCTCTTAGCAATTGGCCACTGTTTTGGGCTTAGTATAGAGCTGCCCAAATTAGTTTAGGTCCATTATTCACATGTTGTTGCATGCTCACCTTGTGTGTTGTTGCATACTTGTGGGTTGTTACATGTTTAGGTTGTTTAACATGTTTGCTCCGTGTGTTGTTGCATGCTTGAACATCCACATTGCATATTGCACACTTGTTGGTTTGCATTGCCTCATGCCTTGCATGCTTGCTTGCATAGGTTGTATGCCTAGTATGCATTGTGCATTGCATGCCCATGTTGCATACTTAGTTAACATGCCTAGGTTGCATTGCATTGGCATGCATGCTTTGCCTCTTGAATTGTGTATGATAGAGGTTGAGCCTCACTTGTTTGTTTGATGTGCATCTCATTTGAAATCAAAGTGCATACTTGGTTTCTTGGGCCATCACGCATTGAAATGCGCAATTGGTGGTCCGAGAATCGAGAACCATGTCCCTCTAAGTCACAAACATGATAAGGGATGTGTTGGTGTACACATTTGCTTGAAATGCATTGCCATGCCTTGTTTTCCCTCTGCTGCTGTCAAAACAGGTTCTACAGGAAGTTTTGGCCGGTCAGCTACATACAGTGCCGACCGACCAACAATTTGTGGCCGATATCTCCACAGGTGCTCGATGACCATTCCCCATGGCCAGTGACCATTCCTTATAGCCGGTAGTGTTCTACAGCACTCAGAGAAGCAACCTTCGAGTTTGTGCAATTTTCAGAGGTGCCAAACAGTAAAAACAGAGGCAACTTGTGCATGGTAGTGGACTTCCAAACAGAACCGAGCATGCATTACATTGGGCCCTCTTCCCGAGGATATTTACTATTTTATTAGATTAGTTAATTTTCTTAACTAGCTTAATTTGTCTGTAATAATTAATTAGCTTGTAGGTTAATTAATTTTATTATTCTTTTGGTCCCTCCGAGCGAGGGCGAATTTGTAATAAGTGTGGGTGCGTTTTTGCATGTTTTCCAACCCCCACTTCTTTCTCCCTTTTACTTACCTGCTTTGATGGTTAGTATTAGGGCATATTTAATTTAGCATACCTTATGCTATGCATGTGTGCATCATTCATCAGTATTGCATGCACCGGGCTCGGCGCATCATGCTAACTGCATAAGTATTTCAAATCTAACTTGAATATGTGCATCAAATGGTTGCATTTCACATGTCATCCTAGGATTAGCCGAGCCTATCCTAATTACATTATGTATGCGTTGCATTAGGCACTTAACATGGACTTCTATCATACATTGATTGCTAACGAGTTCTTTGTTTTGGCTTGGAGCACACTGTAGGTATTTTGTGCTTTAGCATCTCGCGCGAGTGTGAATGTTAACATGACAGCATGCTTGCCATATGGCTAGATGCTTATGTGATATGTACAACCTCAATGCCTGCGGGTGAAGGTTGGATTGCTTGAGTTGGAACAACTCATCAAAATCCGTGTTTTAGCCTACTTGCGAGGAGCAAATTTCAAAACATTTTCCAAACAAACGGATATGCGATGCTTTGTTCCAAATTAGGTGATCTAGTCTATACTTGTTTTGCTGTGCACATCACATAGTAATTCTAGCTAATTAACTCGAATAAGAGCACATAACATTTTCAAAATTGGATATCATGGCTAGTAGAGGCCGATCTTCAGATCGGGCGAGAGGGGTTGCTCATAGCTGACCTTCCCCAATCGTACCCAAGTTCCCGAGCCGAGGCAAATTTGGTGATGACGGACACGTGGCCTTAGGCAATGAGTCAGGGTTTCCTAAATTCCCCCAAAATAAATATTTAGGTGGCAACTCTGTATCTGGCAAAGCAGTCCATGTTTGGCACTTCTTTACAAAAATCTGTTATCTCAAAACGATTTGCCGAATTTGGACTCTTTGGTTCAGACTAAGAACCGTGACACAAAAGGGAGTCCGAACTGTGGTGGCATAAAGCCCGAGGGCGCGTCCACACCATAATTTTCCATTACTATACATCTATAATGCATTCCATCAGTTGTCACAAGTCCTATTTGTAATGGGGAAGCTGCCTGTGAGAGTCAGACGGAGGTTCGGGGGCTGTTTTGAAGTTTTGCCCTCGAAACGCCTTTTTTCGACTAAGTTTTGAGTGTATTCATCTCTAAATCCCAACCTACGAGTCTGAATAACACTCCTTCACTCATCTCTAAATCCCAACCTATGAGTCTGAATAACACTCCTTCAGTTGTCACAAGTCCTATTTGGCATGGTGAAGCTATCCGTGTGAGCCACACAGTCGTTCAGGGACTATTTTGAATTTTTGGCCCCCAAAATGCCCTTTTTCGACTAAGTTTTGGACATATTCGGCTCTAAATCCCAATCTACGGGTCCGAATTACGTTCCGTCAATTCTCACAAGTCCTATTTGTCATGGGGGACCTATCCATTGTCATGGTGAAGCTATTCGTCTGAGCCACACGATCATTCGGGAGCTGTTTAGAATTTTCACCCCTGAAATGCCATTTTTCAACTATGTTTTGGACGTATTCAGCTCTAACTCTCTACCTACGGGTCTGAATTACGTTCTATCAGTTCTCACAAGTCCTATTTGTCATGGAGAAGCTATCCGTGTGAGCCACATGGTCGTTCAGGGGCTGTTTTGATTTTTCGCCCCCGAAACGCCTTTTTCGACTAAGTTTAGGGTGTATTCGGCTCTAACTCCCAACCTACGGGTCCAAATTACGTTCCGTCAATTCTCACAAGTCCTATTTGTCATGGTGAAGCTATCCGTATGAGACACACGGTCGTTCGGGGGCTGTTTTGATTTTTGGCCCCCGAAACACCCTTTTTTGACTAAGTTCAGGGGATATTCGGCTCTAACTCCCAACCTATGAGTCCGAATTACGTTCCGTCAATTCTTACAAGTCCTTTTTTTCATGGTGAAGCTATCTGTGTGAGTGACATGGTCGTTCGGGGACTGTTTTGAATTTTTTCCCTCGAAACGCCCTTTTTCGACTATGTTTTGGACGTATTTGGCTCTAACTCCCAACCTACGGATCCGAATTACGTTCCATCAATTCTAACAAGTCGTATTTGTCATGGAGAAGCTATCTGTCTGAGACACATGGTAGTTTAGGGACTGTTTTGCATTTTTGTCCCCGAAACGCCCTTTTTCAACTAAGTTTAGGTCATATTCGGCTTTAACTCTCAACCTACAGGTCCGAATTACGTTCCGTCAATTCTCACAAGTCCTATTTGTCATGATGAATCTATCCGTGTGAGACACACGGTCGTTCGGGAGCTGTTTTGATTTTTTGCCACCGAAACGCTCTTTTTCGACTATGTTTAGAGGTATTCGGCTCTTACTCCCAACCTATGGGTCCAAATTACGTTCCGTCAATTCTCACAAGTCCTATTTGCCATGGGAAACCTGTCCGTGTGACTCACATGGTGGTTCGGGGGCTGTTATGAATTTTCACTCCTGAAACACTCTTTTTCGACTAAGTTTAGGGCGTATTCGGCTCTAACTCCCTACATACAGGTCCGAATTACATTCTGTCAGTTCTCACAAGTCCTGTTTGTCATGGGAAACCTGTTCATGTGACTCACATAGTAGATCGAGGGCTGTTATGAATTTTCACCCCTGAAACGCTCTTTTTCGTCTAAGTTTAAGGCGTTTTCAGCTCTAACTCTGTACTTACGGGTCCGAATTACATTCCGTCTGTTCTCAAAAGTCCTATTTTTCATGGGGAAACTATCCGTGTGAGTCACACGATGGTTCGGGGGCTTATTTGAATTTACGGCCTCAAAACGCCATTTTTCGGCTAAGTTTAGGGCATGTTCGGCTCTAACTCCCTACCTACGAGTCCGAATTACATGCCGTCAGTTCTCACAAGTCCTATTTATCATGGTAAAACTATCCGTGTGAGTCACACAATTGTTCGGGGGCTGCTTTGAATTTTTGCCCCTGAAACACCCTTTTTCGGCCAAGTTTGGTGCGTATTCGGCTCTAACTCCCTACTTATGGGTTTGAATTACATTCTGTCAGTTCTCACAAGTCCTATTTGTCATGGGTAAACTATCTGTATGAGTCACACGGTGGTTCGGGGGCTGTTATGAATGTTCGCCCCCAAAACACTCTTTTTCAACTACGTTTAATGCATTTTCAGCTCTAACTCCCAAATTACGTGTGCTAATTACATTCCGTCTATTGTCACAGGTCCTATTTATGACAGGTAAGGTGGCTGTGACATCCGTATGGTCGTTTGGGGGCTGATTCGCATTTTTGCCCCCTTAACGTCCTTTTTCGGTTAAGTTTAATGCATTGTTGTCCTATTGGAATCCAAGCAGAAATCATTTTCTTTACTCAAAATTTTTAACTAGCAAAAGGCTTTTCAATGTCAAAATTTTCACTGTGGGGAGTATGTAAACCAATCAAATATAGCAACCATTTGAGTCAAAATCAAAGCCATAAATGCACACCCACAACCATACAAACAACACCAATATCTTTTCCTCATTAAGAACCTGGATAACGTATCTATCCCACAATCCACACCTTAAAGCCTTACCACTACTGGCAGTTCCGACCATCATTTTGTGAGTGCCCAATTCTAATCCACTATCATAGAAAGAAACAAGAAGGCAACATAATTAATATCATATCTTCATACAAAGAAATACAATGAAAATGAATACCCACCAATCACCCCACATTTGATATTTCTCCCACTTGAAATGGAGCTATTGGCAACTATTGTAACTTTTATTTATTGGGAACCATTTAAATACATGTTCATCACTAATTGAGATGAATATTATCCACCAAAAATAAATAAATAAAGTGATATGAAATGGTGCTACACATACAGAATTATAGATGTTCTTGTGAATGATGAGTTGAAAAGGACAACTTGAGTTAAGCTACTACAATTTCCCAACCCTGGTGGAATACCACTACTAAAATAGTTAAAAGACAAGACCAAAGTGTCCATTTGCTTGAAACTACCCAAACCCAATTGAATAGTACCCTCTAGACTATTATTACTAACATCAAGACACATTAGCTCCTCAAGATTATTCAAACTCTCCGGTAAATCCCCAGCAAATTGATTATCATTCAAGTAAAGTTCTACCAATTTGGTACAATTTCCTATGGAGGAAGGAATGGTGCTTGACAATTGATTACCATATAGCCAAAGAGAAGAAATCTCACTCATGTTGGCAACATTCAATGGGATCAAACCATTAAGTTCGTTCACATTGAGCCAAACAGTATCCAAATGTGGGATTCGAAATAGAGATTCTGGGATTAAACCTTTCATGAAATTAGAATATAAGTTTATGAATCTCAAATTCAGCTAAAACCCAAAGCTCTCTGGTATATCACCAATGAAGCTGTTTTGGGAGAGTTCCAAGTATTCAATGAGACTACAATTAACTAATTCATAAGGGATTGAGCATGTGAAACCATTGTTGCTGAAATCAATGGACTTCAATTGGGTCAATTCAGCTATCTCAGGTCATAATCGACCCAATATTTGAAAACCAGAGAGGTTTAAAGAAACTACAAAGTCGTTGTGGTAATGATTGGAGTCACATTCGACTCCAACCCATGAACAACGAGTGGAATCACGTTCGACTTCAATTGAATAATTCGGCTCTCACAAAATGTTCATTATGTGTGCTCACATTTATAATTATAAACATTTCATGAGATATCATTGTAATTTAATACACATATGATTGTTGATATAAAAAATAGAGAGGGACTCATAATTTTGGAAAATAATTGAGGAGCAATGCCTTGGATCATGGGAGTTTTTCTAGTGGTGCTAGAGGTACTATCAACACAAAGTGGAGTATACAAGTTGTACATGTCTATGTCATTGCAAGCAACAAAGAACTCATTGAGGCCAACACCGCAATCATTGGACGTATTTGGATCACTGAAGTCGCATTTACTTTTTACATTCGCATACACACGATCTGATATCACAGCATGGTCCCATGCGTAATCAATCACGCCCTTTTGATCTGTTTCGTCATCCAATAATGCATTCCCTATCTGCATTGTAGTTCATGTGCATGCAAAGCATGTTAAATATCTATAATCGTGTTGCTACATTTGTGTTTTATTTGTTAATATTAATGCTAAGAATACATTTGTATGTTATTTGTTAATATTAATGCTAAGAATACACAATTATAACAAAATATATCACTTAAAGTGCAATGGGACTAAGTTGATATTTATTCTGAACTGTGTTTGATCCCAACCTTTCATTGTATTTTCTATGGATTATTATGTGATCTATTATGTGTTCCTAATGATTACTGGTTTGTTAACTAAAAAAAGAAAAAAATTGAGACTTAATTTTGTGTTTTAAGTGTTTATTAATTTAGAAAGTGAATGTATACTTAAATAATATAACTATTTTTGTGTTTTAAGTGTTTATTAATTTAGAGAGAGAATGTGTACTTAAATAATATAACTATAATGTGCCTCTGCCCCTCTCATTTCTTTCTTTCTTTCTCCTCCTCACTCTCTTTTGCCACAATGAGCTACTATGCTTATGCTTTCCACAGTTAAACAACAATTTTAACTAGGAACACACTAACAACATTTTAATAGTCAATGAAAATGAAAGAAGTCAACCTTTTAATTCTATTAATGACAGATTAAAGATCCTAGAGCGAAGAAGCTCTTAGCAATCAAGTTTTATCCAAAAGAAAATGAAAACCTAATTAGCCAAAATGAAAATAGTAAGTACAAGTTGGGACATCACTCACAATAAAACCTTTGAGGTTTATATAGTCATCCTTTGGAGCATTCTTATTATTATGCAAAATTTGTTCTGCAAGCTGGGGAACATAGTGCCCTAACAAATACAGTAAACATTTAATAAAACATAATGCATATACTTACAAAAAAAAATTGTTAATTTCACTTGTCTATAGTAAACACTTCAAAATTAATCTTTAATGCTTAAAATTATAAATACAAACTCAAAAATTATAATGCAACAAGCAATATTTACTTTTATTTTGATCTTTTATTTCTATGATCCATATGACATCGATTCAAAGCATTAAAACCCTTCAATAAGAGAACAAATGAAATTAAACAGAGGTTAAAGTCAAAATTCAATATAAAATTACCAAAGCCTCATGTACATAGCAATTCCCAATACCATAACTAGCCCTAACCCAATCAAGATTGATCTCCTCCCTCCTACCCTCATTCCCTTTCTCTCTCTCTCTATATATATATATATATATATTACATTTACACACAGATGATCAAACAATGATACAGGGCTAAAAGATAAAATTTCCTTATAAAAATGTTTTAGAATGTAATTGATTATTAAAAGATTAATTTCAGTAAATGGCTTTTTAAGAGACGTTTAAAAATGATAATATGAGAGTTATTGTCAGATTTTTTAAAATGATAATATGAGAGTTATTGTTAAAATTTAATTTCAATACTTACTAGGGTTTACTTTTATATTGAAGGGTAGTTATGTGTAATGGAGTTCATCTTCCTTTATCACTATCAAACAACTCACTCACACTATTTTAATTGACACAATCCCATCATTATGGATACTTAACATCCATGCCTTGGTAAAATTCTATGCAGATAATAGAACTTTAAAGAAAAATATCGGAACTTTGAAAAACACATTTCCAATTTTTCTTCTATTATGTTTTTTTTAATCAATCCCAAACTTTCATACCACACTAGAGTCATCACTGCCCATTGAATTTGTTAAATAAATTGGTAAGGTAGGGTCATGTTTTGCATAATTTGTTAAACAAAAAATTTGCTACTGAAACATATATATATAGAGAGAGAGAGAGAAAGCATACGCGAGACGGAGCATCAATGGAGTCTCTTCTCAGCGATGAAGCCTCTGGATCTCGCGGCGGTAGTGGTGGATCTGCGAAGATCGGCGGAGGAGGGGGAGGCAGCGGCGTGAAAAGAGGGCAGCGACGCAGGTGGTAGCAGCGGCAATGGTGATCGCAGCAGTCACAATGGCGATGGCGGAAGAGAAGGAGGTGCTCTGGTTGCCGGCAAACGTGAGAAGGAGCCGCGGCGAGATGGCGACGCAGCGGGACGACTTCGCCCCCTTCATCTTCTCTTCTTCTCTTCACCTACCCTAATATTTTATTGGTGAGGTAGTGATCTCCATCCGTTGGTTCTTCAACTGATCGATCTTAGCCATTCATTTTACATCCCTTCCCCGACTAAAATATAGGTTCGTCATTAATTAATTAAGGAGCCCGCCAAAAATTCAAAATCTTTCTTTGAAAATGTTAATTACAATTGGCGACTAAACTTTTAGTCGGAAAAAGTTAGTTAAAGGCAACAAAAATAATTTTTTGTCGCTGAAAGTACATTTTTTGCGACTAAAACTTTAGTCGCCAAAGAGAAAAAATAATTTTTTTATTTTCCATTCGGCGACTAAATATTTTAGTAGCCAAAAATCAATATACCGACTAAATATTTTTTTGTCGCTGAAAGTAAGTTTTTGGCTACTAAAACTTTAGTCGCCAAAGATAAAAAAATAATTTTTTAATTTTCCATTCGGCGACTAAATGTTTTAGTAGCCAAAAGTCAATATACAGCGACTAAGTTTTTTTTTGTCGCAAATTCTGCTATTTTTAGCGACTAAATTTTTTTTTAGTCACCAATAATGAATATACCCCGACTAAAAAAATTTAGTAGCTAAATATTTTACTTTTGGCGACGAAAAAAAATGTTAGTTGCCAATTCCATAACTTTTGGGGACTAAATTTTTTTTAGTCGCCAATTTTGGTCGCTAAAGGTGCATTTTCTTGTAGTGTCAACACACTAGAGTTGCGACATTTCCTTCCGTACAAAGCTTCATGTAGTGCCATTCCTATGCTTGAGTGGAAACTATTGTTGTATGCAAACTCCTCAAATGGTAGATACATTTCCCAACTCCCTTGGAAATCCAAGACACACATTCGAAGCATGTCCTCCAATGTTTGTATCGTTCTCTCGGATTGGCCATCAGTTTGGAGGTGGAATGTCGTACTAAATTTCAACTTTGTTCCCATTGCATCTTGTAAACTCTGCCAAAATCTGGAGACAAATTTCATATCTCTATCGAATATAATTGAAATTGGAACACCATGTAGCCACACAATTTCATTCATATACACAGTAGCAAGTTCATCCGCATTATATTGAGTTTTCACAGCCAAGAAATGGGCAGATTTAGTTAATCTATCAATAATAACCCATATAGAATTCATACCTCGAGGTGTTTGGGGTAAGCCAACAATAAAATCCATAGTTAGATGCTCCCATTTCCACTCTAGGATTGGAAGAGGTTGAAGTAAACCTACCGGTCATTGGTGCTCCCCTTTTACTTGCTGACATTACAAACGTTTCGAAACAAATTCTACAATTTCATTCTTCATACATGGCCACCAAAAATTTTGCTTCAGCTCTTGGTACATTTTAGTATTGTCGGGATGCAGTGAAAACTGAAACTTATGTGCTTCCTCCATAATCCTTCTCTTAATTTCTGGAACATTTGGAATACACAATCTACCTTTAAATTTCAACACTGAATTTTCAAGAATAAACCCGGGCCTTGGCTTTGTTTCTGTTTCATCACAAATTTTCTTTAGGAACTCATCTTCTATTTGTTTTTGTTTGATTTCTTCAACAAGTGCCAGTTGAGCTAACATTGTTGCTAAAACTGCATCTTGACCATGTAGCACAATTTCCATATCCATTCTTTCCAGTTCAACTAGCAACTCTTTTTGCCCTATGAGTAAACTCGCCAAGTTCCCCATAACTTTTCTGCTAAGAGCATCTGCAACTATATTAGGTCTACCAGGGTGATACTGGATTTACAAGTCGTAATCTTTGATTAACTCTAACCACCATCTTTGTCTCATATTTAACTCCTTTTGGGTAAAGAAGTACTTTAAGTCCTTATGATCAATATAAACCTCACATGTGGTACCATACAAATAATGCCGCCATATTTTCAAAGCAAACACCATGGTAGCTAGCTCCAAATCGTGTGTAGGATAATTCTTTTCATGAGGCTTGAGTTGGCGAGAAGCATAGGCAATGACCCTTCCATTCTGCATGAGTACACAACCCAATCCCTTGTAAGAAGCATCACAGTAGATAACAAACCCCTCGATATTGGTTGGTGGATCAAGAACTGGTGTTGTAGTTAACCTTGTTTTCAACTCTTGGAAATCAAATTCTCTTTATTCAGTCCACTCAAATGGAACACCCTTTTGGGTCAATTGGGTAAGTGGCACTGCTATCTTGGAAAAGTCTCTAACAAACCTCTGATAGTATCCTGCTAGACCCAAGAAGCTACGGACTTTTGTCACATTCGTCAGAGTGGGCCAATTCACTATGGCTTCTATCTTGCATGGATCAACAGAGACCCCCTCCTTATTAATGACATGCCCCACGAATATCACTTCATGCAACCAAAATTCACACTTCTTCAATTTCGCATATAATTTCTTCTCTCTTATTGTTTGAAGAATTAATCGTAAATGGTTCTTGTAATAACCCGACCCTTGTTTATGATTCTGGTATACTTTCAATCCCTGAATCTGTGCCTTTATATGCTTATTGTGAAACTCCATGTAGAATTTGGTGTAATTAAGTAAACTTTATGATTATAGATTTATATCTGTTTAATAAGAAAACATATCTGTCACAATTAAAATGGTTGGATCAGGAATTGAAAGCCTTAGGTTAATTCAAAATTAATTTTATATTTGAGATCACCATGATTTTTAAGCCATGATAAGCATTTTTGTGAAATTTCAATTTGGAGTGATTAAACTGAATTAGTTTTGTCCTATTCAATTCTTATATATATAATGAATGCTTTAGCCATTTGATATAATATACATATGTATGCTTAAGTCATTTGACTTTGAACCTAAAAACTAAAATATCTCCTGAGAGGGTTAGGAGAGGAGAATAAGGGAGAAAGAAGAGAAGTCTTCCAAGGAAGAGATTGAGAAGGTTTGAGGGATTTAAAAGCTCAAGGTATGTTGATTATACTTTAATTAATTCCTCTCTTGAATATGGGTAAGAATTTCTTGGGTATTCACATAAGTTGGGGTTTGAATAGGTGTTTTCATCATTTAATTAATGGTGTTAATTGGAACCATGTAAAGGAAATTGCATTATATTCGTAGTTCTACATAATTGCATCCAATTATGTGTGTAATGGATCTATGTGTGTGTTTAGATGTTAAAGAAAATGAATTATAGTGTAGTAGTGAAGATCAAGATCCAAGTTATGTTGAGATTGTTATGTGTTATGATGTTTATGTACATGATTTTTGAACCATACTTCATCGATTAAAGGACCTATTTGAGCCTTAAGAATACTCACCAAAAAATGGGATTTTGTTTGAATTTCGAACTGCATTCTGTCCAGATCGCCGCACGTGTGGGGTTCACAGCCGCACGTACGGCCCAAGCTGAAAAAAATGTTCAGCTCCGTTTCGCGTGCTCGACCCTCTGATATTTTTAAAATATTTTTCTGATCATCTTAAGATGGCGGTAAATTCATTCGAAACGTAATGAGTCAGGAAGTAATTTAACAAGGAAAGAGGGAAGTTAATTTGTGAACTTTGTATGCGTCTAGGACACGCTTCAGGGGAAAGTAGCGCTCTGCCTCAACACTGTGAGTAGTAGTACTGTAATCGTACGTTTACTTACCGTTAACCATTCTATTCGTAACGTTCTGTTTTACATAAGCAATTACGTTAACATTTACGTTGTTTGAAGATCGGTGAGAACATTGAAAGATGATGTGTACCTCGGTATGACTCTGAAATTCCTCTGCATTCTGTTTATGGTTAATGGTCATTATTAATGTGCTATAGCCTACAAATTACCTAAGACTCCATACAATAAGTATTAAAACTATGCAAGTAGTTAACGGGAAGAAATTATGACTATAAACTCCGCTTAATGAAGATATGATATTTGAACGTCCTATCAGGGACTCTTATAATCTTGTTTGGTTTGACACATGTTTCATGTCATAGACATTTGCTTAGAAAGGAACGAAATAAAAATCGGATAGAACCATGGGTTGCCTTAAATGTCAGGAATTGAGCATCAATAATATTGATTCACCTTACTGTATGAATATGAGAGCATACTATTTTGCTACTAAGAGACCTGAAGTCGTTTAGTATCTATGACATGAATGTGAAGGTTTATCATCATTATGTAAACCACGTTAGAAAGTATATTGCTCTGTCTCTGTTAAGCGTATTGTGATGACGATGATAACGATATAACAAGAAATGCTTCATTTTCTAATATGTATGTTTGAACCAGTAAATGACTGTCCTTATATATCAAAGTATTCAGGACATCTTTAGCACAAGGCCCTTGCCTGGGGGTAATAATACCGTGGTTTAGGTATTACTGGAAGTCCCTCTACGGAACTAAAAGGTATGCTCTATATTGATTTATTAGCGCTATTGAATGTACCATGTATAGTCAAACCTGAATTCTGATTTCTGTTATGATTCAAGCATAATGAAGAACATGTATGACCTTGTTTCTGCTTATCCGTTCTGTTTATGTTATGCACTGACATATTATGAATTATTCGGTCTTCGTGACCTATTTCGGGTATGGAACAAAGTGATATGCGAAACTAAGTGCTGCAATGCGAGTCACCTCTAGAATCCATGCGAGCCACCTCTTGAGTCCATACATACATGAACTATGCTTAAAGCCAATCTCGGCCAGAGGCCATTCTGTATTTCTAATATGGAACAAAGTGCTGTACGAAACTAAGTGCTGCAAGGCGAGCCACCTCTAGAATTCGTACAAGCCACCTCTTGAATCCATGCATATGTGAAAGTTGTAAGGCCTATGGCCATTCTGTATAAGTTGTTATGATATAAAGCAAAGTGCTACGCGGAACTAAGTGCTACGATGTGAGTCACCTCTAGAATCCGCGTGAGACACCTCTTGAATTCATACCAGTCTGTTCAAGGGCTTATCGCCAAATTATCCAAGGGCTTGATGCCACGATGTTTAAGGGCTTTGCGCCCCAATGTTCAAGGGCTTTACGCCACTCTATTCAAGGGCTTTCAGCCATTATGCTTCAAGATGTTATGTTTCAAGCCATTATGTTTAAAGTTTAAGCCTAAGACCATTCTTGAAATAATTATAAGATTAAGTTAACTATGTGTTCTCTGCACTTATGCTTGTATATTATAATTCAAGTTAATCATTAAATTGTTTATGTACTACTATTCACTAAGCTTGACTCACCCTGTATTATGTTTATTCTGTAGGCACTCCATCTAGAGGTCAGTCAAAACCCGAGGCATCCATTCCTCATTTGTCAGCCCCGGAGTGTCCAGTCACTTAAGTGAAGGCAACCATTTTATGGAGTTTTACTAAGCTTTTGGTTTTGTACCCTGATTGTTTGTCTAAGGTTGTAGTGTATATAATCCTTTTACTTCTTATTATTTTTGTTACGCCCAATTATAAGGGTTGGGTCTGTATATGTATGTGTCCATAGCTAAATTCTCAGATGCATGCCACTGTATGTTTGTTTGCCTTATGTTCCGTTTGTGATCCTGGCATGATAGTGGTCGCTCAATGGATATAGTTCTTTTATTTATGTTAATTTATATTGTTAAATGCTTCCGTTCAAGCCCCATATGTTATGTATATCAGGTTAAGTGTCCGTTTCTGCTTAGGTCATGCCCAAACTTTTAGGGGTGAGTTTAAGGCGTGACAAGTGGTATCAGAACACGAGTTGCTATCTCACACACGAATCCATTGAGCTTTAGGATGTCTAGAAAAGACTTAGGCATCATGCATGACATCCTTAGTGCATATGAATGGACTTGATAGCAACGATAATGGTATATGTAATAACACTAACCGCAATGGTTACGACTTATGTCTGTTGTACATTCTTGTATATATCGTGATTGATTGCTAGGCAGAACAGGGTAAGACCTGCAGATGGGAGTAAATCGATAAAGTTGCACAGCAGAAGCGTAGTGAGGGTCCGAACTGGTCGGTAAGACAACTTATACGTAAATGCTTGAATGAAATGTATGTGTTATCAGTTGTTAGTTGTCTATGAAAAATAATGACGATAGAATTAAGCTTATTAACATCCCTTTAAGTGAAATAATTAAACTCTAAGCATGGAATATTTCTAAGATTAAAGGAAATGCTATACGTGCTACTCTAACTTTAAGCTAGCGTTATCTTTTCCTTACCATAACAATGTTTAGATTTGTGATCTTGAGAAACTATTGCATTTGAGTATTTTGATGAGATGTGTTGGTATGCCAACTGAAATTGAATGATACAATTGGTTGTACGAAGAAGTTAGGCAAACGACGACCCATTAAAAAAAAAAAAAAAAAACTTTTGTAAATTGTTTAAGGAAACCTGTGATTTGAAATCTGTATTTTATTATTTGTAATCTGTAATCTATTTCGTTATGTATAAATTGTAATCCGCAATAAGGAATTCTTATAATGTATGACCGAACGACATGAAGGACCTTACCCATATTATATGTTTGCCTATGTGTTTGCTTACAGAACACTGTAAAAAGAGATGTAGTTATTGACTATTGCAAGAATTAAAAACCTGTTTCTATGTATCAAGGACTTAAGATGGAGAAAACATTTTTATGAAATATTGTTAGGCACATATGCAAATATTAGATATTGCCAATTGTTAAGTGCATGCCTATTCTGTATTGGAAGGACAGATAGTTATTGACTACATTGAGATTAAAGTATATGATTGGTAATCTGACAACTTATTGGAAGAACGAAAACCCTGCCTAGGTGAGTAAGGAATCATTTCTGTGATGTATTTCCGTGTAGATATGTAAATACTGAATATTACAAATTGCCACTTTAGTTCTCTCTTTTGTATTGGAAGTTATAATAAGAACTGTCCTGTGTGATAGTGGGTTAATGATATGTATTGGGCATCTTCTTCCTTTTGTGTGCTTTTACCGATATGTACCCCACTCACGATATGATAATATGATTACGAATTAACTTATTGTCATATTGAACTAACTTTGCTAAGATTAATGGTCAACTATTGTGTCGCGGTCCTATTGAATTCCTAGATATTATGGACTCTGGATGGATATAGTTACTGCATATGTAATGAAGTTGTTGACCCTATGAACAAACCTAGTAGGACCTACGTATATGAAGTGACTCGATACTCTGTTGTGTTAATTGATTAAGTCAGACGACTGGTCTATAATTTCTGTACGGCTATTGCTGACCCACGGTAATTATACGTTGTGAATACGAAACCATGTGGTTGATCTCGTGTCTTATAGTGGGAAAGAAAGAACCATCTGAATAGTGAAATACTGAAATGAATAAAAAGAGGCCAAATTAATTGGTGCTATAACAAGAAGATGCTTCTTAGGGGAAGATGTTCCACCTTATGGTTAGGAATGGCTTCTTTTGCACAAAATAATGAATGATTATCCATTAATTTCTGGATCAAGTATTAGCTTTCTTTTGATAACATTCTTGAAAGGTCCTTTCGTGTCGGGAATGTCATCTTTGTATCAGGTAGATGTTAGTAAACATCCTGAGAAGCTTGATTTGAAATATGATCCTCCTTGTGTTACTGTATTTAGAAATAATGCTGTGATGAATTATGATATTGCTTGGGATTCTTCTTCCCATCGTTTTGAATTTGTTAAGAATCAATATATGTGATTGTGAATCAATCTAACGACACGATTTTGATATGTTTTCAGAAATCTAGGAATGCTAGAAACTAATGGTGAAGCTAGTGGCTACATACCTAAGCGATTTGTTTGTGATTGCTGAAAAGGAATATACCTCGTTTCTTAGGCAGAACCTTGTTTGGCAGGCTCTGATATCTTATTTAATTATGCATAACCGGGTTTGAATTTAGCCACGTAATTGATTCCTCTTGAAAACTATGTATGATTTTAATTAATGACTCGTTTCTGAGTGGCTTGTACTATGTGCCCCACCCAAAGAATTATTTAACTGAGCAAGTCGAACATGTATGTTCTAATGAGATTTACATATGACCTACTAATATTGGACTGATCTAATTCTGAACATAGTAAGGAATGTTTGGTTATGGCAATTGAAATTAACGTATGCTATGGAAACACATGAAGAGTATGCTTAAGGAAATGATATTTATTATGTCTCTGTATCTAAGAATTGTATATTTCTGTATATGAGAAATGATGCTAGGGAATTTATTGATGGGATATAAGTCCTGCCTACAGAAGATTTTATGCCCTGAGTACCCTACAACAGACTCTTGTGGTCTTATCTTATTTGATGTATAGATACAACTAGGAGATGCTCAGTATATTGAGAATTTTGGAATAACTGTGCGGAATATCTAGTTAACCTATGAATTATTTGAACTGAAGAATTACATGAGCATTTATAACAGCAGTACATGATAAAGCAAGTTTGAGGGACCAAACTTATTTTAAGGGGGGAACAGTATAATAACCCGACCCTTGTTTATGATTCTGGTATACTTTCAGTCCCTGAATCTGTGCCTTTATATGCTTATTGTGAAACTCCATGTAGAATTAGGTGTAATTAAGTAAACTTTATGATTATAGATTTATATCTGTTTAATAAGAAAACATATCTGTCACAATTAAAATGGTTGGATCAGGAATTGAAAGCCTTAGGTTAATTCGAAATTAATTTTATATTTGAGATCAGCATGATTTTTAAGCCATGATAAGCATTTTTGTGAAATTTCAATTTGGAGTGATTAAACTGAATCAGTTTTGTCCTATTCAATTCTTATATATATAATGAAAGCTTTAGCCATTTGACATAATATATATGTATGCTTAAGTCATTTGACTTTGAACCTAAAAACTAAAATATCTCCTGAGAGGGTTAGGAGAGGAGAATGAGGGAGAAAGAAGAGAAGTCTTCCAAGGAAGAGATTGAGAAGGTTTGAGGGATTTAAAAGCTCAAGGTATGTTGATTATACTTTAATTAACTCCTCTCTTGAATATGGGTAAGAATTTCTTGGGTATTCACATAAGTTGGGGTTTGAATAGGTGTTTTCATCATTTAATTAATGGTGTTAATTGGAACCATGTAAAGGAAATTGCATTCTATTCTTAGTTCTACATATTTGCATCCAATTATGTGTGTAATGGATCTATGTGTGTGTTTAGATGTTAAAGAAAATGAATTATAGTGTAGTAGTGAAGATCAAGATCCAAGTTCTGTTGAGATTGTTATGTGTTATGATGTTTATGTACATGATTTTTGAACCATACTTCATCGATTAAAGGACCTATTTGAGCCTTAAGAATACTCACCAAAAAATGGGATTTTGTCTGAATTTCGAACTGCATTCCGTCCAGATCACCGCACGTGCGAGGATCACTGCCGCACGTGCGGGGCTCACAACCGCACGTACGGCCCAAGCTGAAAAAAATGTTCGGCTCCGTTTCGCGTGCTTGACCCTCTGATATTTTTAAAATATTTTTCTGATCATCTTAAGATGACGGTAAATTCATTCGAAACGTAATGTGTCAGGAAGTAATTTAACAAGGAAAGAGGGAAGTTAATTTGTAAACTTTGTATGCGTGTAGGACATGCTTCAGGGGGAAGTAGCGCATCGCCTCAACACTGTGAGTAGTAGTACTGTAATCGTACGTTTACTTACCATTAACCATTCTATTCTTAACGTTCTGTTTTACATAAGCAATTACGTTAACATTTTCGTTGTTTGAAGATCGGTGAGAACATTGAAAGATGATGTGTACCTCGGTATGACTCTGGAATTCCTCTGCATTCTGTTTATGGTTAATGGTCATTATTAATGTGCTATAGCCTGTAAATTACCTAAGACTCCGTACAACAAGTATTAAAACTATGCAAGTACTTAACGGGAAGAAATTATGACTATAAACTCCGCTTAATGGAGATATGATATTTGAACGTCCTACCAGGGACTCTTATAATCTTGTTTGGTTCGACACATGTTTCATGACATAGACATTGGCTTAGAAAGGAACGAAATAAAAATCGGATAAATCCATGGGTTGCCTTAAATGTCAGGAATTGAGCATCAATAATATTGATTCACCTTACTGTATGAATATGAGAGCATACTATTTTGCTACTAAGAGACCTGAAGCCGTTTAGTATCTACGACATGAATGTGAAGGCTTATCATCATTATGTAAACCACGTTAGAAAGTATATTGCTCTGTCTCTATTAAGCGTACTGTGATGACGATGATAACGATATAACAAGAAATGCTTCATTTTCTGATATGTATGTTTGAACCAGTAAATGACTGTCCTTATATATCAAAGTATTCAGGACATCTTTAGCACAAGGCCCTTGCCTGGGGGTAATAATACCGTGGTTCAGGTATTACTGGAAGTCCCTCTACGGAACTAAAAGGTATGCTCTATATTGATTTATTATTGCGATTGAATGTACCATGTATAGTCAAACATGAATTCTAATTTCTGTTATGATTCAAGCATAATTAAGAACATGTATGACCTTGTTTCTGCTTATCCATTCTGTTATCCATTCGGTCTCCGTGACCTATTTCGGGTATGGAACAAAGTGTTGTGCGGAACTAAGTGCTGCAATGCGAGTCACCTCTAGAATCCGTGCGAGCCACCTCTTGAATCCATACATACATGAACTAGGCTTAAAGCCAATCTAGGCCAGAGGGCATTCTATATTTCTAATATGGAACAAAGTGCCGTACGAAACTAAGTGCTGCAAGGCGAGCCACCTCTAGAATTCGTACGAGCCACCTCTTGAATCCATACATATCTGAAAGTTGTCAGGCCTATGGCCATTCTGTATAAGTTGTTATTATATGAAGCAATGTGCTATGCGGAACTAAGTGCTACGATGTGAGTCACCTCTAGAATCCGCGTGAGACACCTCTTGAATTCATACCAGTATGTTCAAGGGCTTAACGCCAATTTATCCAAGGGCTTGATGCCACGATGTTTAAGGGCTTCGCGCCACAATGTTCAAGGGATTTACGCCACTCTATTCAAGGGCTTACAGCCATTATGCTTCAAGATGTTATGTTTCAAGCCATTATGTTTAAAGTTTAAGCCTAAGACCATTCTGGAAATAATTACAAGATTAAGTTAACTATGTGTTCTCTGCACTTATGCTTGTATATTATAATTCAAGTTAATCATTAAATTGTTTATGTACTACTATTCACTATGCTTGACTCACCCTGTATTATGTTTATTCTGTAGGCACTCCATCTGGAGGTCAGTCAAAACCCGAGGCATCCGTTCCTCTTTTGTCAACCCCTGAGTGTCCAGTCACTTAAGTGAAGGCAACCATTTTATGGAGTTTTGCTAAGCTTTTGGTTTTGTACCCTGATTGTTTATCTATGGTTGTAGTGTATATAATCCTTTTACTTCTTATTATTTTTGTTACGCCCAATTATAAGGGCTGGGTCTGTATATGTATATGTATATGTCCATAGCTAAATTCTCAGATGCATGCCACTGTATGTTTGTTTCCCTTATGTTCCGTTTGTGATCCTGGCATGATAGTGGTCACTCAATGGATATAGTTCTTTTATTTCTGTTAATTTATATTGTTAAATGCTTCCGTTCAAGTCCCATATGTTATGTATATCAGGTTAAGTGTCCGTTTCTGCTTAGCTCATGCCCGAACTTTTAGGGCCGAGTTTAGGGCGTGACAAGAAATCTATGTTCGTAGGAGCTTCACATGCTCTGATACCATAAAGAAAAAGTGATTCAATATATTCAATACAAACTACAGAGAGAACTGCCGCACGTGCGGGAAGCACTACCGCACGTGCGGGGCTCACAACCGCACGTACGGCCCAAGCTGAAAAAAATGTTCAGCTCCGTTTCGCGTGCTTGACCCTCTGATATTTTTAAAATATTTTTCTGATGATCTTAAGATGACGGTAAATTCATTCGAAACGTAATGAGTCAGGAAGTTAATTTGTAAACTTTGTATGCGTGTAGGACATGCTTCAGGGGGAAGTAGCGCTTCGCCTCAACACTGTGAGTAGTAGTAGTGTAATCGTACGTTTGCTTACCATTAACCATTCTATTCTTAACGTTCTGTTTTACATAAGCAATTACGTTAACATTTTCGTTGTTTGAAGATCGGTGAGAACATTGAAAGATGATGTGTACCTCGGTCTGACTCTGGAATTCCTCTGCATTCTGTTTATGGTTAATGGTCATTATTAATGTGCTATAGCCTGTAAATTACCTAAGACTCCGTACAACAAGTATTAAAACTATGCAAGTACTTAACGGGAAGAAATTATGACTATAAACTCCGCTTAATGGAGATATGATATTTGAACGTCCTACCAGGGACTCTTATAATCTTGTTTGGTTCGACACATGTTTCATGACATAGACATTGGCTTAGAAAGGAACGAAATAAAAATCGGATAAATCCATGGGTTGCCTTAAATGTTAGGAATTGAGCATCAATAATATTGATTCACCTTACTGTATGAATATGAGAGCATACTATTTTGCTACTAAGAGACCTGAAGCCGTTTAGTATCTACGACATGAATGTGAAGGCTTATCATCATTATGTAAACCACGTTAGAAAGTATATTGCTCTGTCTCTATTAAGCGTACTGTGATGACGATGATAACGATATAACAAGAAATGCTTCATTTTCTGATATGTATGTTTGAACCAGTAAATGACTGTCCTTATATATCAAAGTATTCAGGACATCTTTAGCACAAGGCCCTTGCCTGGGGGTAATATACAGAACTAAAAGGTATGCTCTATATTGATTTATTATCGCTATTGAATGTACCATGTATAGTCAAACGTGAATTCTAATTTCTGTTATGATTCAAGCATAATTAAGAACATGTATGACCTTGTTTCTGCTTATCCATTCTGTTTATGTTATGCACTGACATAAGATGAATTATTCGGTCTCCGTGACCTATTTCGGGTATGGAACAAAGTGTTGTGCGGAACTAAGTGCTGCAATGCGAGTCACCTCTAGAATCCGTGCAAGCCACCTCTTGAGTCCATACATACATGAACTAGGCTTAAAGCCAATCTAGGCCAGAGGGCATTCTATATTTCTAATATGGAACAAAGTGCCGTACGAAACTAAGTGCTGCAAGGCGAGCCACCTCTAGAATTCGTACGAGCCACCTCTTGAATCCATACATATCTGAAAGTTGTCAGGCCTATGGCCATTCTGTATAAGTTGTTATTATATGAAGCAATGTGCTATGCGGAACTAAGTGCTACGATGTGAGTCACCTCTAGAATCCGCGTGAGACACCTCTTGAATTCATACCAGTATGTTCAAGGGCTTAACGCCAATTTATCCAAGGGCTTGATGCCACGATGTTTAAGGGCTTCGCGCCACAATGTTCAAGGGATTTACGCCACTCTATTCAAGGGCTTACAGCCATTATGCTTCAAGATGTTATGTTTCAAGCCATTATGTTTAAAGTTTAAGCCTAAGACCATTCTGGGAATAATTACAAGATTAAGTTAACTATGTGTTCTCTGCACTTATGCTTGTATATTATAATTCAAGTTAATCATTAAATTGTTTATGTACTACTATTCACTAAGCTTGACTCACCCTGTATTATGTTTATTCTGTAGGCACTACATCTGGAGGTCAGTCAAAACCCGAGGCATCCGTTCCTCTTTTGTCAACCCCGGAGTGTCCAGGAACTTAAGTGAAGGCAACCATTTTATGGAGTTTTGCTAAGCTTTTGGTTTTGTACCCTGATTGTTTGTCTATGGTTATAGTGTATATAATCCTTTTACTTCTTATTATTTTTGTTACGCCCAATTATAAGGGCTGGGTCTGTATATGTATATGTCCATAGCTAAATTCTCAAATGCATGCCACTGTATGTTTGTTTCCCTTATGTTCCGTTTGTGATCCTGGCATGATAGTGGTCACTCAATGGATATAGTTCTTTTATTTATGTTAATTTATATTGTTAACTGCTTCCGTTCAAGTCCCATATGTTATGTATATCAGGTTAAGTGTCCGTTTCTGCTTAGGTCATGCCCGAACTTTTAGGGGCGAGTTTGGGGCGTGACAGTTCTCATGAGCTTCCGTGCTTTTCGAATAGATGAGTATGTCGTCAATAAACACAGCCACAAAGTCATCAAAATAAGGTTTAAAAACACAGTTCATTAAATCCGTAAAGGTCATTGGTGCATTAGTAACCGAATGGCATAACGAAAAACTCGTAATGCTTGTATCTGGCTCGGAAGGCAATCTTTTCAATGTCTTCTACTTTCACCTTTAATTGATGATACCCAGACCTCAAATCTATCTTTGAAAAGACTTGTGCACCTTGTAGTTGATCAAATAAATCATCGATTCTGGGCAAGGGATACTTATTCTTTATAGTTACTTTATTGAGCTCCCGGTAGTCAACATATAACCGCAGTGTCCCATCTTTCTTCTTTATGAAAAGAACTGGTGTGCCCCAAGGAGAGGTACTCAGGCGAATGAATCCTTTCTCTAGCAAGTCTTGCAACTGTGCCTTCAATACCTTCATTTCGACCGGTGACATTCTATACGGAGTTTTTGAAATTGGTTGAGTTCCCGGCACTAGATCTATTGCAAATTCAATTTCACGGTCCACTACCTCTCCTGGCACCTCTTTTGGAAAAACATCTGGGAATTCATGAACAATTGGAATATTATCAACACATACATATGTTGGTTGTCCATTCAAAATACTACACAAATATCCCTAGCAACCCTTTTGCAACAGCTTACACGCTTTCATAGCCAAGATCAAGTACAGCGGTGGAATTACCCCATGTCCCATAAAAATAAATTCAGATTGTTGCGAAGGGTGAAAAATGACTTGCTCAGACATACACTCAATAGTCACATGGTATTTACTTAGCCAATCCATTCCTAGTATTACATCAAAATAATATGTATCAAGAGGCAACAGGTCAGCATATAATTGAATATTCCCAATCAAGATCTCACATACAGGATAAACAGACGTCTATAACATAGAACCCCCCGATGGTGAAGAGACACATAACACATAATGCAACGATTCCTTAGGTCTATTCAAATTACTAGCAAAGGTTTCCAACATAAAAGAATGTGTAGATCCCGAATCAAATAATACATGAGCGGAGTGACCATCAATAGAGAATGTACCTGATACCACAGCCTCTGTATTTTTCACATCACCGGGAATAAGGTCAACCACTCGTCCCTGTCTCACATCATTTTTTCTGGTCCCAGTAGCTTTGGCAACAGTCTTTGTTATTGTTGGAGCAGGAGTTGAACCAGCTAAACTTGTAGTAGTTCTATTCCCATTCTGTTGGTCTCTCCGAGGGCAATCTCGTACTAAATGTCCCGTCCTTCTACGTTTGAAACAAGCCCCCAGTTACCCAGTAACATGTCGCATGGTGTCTCCTCCCACAGTCCAAACAAACTGGTGTTGATTCCCAAGTAGAGGTAGAAGTAGTTGAGGTGCCCAAGTTTAGTTTCTTATCTGCGGTGCTACCAGTCCCCTTAGTGCTTGTGCATTCCCCTTTTACTCATAGATCTAATTTTCAGCAACTATAGTACCTTCAACTACTATCGCCCTTTCCAACACGTCGACATAGGTAGGCAATTTCAACACATTAATCTGATCCAAGATAACATTTCAGAGTCCTCTTTCAAATTTTCTTTCTTTCTTGTAGTTTGTGTCTACCATGTGTGGTGCGAAACGGGCTGACTCTGAAAATTATGCTTCATACTCTGCTATCATCTTGTTCCCTTGTCTCAAAGTCTCAAATTCTGTCACTTTCTTATCCCGCATGCATTGTGGGAAATACTTGTCATAGAAAAGCTCCAAAAATTGAGCCTATGTCAAACCTTGATGGACACGTGTGTGAGATATTTACTCATGCTCTAATACCAACTGTCACGACCAAACCTACCCCTAAAAGTTTAGGTAATGACTGGCCCATACATAGGCCTCAAAACAACATTAAATAATATAATTTACTCATTAATGGGGCCTAAAACAGAAGCAATGAAACAATAGAACATCCATTGAGAAGTGTCTATATGCCAAGATCATTATACATCTTCTCATAGACGAATTAGTTTACATGCATCGCTCAAATATAAGTACAATCCAAGCATGTGTATATACAAAGAGTTAAGAACCCCAAAAGTAACATAATCACCAAATATGTAACAAAAGCCACCAAGAACTTAACAAACATGTGGCATTGAACCCCTTAAGAGACAAAAGACTCCAATGTACGGCTTCGCAAAAATGTCCACAAAAGGCTCCTAAAGTTGACCTAGGGCTGGCCTCCAAGTTGACCACCTACAAAACATACATGAATACGGAATGAGCAAAGCTTAGTGAATAATAATAACATATGAAGGCATGTAAATAAGCATGAGTCTTGTACAATATGTATGTATTGCATGTATGTCCTTTTCATCAACACATTCTGAACTGGCCTCAGGCCCAATAATAACTGAACACCCTCAGGCCTAATAATAACAAAACGGACTCAAGCCCAATAATAACAAAATGGCCTTGGGCCCAATAATAATAAAACGGCCTTGGGCCCAATTCATATGTCATTGCGGTCAAATGTTCAACCAGTTTAGCCAAAGCACAAGTTGTATAAACCATATCATTAATGGACAAAAATATAAAATTCGTAACTTGCAACATATTGTGATATTACTATTACTCACAGTGATTCGGTCGCGTAATGGTCCTTTCTGGTGAGTTATCTACACATGGCACGCACACAACTTAATAAGCACTTAGTTCTTTTCTGAGTTTCTTTAATGAATTTTAATCTGTTCCATTCGTTCCTTTGTTTTCTCTCTTGTTTATACAATACATATGCGCATGAGAAGGTTAACAAAAATTGATGGATTTCTCCCCTAGTTTCTGCACATGCGGATGGTGGCGCACGTGTAATAAAAGCATAGTGTTCGGCTCTGCACATGCGGAGCTCACAGTCGCACATTTGGTTCTGGGTTCATCTATGCTGTCCGAAAATTAGTCCATCTTCAAGCTTCCAAACTCAATTTCAAGCCTCAAGTCATGTAAATCCACTTCAAAAACATGATATATATATATATATATATACATAATTAAAGTGTAACACAAGCTCAATTGGATTAAACCTTGCTTAAATCTCAAAATCTTAACCCTAGATCCCATGATTTCATGAGGTTCTTCATTTCCTTTCAAATTCAATTAGATCTTCACTTTGTGTGTAACTCTTTGAGTTCAAATCACACAAAATCTAAGGATTAAGGCCCAACTTCTCACAATCAAACTCAAGGCAAGCAAATATAAAGAAATTGGCTCTTAAATCAAGCGAATACAAAGAATCCAAGTGTAATAACCCGACCCTCACATATGTTTCTGGTACACTTTCAGTCCCTTAATCTATACATTTAAATGCCACTGTGAAATTCTATGTGAAATTAAATTTAAATACGCGAATCCTAGAGTTATGGATGCATAGTTGTTTAATAAGAGAAATCTATCACAAGTATAATGTTTGACTTAGAAATTGAGAGCCTTAGAGGCTTGATAATTTGAAATTGATTTCACATTTGAGATCAGCATAATTTTTACGTCATAATGAGCACTTTTGTAAAAAATTTATTTGGGATGACTAAATTGATTGAGTTTTGTCCTATTCAACTTGTTTTATATTATGTATATATATATGCCTTTTGATCATTGTTATGAAAGAACCCAAAAAAATATCCCTTAAGTGCATTGGAAGAGGAAAGTTAGAGAGGTAGAAGGGAAGTCTAGCAAGAGAGAAAGATTGAATAAATTAAAGGAGCTATAGAGATTTTAAGCTCAAGATATGAAATCCTTACTTTTGCTAAGCCTCTTGAGGATTGATTGTGAAATTCTCTTATTAATATGGAAGTTAGGGTTATGCTTGGAAATCAAGAATGTTGTGGTGTGGAGGTTTAACCTTTGTAGGGAGGAATTATATCTTATTTGAACTCATCTAAATGTTGGAGGATCATGTGTGTGTGTGTGTGTGTGTGTGTGTTTGGGAAGATTGAGTAAATTAAAGGAGCTATAGAGATTTTAAGCTCAAGGTATGAAATCCTTACTTTTGCTAAGCCTCTTGAGGATTGATTGTGAAATTCTCTTATTAATATGGAAGTTAGGGTTATGCTTGGAAATCAAGAATGTGGTGGTGTGGAGGTTTAACCTTTGTAGGGAGGAATTATATCTTATTTGAACTCATCTAAATGTTGGAGGATCATGTGTGTGTGTGTGTGTTTGGAAACTTATAAATTGAATTGAATTGTAAGGAATTGGTCACATATGTAAATTGAATTGTGTTGTGAACTCAAAGGACTAAAGATCTGTTTATATTTAGATTGATGTATGTTGGTAATGTTTATTTACATGATTTTTAGATTAGGGTTTAGCAATTTATAGACTTGTTTTGAGCCTTGTAAACACTCACCAAAAATGAGATTTTCCTTGAAATTTGGACTACTCTCATAGGGGAAATCGCCGCACATGCGGGAGTCATGGCCGCACGTGCGGGAAATGGAAAAATTTTGGGGTTCAGCTACTACTAAAAAGGCACGTGCGGGGCTACCCAGCCGCACGTACGGGACCAACTGCCGCACGTGCGGCCTAAGCTGAAAAAGTTTGTCTGCTTCATTTTACGTGTTCGACCCTCAGATATTATTAAAATAATTATTTGATACCCTTAAAGTGTTCGTAAATTCATTTGAACGAAACGAATCCAAAACTGAGTTAAAAAGGGAAATGAACTAATACTTGAGTTGCGTGAATGTAGGGCACATACCGGGAGTGTCTGCCACTCCACCACAGCATTGTGAGTAGTAGTACTGTAATCGTGCGTTTACTACCATTAATAATTCTTATTATTAACGCTCTGCTCTTTACAAGTAATCACATTAACGTTTTTGTTGTTTGGAAATCGGTGAGAACGTTGAAAGACTTTGTGTACATCGGCATGACTTTGGATCTACTCTGCATTCTGGTTACAGTTAATAGTTAGCATTAATGTGCTACAACCTGTAAGTTACTTATGATTCCACCTAAGAATTACATATGAGTTATTAATACTGTGCAATTGATTAACGAGAAGGAATTGTGAATGTAAACCCCCGCTTACGGAAACATGATATTTTGAATGACCTATTATGGACTCCCATCATCTTGTTTGGTATGGCGCATGTTTTATGACATTAATATCTGCCTAAAGGGGATTATCAAAATGAATAATCGGATAGAATCGTGGGTTGCTTTATACGTCAAAGAATTGAATATCAACAACATTGTTATATGAACCATGTTATGGTGTGAATTGGTCCACTCTCATGAAGAGTACCGTAATGACGCATGTACTTCTGTAAATAATTATTATTAACTCTGTTATACGTAAGTCAACTGTGTTAATCTATAACATACGCTTTACTTACAGCTAATGATTGCCACTAGCATTCTATTATCACATGTTAATTATGTAACTACGTGAATGATTCAAAGAATGTAAATGAATGATGGAAAGGATGTGGATGCTTTCATATGACTCTGGAACTCTGTACGATTCTGGAACTAGCCTGCTTTGATGATATCTGGGCCTATGGCCAATCAGTGTTTTTTGGTATGAGGCCTATGGCCGTTCTGTGAAAGTTATGAGGCTTAAAGCCTTTCTGTGAAAGTTATGAGGCCTATGGCCATTTTGTATGATCTGTTAGTATGAAGCAAAGTGCTGTACGGAACTAAGTGTTGCAATGCGAGTCACCTCTAGAATCCGTGCAAGCCACCTCATGAGTTCATACATGCATGAATAGGGCTTAATGCCACTCTGTTAAGGGTGTTTAATGCCACTCTATTAAGGGCTTAATGCCATTCTGTTAAGGGCTTAACGCCAATCTGTTTAAGGGCTCAATGCCACTCTGTTCAAGGGCTTAAAGCCATTCTATTTGAAGACTGGGCCCAAGGCCGTTCTGGAAACAATTACAGGATAAAATTAACTACATGTATTTTACATTATATACGTATTCATATGTGTTGTAACCCAAGTTGATCATTTAATCGTTTAAGTACTATTATTCACTGAGGTTGTCTCATCTTGTATTTTTTTTGATTCTATAGGTAACAAATCTGGAGGTCAGCCTTAACCCTCGATGCTCATCTCCCTCTTGTCAACCTCTGTGTGTCCAGGCATTTGGGCGAAGCCTGCCTATTTTTGTGGAGTTTTACTAAGTTTTTGGCTTGTACGCTGAGTTTTCATAATATGTTTCCAATGTTTTTGTTATACGCCCAAGCAAGGGGCGGTGTTTGTATATGTAAATATTCACTATCTGATGCACCGATTGTGATCCTGGCATGAAGTGGTCGCTCAATGGATGTAGTTTTTTTATTTCATGTTATTTTATAATATATGATGCTTCCGTTCGGGCCCCGTATGTAATGTATATCAGGTTAAGTGTCCGTTTCTGTATAGGTCATGCCCAAACTTTTAGGGGCGAGTTTGGGGCGTGACACCAAGTTCAATTTCATGAATAAAGTTCACTTAAGCTTATGATTCAAAACCCCAACTCATTTGAGTCTGTAATCTCCATTTAAAGTCTTGATTTTAAACAACTGAAGAGTTATTCTAAAAGTTTTAGTTGAATTATACATACCTTGAGCTAGATTCTTGAATTCTCTACAATTTTTCCAAATTTCCAAGTCTTTGTAGGTTGATCTCCTCCCTTTCTCTTCTTGTTCTTCCTCTAGCCAAGTTGTTAATCTTATGAAAATATCTCTAAGGCTTAGCTACAGCCTAACCCAACGTGTATATATATATATGTATATATATCTTAATCAAGGGTGATTAGGTTGCTTAATTAAGGGTAAGTCTTAATTTAATTCAAACTAAAGCTAATTGGTTTAAGGCTTATTTAATTAAAGATAATTAATTCGTTCTAAATCAAATTGTTACCAAACTACACACTAGGCCCTAAAAATTAGGTTGATCATAAATATTTAATCAATTTTTGTTTCTGGCGCCTTTATGCAGATATGAGTTCAAAATTATAAATTGCAACAGGTTTTTCCTACAACAGCATATATGAGTTCAAAATTATATAATTCACACAATTAAGCATGCAATTCACATCAAACATAGTCACATATATAATTAAAGAATGAAAGCATAATACGGGGTGGGGTTATCACAAAATCGAACCATACTACATATATATATATATATATAAGGGTAATGTCAACATATAGTCCAGAAATTGAATTACATGTTATTGTTGGAGCATGTCAAATTTGAAAATTATTTAAATTAGGAGATCCCTTATCTAGGTATATATGGCCAAATTAAAACTAATTATTTACGCAGAGTAAATTTAAATGTATAACTCCCAAACTCTTTGCGGGAAAATCGCTGCACCAAATTGATTAGATCTTTCATCGGTTTTGTAATTAATAAAAAAAAATAAAAAAAAGTCTTGGTCACAAGAAGAAGAAGAAGAAGAAGAAGGAGGAGGAGGAGGAGGAAAGAAGAAAAAAAAAACTGCTCAAGGAGAAACATAAGGCACAACCTTTCAGTTTTATAATTTCTATTTCTATGAGGGGCAGAAATAGAAATTAAAACATATTGGTTAAAGTTGGTTTTCATTCCTTTCAAAACTGAAAGGTTGTGGAAGTTCAAAAGGAATGAAAACCAACTTTAACCAATATGTTTTAATTTCTATTTCTGCCCCTCATAGAAATAGAAATTATACAACTAGTATCTACACATTAGGTCCATAACACATATACCCTTAAGCCTATTAACTAAATTGAATCACTTAAATTGTAGGCTTCTTATAAATGATAACACCACATTTAATTATGTAGTCCCATTGAGACATTATCTAACAGAAAAATGATCTGTGAGCACCCCCAGCCACCGTTAGAAAAATGTTTCTCCCCCAAACACCATAGCTGCGTGATAAGTAAAAATCTAGAGAACCACTCTTATCTATTGAGAAAAATTTGGGATTATATGATGGAAAATAATTTTTTTAGTATGGAATCTATGTGAGGTCCATGTAAAATGTGGTGGAAATTAATTTATAAGTAATTTCTAAATTGATAAGGGTGGATTTGTAGTATTCGTGTGATAAATAAGTGGAAACAAACGGCCAAAAAATAATTCGGCACATTAGTGGCTAGCTCATGCCAGAGCAAGGTATTCTAATTGGTAAGGATGATCATAGATTCGTCCAATCTGTCCAACCCGATTAAACTGACCCAACCTAATTGATTTTGGGCGGATGCGTATTTTTTGATGGATGAATACGGATGAAATATTTTAAAATTCGTAAATACGATTTGGATGATGGATCTACTATCTCGCATCTACATGAATCCGATCCGCCCAGGGCCCGCCCTGAGATTTAGGGGGCCTAAGGCAAATTTTGAAAATTGGGGCCCCTCTTACATTGAAAAAAAAGGGTTCACGGATAAAACGATAAGTTACAACTTTTTTATTTGTCTGTAGTCACAAAAAAATTTACTTGCACAAATAATTATTAAAATTATAAACAAAACAATTTAATGAAACAAAATTAGGGCAAAAAAATTAAGAAAAAATCATTAAAATTATATTTTTATTTTAATAAATATGGGCCAAACTACACTTATAAATAAATATAGGATAAACCATATATGGAGCCAACAAAATATTTTGGGGCCCTTTAAATAGATCCTTAAAAAAAAAAAGGGAAATTACCCATAGGTCCCATGTGGAACATGTGGACACCATTTAATCCCACAACTTTTTGAGTACACCCAAAAGTCCTTTCCCCTCTCTCTCTGCTTTTTGCTTCCCTCTTTACGCCTCCTCCTCTAACCCTAATCTCAGTCCTAAAGTCAAACAAGAAGGCGATGAAGAACAAGAACAAGAAGACGATGAAGAACAAGAACAAGAAGACGCTCATCCTCAGATCTGTACTTAGATTGAACAGATTTGTGTATATATCTTTGTCAATTTCTCTCTCTTTCTCTCTCTATTTACAGATTTTTTTTGGGATAGTTGTTGATCTATGGTTGTTGTTGTTGATGATGAAATAGATCTATAATATCATTGAAACAGATCTGTAATGACTCAGATTTGTACAGATATCACACAGATTTGTAATGAGAAAATTTTCAAATTCTGAACAAGTAATTTTCGAGTTTTAGTTACAGACGGTGAAAACTGTAAAATTTTGCAGTTTCAAATTTTTTTTTTGGTACTGGAATGAATCATGGTTTAAAACTGTAAAATTTTGCAGTTTTATGACATTTTTTAGAACTGTAAAATTTTACAGTTTCATAACATGTTTTAAACATTCCGACGAGTCTCCGGCGACCGTTTGACGGAAGTCCGACGGTAGTAAGATATGAACAGTGTCTGTAAATTAAAAAAAAAAAAAAAAGATTTTTTGGTAACAATTAAAAATGTATTAGACTAATTGATGCAAGTATTTTGTTTTGGGATTAG
>NW_021025028.1:451411-464367 GCF_004153795.1 Camellia sinensis
GAAAAATCCTTAAAGGTTTGAATAAGGCTTGTCCCACATTGATTTGGTGGGAAGTTTTGAGTGGGTTTATAAGGTATGGGATTGGAACTTAGGGGTACCCCTTGTGTTTTAGAAAGGGAGGTTATGGGCAAAATGGGCTAGACCCATTGTCATGACCCAAACCTGCCTCTATGAGTTTAGCATCGTAACTGGCCAGTAATCCTTGGATTATCGAAGGCCTCTGAACAGATTAACAAAATTAAGGGGCTAGTGGAAGCAATTACATAAATATAGTTGTCCAATGAGTTGTGCTGACTTATATGAAACAGAATATTTAAAACTTTATATACATAACCATAAGTCAATCATACATTATATTATACCCACACACATTACAGTATCTTAGGTACAGCCATCAAAAATACAAAACAAGTCTTAAATATCAAGGTCTTTCATGAGCACACTGCTCAGATGGGTGTTGTTCTATTTCAGAACATTCTGGTTTAGTGGGAGTTTGTATTTATAATACTGCTTTATGTCAGCCTTGAGTTTTATCTATGTAATTAGATTAATTTCTTCAGAAATGAAATATTCAGTTTATTACGCTCTGTTACGTATTGTGAAGTATTGATATCAATAAAGTTAAGTAGGACCAGTTGGAAATAGGCATGTATGGATCACATCACATGTAATTTCCATGCTACGCATCCATGATTGATCTATATCATTTAGCTGTACTAGTATACGTGACCATTGGTGGGTCGAGTTACGATTGATGTAACGAAGACCGCTTTGATCCTATATTAATATAGTTAATGGACAAGATTGTTTGGATACCCTCAAGTTATGATATCAAATTTCTGAACTCACTAAAGTTAAGCACATTTTTCAGGATACATATGTGGTCCAGTGGGAGATTGTTAGATAATGTCTCAATAGGACCACATAATTAAATGTGGTGTTATCATTTATAAGAAGCCTCCAATTTAATTGATTCAATTTAGTTAATAGGCTTAAGGGTATATGTGTTACGGACCTAATGTGTAGATACTAGTTATATAATTTCTATTTCTATGAGGGGCAGAAATAGAAATTAAAACATATTGGTTAAAGTTGGTTTTCATTCCTTTTGAACTTCCACAACCTTTCAGTTTTGAAAACCCATAAATAGAAATTAAAACCAATAATGGTTAAAGTTGGTTTTCATTCCTTTTGAACTTCCACAACCTTTCAGTTTTGAAAACCAATTACAACCTTTAAAAGGTTATGGTCCCTATTCCTTCCCAGGTGGAAATAAGAACACTGCTATTTTTTTCCTAAATCCTCTCAAGGAGAAACATAAGGCACCAAAGGGGAAAGGATTAGAAGGCAATAACATAATTAATAACAAAGAGTTCATTGATAATCACGCTTCCGTTTAACCGTTCATCAATGGATTCAGGTATGTCATTTTGTCTTGATTTCTTGATAATACACATGGTAAATGATCTAGAGTGTAAGGTTTATGTTCTGAAATTTATGTTGATAATAAGGCACCAAAGGGGAAAGGATTAGAAGGCAATAACATAATCAATAACAAAGAGTTCATTGATAATCACGCTTCCGTTTAACCGTTCATCAATAGATTCAGGTATGTCATTTTGTCTTGATTTCTTGATAATACACATGGTAAATGATCCAAAATGTAAGGTTTATGTTCTGAAATTTATGTTAACAATGGTTGTGTATTTTGGGAGAGTTGTTTTTTTGGGAGTTTGGAATGATTTGATATTTTGGGAGAATTTGAGTAGATGTGTGTGAGAGAAAAAGTGATTGGAAAGGAGAGAGGAGAGAGAAAAAGTGATTGATAATGAAAACCAACTTTAACCAATATGTTTTAATTTCTATTTCTGCCCCTCATAGAAATAGAAATTATACAACTAGTATCTACACATTAGGTCCGTAACACATACACCCTTAAGCCTATTAACTAAATTGAATAACTTAAATTGTAGGCTTCTTATAAATGATAACACCACATTTAATTATGTGGTCCCATTGAGACATTATCTAACATATATATATTTTTTTTTGGTTGGATGTTTGTGTATTTTTTATATTGTTGTTATTATTTCTTTTGATATATGTGAATTGATAATATAGTTATGATTTATATATATATATATATATATATAATAATGCATCTTATATTATTCTTTATGATTTGGCCCTTTTTTTTAATTTCTTAAACAAATTTTTCAACTTTTTTATTTGTAAAATATTAAAAACATTTAATTGACTTGTCCATCAATAAATTTTTATTTTAACTCTTTAAAACTCTAACGGTACCTTTTTATTTCCACAATATTGTCTTTTTATATTTACAAAGATAAAAAACTAGGCCGCCTTGACATAATGGTTAGTGGAGGTGGTGAGCATGACAAGAACAAGAGTAATGATCAGCTCGGCCAGAGCATTGTTTTGGTGGATTTTGAAAAGGTAAATATTAAAATAATTGTTGACAATTTGGGTGATGAATTGATTTAGAAAACTATTATGTGGTTGAGATTAGGTGTGAATTTTACAATATAAAAATTGAATATGGATCATATACTGTTTTTTATATATAATTTTGGGTATTTTTATATAACTATGAAAAATTATTGTGATCACATGTTTCTTATTATTTGATATACTATTGTTGTATTATCATAATGAATTTTATTATTAATGTCTATTATCAATGCAGTGGTAAGACGTTACATGATAAATAAAAATATTTTTTGTTATTATTATTATTGATAATATATTTCTTTATTTACTTTTTAATAATGTTCAAAAAATTAATTTATGTTTATTGTTAGTTTTTGTAGATGAGGAGTCAAAAATAAATTTTAACCAAATTCAAATTATAACTAATTTGAGATTGAAAAGGAAATTTCAAAAGAAGTTATAATTATATATAATTTTAAAATATTTTAAAAAAAGTACAAGAAAAAATTGGAACTATAAATTAAAATTATCAAACAACCTAATTCTATGAAAAAATTTAAATGAAAAATTGATCAAATTTTAATTTACAATTATTAAATATTTTTAATAATCCATTAATTTTTTATCCAGGTTTTAGCTTGATCTGGTTTTAAATAGTTTTTCAGATAGAAATATATCTTAGGCCAAGTTCGGCTATCCTAAATAAGTACACACTTTTTATCTTTTTATCTTTTTTCTATCTCATCATCTCTCTACTTTTCTGCACATCTTTTCGTAAAAAGATAAAAAGTACACTTGTTTAGGTCATCCCAAACAACCCCTTAATATTGATACAATCAATATTAGACATATTTTAAGAAGGATAAATTATATCGATAATCCCCGCATTTTGTCTCTTTTGTCAATTTGGTCTCCATAATTTGACTTAGTTCGATTTTTATCCCTAATTTTAGATTTTATATTATTTTGCTCCAATTGATAATACCGGTTAAGATTTTTGAAAGAAAATAGTTATTGAGTTGGTTAAGATAAACTTCTTGAGTTGAACAAGTATAATTTTGTCTATACTCATGTGTATATTTTCAATAAATAAATAAATAAAAAAAAAACACTAGCACTTATAATAATTGAACCAAATTGAGACAAAATTATAAATTTATGGTTAAAATTGAGAAAATTAAAATTGTAAGGACAAAATAACACAAGAGTTAAAATATAGGGATTATCAATGTATTTTATCCTTTTAAGAATAAGTACATAATTTCTTAAATAATTTTGAAATTGTAAATAAATATACCAAACAAATATGTACATATTTCCTACTTTTGTTATAATTTTTTTTTAAAAAAAAACATATTTACTATTTAAAAATTAAACAAATAGGTAGGTCTACTAACTCATAGATTGGACATGAAATAAAACGATTCTCTAAGGACTATGCTTAAATCAAGAATTATTGGCAAAAATAAAATAAAATAAAATCGACTTGAACTAAATTTTCTTGGCTATTTTTTAGCATTTAATCCAATATTAGATCCTCCAAATTAGTTCATATCAGTCATGAACTGATAAGCTATGATATAATTTAAATATAAAATTTAAATTTATTAGTACTAGAATATGGGGGTTTTTGTTTCAGCTTTTCAGAGCCAACTTATGACTTTTAGCTTTGAAAAAAGTTATTTTGAAGTGTTTAGTTAAACTTATTTCAAACAGCTTTTGATTCTAACAGCTTAATTTAACTTAAAAAAGCTGATTCTGAGAAGCTGCTCACCCCTTGCTTCTGATTATCAACTTCTGCTGTAGATATGTTAATTTATGGTTATACTCTTAAATTTTTTTATTTTTTATTTTTTTAAAAATAAAAAAAGACACAAATGGACTATAGATTATTATTATTTTTTTTATGAGAAATGTAGACAAGCAAAAAATAAAAATTAATTGAAAAAGCTATTTCACAGCTTATTTAATAAACACTGCTCAGCAACTTAAATCTATAATCCAACAGGTACACCAAACAGATTAACAACTTCTGATTAAAGTTACAATCTATAATCTGTTAAGCTATAATGTATAAGTTGTTTTAATAGCTACACCAAACGGGGCCTATGACCTACAATTTAGGGTGGATTTATCTTAAATAATTTTTTTATACATAAATATATAACTATTCATTTAATTGTTTTAAACATAAATATATAGTTTTTTTCTTCTTTTTTTTTAAACTATAGTTCAAACTTTTTAATAAGTATGCATAAAATAAGTCCATATTTCTTATTTTTATTATAAAAAATTATTTGCAAATATTTATTTACTAATTTAATAAATAGATAGATCAAATGATTCATAAAACTTGGGAACAGAACAAAACAATTTTTAATGATTAAATGAAGGACAAGTTGACATAAATCTAACGTTAAGCCCAAATTTAATAGCACAATTGAATCTTAATTAATTTTTACGTAAATCTTATAACATTATACAAATTATAGTTTTTAGACTTCACAAAACATGAAAAATTACTATATTGACAAATGTAATTTACCACTATCATATGATAAATTAAATTTACGAAACTTATAAGATGAAATGTATTTGTATTTTATCATAAATATAATTTTTGTGATTTATTTTTTAATTTTTAACACTTAAATTATGGCATATATTTGTTATTAAGAGCTTAGAGAACACAATTAATGACATAAGAATAAAAAAAAATTCTCTTATATGTAACTGTGATAAAAATGAATAAAATTTAATTAATTCTAAATCATTATTACTAAATATTGTAGATAAATTTTTTAAATTATTATTTAATTTTTGATTATTTATTGATGCTCGTGCATAACACAGGTAATTATGCCCGTACCCCATTATCAAAATTTGTCATTTCAACAAAGTTGATAAAAAATAGAGGAAATTCATGTTAACTCTCAAACTATACCTCGATGATCAATTTAACCATTGTAATTCTTATAATTTCAATTTTACACCTAAACTATTTGATTTTTGATCAATTTTACCACTGCCATTAGTTGCTGCTTATAATCAAACTGAAATTGCTGTCGTGGCACTGAAATTTGGTTTGAAATTTTATTTTGCCTATCAAACTATCTCATAAATATTAATTAGACTCCCAAACTTTATGTTGTTTAGGAGTCCAATTGAAATTTTGGGAATATTTTGGGAAGTAAAATGAAATCTGAAATGAAGACGATAGCAAGTGCCTTCTAATTATAAGCGAGTAGTTGGCAGTAGGATTCAAATTGATCCAAAATTAAATAGTTTAAGTGTAAAATTGAAGTTATAAGAAGTACATAGGTTAAATTGATCGATGATGTATAATTTGGGAGGCAAAATAAAATTTTCTCTAGAAAAAATGAAATTCTTAATTGTCCTCTAATAATACAACAATGAAATTTTTTCGGTGAATCATACAATAATAAAATTATTAAAACTATTAATTGAAATATATTGTTGACATCATTAAAAACTGTTAATTAACTTAGCGATAGATTAATGAAAGAGGTTATTTGTTATGCGATCAGTTGGGTAAACTACCAATAGGTCTTAATAGTTAGACTTAATTCCCATGAAGTCTTATCGGAAATAAGTCCTAGTAAATTTGTCGCTAAGAATAATTTTTTGTGACGATTTTTTACATATGTTGCTAAAAATTAACAATTACTGACTTTTTTTTTCACGGTTTTTATAAATTGTCACTAAAACTTACAATTAGTGATTTTTTTCTTTGACAAAATTTTCAAACTATCACTGAAAGTTAAAAATTAGTATTTTTTTTTTTTGTGACGGATTTTTTAAATTGATGCTAAAACTTATAATTACTAACTTTTTTGTGACAAAATTTTCAAATTGTCGCTAAAAATTAACAATTAATGACATTTTTTTAATAATGTTTGATGAAAAGCACCATTAATTATCATATGACCTATTGAACAATAAGTCCACCTATTAGAAGCTACACATAAGTCCCCCTTAGAAATTTTAATGACGAAATGTAATCTTCATAAGGGTTTGGCTTCTCTCATGTTGGGGATCCAACTTGAGAGAGCATTTGGCCTTAGTTGGCCCATTGTAAGCTCAATCTCAGTAATCTTCACTGTTCACTTTTTAAAACTCATTGAGAAAAATATTTATGTAAGAAATCAAGATGATTGAATTTCGATATTTATATATTTGAATCACATTTATTTTTGAAAATAGACAATTTATTCTTGAAATTATATTTTAAGATAGATGCGATTAAAAGATATAGCTATCGAAATTCAATCATATAGCGATTCTGGTTTTGGCCCGTCACTTGTTGTGTTCCGAACTCGGATTGTATAGTCCTAAATAGTGATTCATATCTTGTTTCCCTTGTCTCCCCTTTATTTTTGTTATCGGGTCATAGTTGTGTGTTTGGAACAGGTTGGTTGTATGTTTCTTCAAACCTGTGATGCCCAGATTTTGGCTCTTCTGCTCGAGCGGACATTCTTGTGCTCGAGCGAGTTTCACAAATTTTGCCCCTTTGGTCGAGCGGCCATTCTCACACTCGAGCGGAATTTGTCAACTCTCAGTATTTTTGTAGGTTTGTAAATACTGGGAGAGTGCTTTTGACATTTGAGCGTCCAGTCTCACGCTCGAGCAGGGTCCTTCGTCTGCAAAACTTCTAGAAGTGCGTATCTCACGCTCGAGTGCCACTTTTCATGCTCGAGCAAAGTATTGTGTCTGACGCTCGAGCGTCATTTTTCATGCTCGAGTGGACTGAGTGTATAACAGTCCATGAAGATGACATTTTGAATCACTTTTTCATATATTTCTCTCTCTAAAACTTCTCAAAAAGCTAGATCTTGAGTTTCTCTCTCTAAAACTCACATTCTCTCTTCAATTTCACCTAGATCCATTGATCTCTTCACCTTTATACCCTTGAGAAAAAGGTAGAACATCTCAAAATCTTCATTTTGATTCGAATAGAAAGTGGGTTTCGGTGTTCTTGGAGTCTCATTCTCCCTTGGCTCATCTTCTCTCTTTGAGGTGGGGATCTTTCTATACCTTCATATGATATTTAGCTTAGTTATTTGTTTCTTGTGTAACAATGGTGTGATTTGGGGATGTGTTAAACAAACCTAGGTTTGGGTATGAGATGAAAAGATGGGTTTTGGGTAAGGGTGAAATAAATGATTGTGAGTTTTGAAAATGATGGTGTGTTGTGTTATAGCGATCCCGATTTTCCCTCCATTGTTTATTGTATTCCGGACTCGGCTTCGTAGATGTCTGTTGTTGTCTATATTGCATTTTTGTCCTTTAATTCTTTGTATTTGAGTTTTAGGATGTGTTGGGCAGGTTTGTAACATGTTGGGTGTGTTTTGAAACAAATGGTTGCTGTCTAGATTTTGGCTTCTTCGCTCGAGCGTGGCTTTTGTTGCTCGAGCGAGCTCTGTGTTTTAGTTCCTTCGCTCGAGCTAGGGTTCCTTCGCTCGAGCGAGCTTTGAGTGGTGTGTCTCTTCGCTCGAGTGAGCACTCTTGCACTCGAGCATGCGTCTGCGTCTCTTTTTGACCCGAGGGTTGTGTTCTTTGCTCGAGCGAGCTTTCCTTTGGTCGAGCAAGCGAGGACTATGTTTTGAGTTTCTTCGCTCGAGCGAGCACTCCTGCGCTTGAGCATGCTTCTGGGTTGCTGACCTAAAGTTTCGCATTGTTCGCTCGAGCGACGTTTCTTGCGCTCGAGCGACGTTTCTTTGTGTCTGGTTGCTCGAGCGACCACTCCATCGCTCGAGCAAGCCTTGTATATATCAGATCGCAGCAGCAGTTATACACTTCACTTTTGATCCTCTTTTCATCTCAAACCCTAGGTCCGGTTGCCTCTCTCTCTCTACATACACCTTCTCTCTAAAAATACACTTGGTTCTTGAGTGTCCCTACCCTAGTCTCTTTGAAGAAAAGGTAGAGCTTCGCGTGGGCTACTGTAGACACCCCATTTTTGACCGCCCTTAAGACTTGGGCTTTACTGATTGTTTACTTGGTGATGAAAGGTGTGCAGTGCAAAGGTTCAATTTCTTTGACGAGAGAAGAGTCAAATCCCAACTTCATACCCCTTTTGGACTAAAACGATCTTGAACAAAAGATTTTAGACCTTGAAACCCTCTCTTTCAAAATAGTTTTTGAAAAATGATTCTACGAAGTTTCGACGCTTGCATTTTGTTAAATGCTGCACTTTTCGGTAAACCGAGAAAGGACAAAGTGGAAATGAATGAAAGAGAGATAAAATCTTTGAAAAATATTTCAAAACACCTTGTTTAGGGGTTTGGAGTTGAAGAAAAGATGAGTGGAGGGAAGAAACCTAGTGGAGGAAGAAGCTGGGCATGAATTGTTAAGAGAGAGTCGAGTAGCCCTCGCGAAATCAGGCCTATCCTTTTGTATGCTTGGATTTAAGCCATGTGGCCACCATTGTTGGAAAGAAGACTCCCGGGGCTTCATTTTACACTCAAGAATCTCCTAAATCCGAGTCCGGATGGGGGAGATATGGTTGGTTGAAGTTGGGCATCAATCCGATTGAGCTGGAAATGAGCAGTCTTCACTAAAAGAGAGATATCTCTTAGCACACTTGGAATTTTGAGGTGAGGGTATCACCATTAGAAATCTTACTTCCGGGGCTTCAGTTTAGATACAAGAATGACCTACAAAAGAGTCTGGATGAAGGAGTTATGCCCATTTGAAGTCGAACCTGTAGAGCAGAATTTGCAGTCGGCCACTGGAAGTGGCCGATCGGCCAACAAAGTAGCAGCTCGGCCAAACAGATGGTTGGTCGGCCAGAAATGACCCAAACTCAGATTTTTTTGAAGATCGTTTCCCTCCAGCTATTCCACACAAGCTCCAGCTGTCCTAATTCAGATATTTTGACCCAAGCTCTCGTTTTTGCTATATATAAAAGCCATATCTCTTGTTTTGGAAGGGTTAGAACATTTTGAGGATTAGAAAATTTGGGAGCTTCTCACTCTTGAATCCTCTCTCTCTAGAAGATTTGTGAGCAAATTCTCTCATCTCTCTAGAATTCTCTCTTTCTCATTTTGTTTTAAGCTTAGAAGTGAGAATTTCCTACACTTTTGTAAAGAGACCCTTAACCAAAGTTGACCACCATTGGGCTGAGATTCCTTGGGACTTTGTTTGAGCTCCAAAAGGATGATTTTGGTTCAGATTTTGGCTGGTTTTGCTGCTGTGCTTCAAGGTGCTTTAAGGGTAAGCTTTTCCCCATTGCAAGCTTGTTTTTGCACATTTGCTTTACCCTCCTTTTTCCATTGTTTTGAACTATTTTGGGGCTAGTTTTTAACCATAAAAAACTCTGATTTTGAGGTTCTAAAATGGTTGTTTAATCCTTGTTTGGCTAGAGGGTGTTTCCTCCATTTTGCTCCTTGGCTTGTAAGGCCTTTTGAGCTAACTTTCAAGCTTTTCAAACAATTTCTTTTTGGCCTTAAAACCACTGAATTTCAGAGGAATTTTAGTGGGAGAAAACTTGTTTTGAGTTCCCAAATGAGATAGGGTGGTCCCCTCTCCTCTTGTCTTGCTTGCTTGTCTTGTTGGCCTAATTATTGAACATGTTTTTCTAGCATGTGTTGGCTTGTTTTCAGCTTATTTTTTCCCTTATTTTTGCATGGCATAACTCTATTTTGGCTTAGTTGAGTCACCTCATGCATGCTTCTTACACTTGTAGTGTAATCTTGCTATTTAGCCTTGCATGCTTGCTACTTTGGCTCATCATTCTAGCTTATTTTGGCTATGCTCTCACATGCTTTTACACTAGTTTTACCATGCTTTAGCTCTAATTTTGGTTGGTGTGGTCATCTCTTGCTTGGTTTTTGCACTTATACTGCAATCTCACTCACTAGCCTAGCATATGCTTTGGCCTATTGTTCTAGCATGTGTATGCTCTACTCTAGCATGTTTTTGGCTATGTTTTAGCATGCTTTAGGTCTGATTTGAGTGGCCTTGGTCATGTATGGCTTGCCTTGTAGGGCTATAGTGTAATTGGCCTCACTAGTCTTAAGTTTTATGGCCCTTAGCATGCTATATTTGTGATGTGTGCATGATATGGTATCGTTTGGTAGGTAATTTCAGAGCTTATATCTTTGTCATACTTCCACTTAAATCACTCTTTCAATGCTTTTGAAAAGTTGAGCATTATGCTCTGTTTGTGAGCCAATACATGAGCTTATTTTTCTTGCCATCTATGCTACAAGTCTAGCATGTTTTTGCCACTATTTTGACTTACCTTAGATCTATATTGAATGGTTAAGGTCATTTGAGCATTGTTTAGTATGGTTGTAGTGTAAAGGGCTTTGACTAGCTTTGAGTTTTGAGGCTTTTAACATGTTGTGCATGTGATATTTTCATGGTATGACGCCATTTGGCATGTAATTTCAGAGCACATATCATTGCCTCACTCTCACATATATCATTCTTTCATTGTGTTTGAGAGTTGAATCTTTATGCCTTGTTTGCGAGCCATCAAATGAGCATGTTTTCCTTATGTTATATGCCTTGATCTTTATTTCAGCCACTGTTTTGGCATATTTAACCTCTGTCCGGGGTTGGTTTGGTCATTTAGGCTTAGTATTGTATGGCTATAGTGCTATGCTCTTTGCTAGTTTCAATGCCTTTGACTTCAAGCATGTCTTGCATGCATCATTTTCATGCTTTAATGTCATTTAGCATCTTATTTTAGTGCTGAAATGCATATCATCGCATGTCATCTTTCATTTGTTGTATCACTTTGAAAGAGGTCTTAAGCCCCTTGTTGGCTTGAGCATGGAATTGAGGCTCTCATGCCTAATGGTTTTAGCCTTCTCTTGAGGGTTTCTACTAACCAAAAGCATGAGGCTTCTTCCATGCTCAAGGTGCTTGTGGCTTAGATCCTCTTTCAAAATTAGAGGACTCTCACTTTTGGACTTAACCAGTTAAAGGACTTATCGGTAATCTAAAATGAGTAAACAAAATGAATCAAAGTAAAACATGCCAAGATAACATGTTTGTGTTGCATTGCATGTGTTTGGATCAGACGTTAATCCAAACACAAGAAATGAGAGACATTTCATACTTGAAGTGATGAAACGTGCCTCATTTCTTAGTCGCCGACACCCTTGATTGTGCATGATAGGGTGGAGGCTCATCGAGTCTATTTGTGCATTCATCAACTTGTACAAACTTGGCTTCTTGGCCATCGTGCATTGTGATGCTTAGTTGGTGGTCCGAGAATCGAGTACCACACTCCTTTGAGCTTGAAATATGATAAGGAGGGTGGTGGTACACATATTTCCTTGGAAATACACTGCCATGCCTCTGTTTGTGCTCTACTGCAGCAAAAGGAGGAAATTCAGGGAATCAGTGGTCGACCAGCCACCAGGGCAGTCGACCGGCCATCAAAGGCTGCCGACCAGCTATCAGAAGTGGCCGATGGCCACCAACTTTGGCCGATGATCCCCCAGAGTGTTCTTAAGATCAGTCAGAAGCAATCTGAAAGTTTGCACAATTTTCAGAAATTCAAAAGTGTGCAAACAGAGGCATCTTGAGGCAAGGTAGTGGATTTTCGGGAGGACGCAACCGAGCATGCATGCATCCCTCGCCCTCGAGGCCTTTAACTGCTTTACTTAGCTAGTTAATTCATTGGTTCTGTACTTAATTAGTTAACGTGCTTAGCTAATAGTTTTGTGTTGTAATTAGTTAACTAAAATAGTTAATTAGTTGTTTTCTAATAATTAGCTTAGCTTAGCTTATTTATTTGGACCCTCCTTTGAGAGGGCGCAATGTTGTAATAAGTGTGCGTATGTGTGTGCATGTCTTCCAACCCCACGTCTTTCCCCCTTTTATTTAACCGCTTTCGATGGTTAGATTAGGGCATATTTCAATTAGTATACCTTATGCTTGCATGCGTGCATCATTCATTTGTCTTGCATGCACCAGGCTTGGCGCATCATTCAAACTGCATTGTATTTCAATACACTTACTTGAATACGTGTTTAACAGCATGTTATCAAGTGTTGCTTTCATATGCCATCTTAGATAGCCGAGCCTATTTTAGTTGCATTTCTGCATGTATTGCATTAGGCATTTCGTATAGCTAGGATCATGCACGATTTCTAACTAGTTCTCTATTTTGGCTTGGAGTATACTGTAAGTGTTTACGCTTTAGCATACTTGCATGTGTGTGAGTGTTGCCATGATAGCATGCTTGCCATGAGGCTATTTGCTTATATGCTAAACTGTATGAATGCCTGTGGATGAAGGCTTTATTGCTTGAATTGGAACAATTCATCAGAATGTGCGTTTTAAGCCCACTTTGCGAAGTGGCAAAATCACGTTGTTTTGAAGCCCACTTGAGGGTGGCAAATCCGCACTTTAGCCTACTTGCGAGTAGCACTTTCAAACCATTTTCACAAACAAACATGAGATGTTTTGTTCCAAATCGAGGGATGTAGTCTATACTTGTATGCTGTGTTTGAGAGTTGAATCTT
>NW_021025028.1:466062-487306 GCF_004153795.1 Camellia sinensis
ATTTTGGGAAAAAAAAAAAAAAAAAAAAAAAAAGAATACACTACCATTCGAGTCGGTATAGCTCTGTAAAATTTTTAAAAAATAGAATTAAAAATATTCTAAACAAAAAATGAGAATTCAATTTCTATTTCAAATTTCTTTATTTTAGAGAGAATCCTTGGTAACAAGATAATTTTATTTGTATAAGAATAATTTTGATGTATCATTCATTTACCAGTGACCTTAAGCTCTTTATATATATATATATATATATATATATATAATTTTAGTCTTCTACCGACTGACCAAATATATATGTGCATATAGTGACTGCCATTTTTCTAGTTTAGTTAGAAGACAATAAAAGGACTTTAGAAAATGAAAGTTAAAAAAATAATAATAATAATAAAAAAAATAACTAGAAGCAGATGGGATGAACTTGAGAGGTAGGCTTGGCTAAACATTTTGCAAAAATATTTTGCCACTAGTCCAATGCAATTCTAATGCAAATTTAACATGTCACGCCCCGGATTTACGAGATCCAGCACACACGAGTAAATCACTTAACGATAAATGATCACTAACAACTCTCATGCAGATGTATGTAATTTAAGCACACACTACATGTGTTATTTTAATTTTATACATTCGTAGATACAACATCTATGCCAAATGGATGCGTTGTAACAAAAACATACAAAGATATTATAAATCAAATTAAAATGCTCAAAGGCTTACATCATATACAATGGGTGTAACCCTTACAAGAATGACACACGGCTAACAAATACATATATGGCTCTTGGCCGACAAATAAAGAAACCACTTTGTACCGTTCTAAACAGAACTTCAATGTCTTAGTCCACATCCGCATAAGTATACCTGAAAAAAATTTCAGCCACATAGGGTGAGCATAAAACCCAATAGGAAATATTTCAAAAACTAAATATGCTCTACCAGTGTAAATGATCATAAATGCAATACATACGTATATAATATGCTCAATGCATTCTCAAATCCATTTTGTTTCTCAATAAAACCCTTTTTTTCCAGTCTTTCAAACCTTTCGTTTATTTAAAACATTTTCTGAATTCAATACATTAGTTTGATATAAAAATCCATTTCCACAAGTCAATCCAGGTATCTCAATACCAACTACTAATTTCATTGCCAATTCTAATACGAATATATCGTTAACTAACAGCAAATAAATTGCTAAAACTATTTAAAATCATTTCTTTCCGAAACCAAAATGATAATAAATAAAATGGGTAAATCTCCTAAACCAATACAACCTTTTACAAAAAAATTTTAATTGGTCTTTTAGTCTTTTAATGGGTCAATTTATTTTAAGTTAATTTGGGCCTTTTAAATTTTTTTTTTTTTGAACTTAAAACATACTTAAATATTACACTAAACCATAATAGGAGGGGGCCTCTTTTTTAGATTTATTTTAAGGGGTCCTAGACCATGGTCTGGTTGGCCCATGCTCGGGGCCGGCCCTGACGTTGGTTGTAGTGTAGCAATATTCAAAGTATTGAGTGACCTAATTGTAAATTTTTAAAAGGGTAAACAACACTTTACCCCATGTGATTGAGGAGATTAGTAAAGTTTTAAATAAGTTTTAAGCAAAAATTATATCTTTAAGAACAAAAGAATAATTATAATATTAAAAAAATACTAAAAATTAGAAAATATTAATTTTATATATTAACATTATCTATAGTATTATTAATCTGGTGATATATAAAAAAAACACTCTTTATCTTACATCTCCAACCTAATACCACCATACTAATAATATCCTCTCTCAATCTCACCGTACTCTTAATCCCTTTTATTTTATGGAGCCAAACAAACGTGGCCTTAGGCTATTGCAGATGATCCTAGAGGTTTGAATATACGCAGACACCTTTCTTATGATTTTTGATTGATTTGTAACCATAACACTGTTGATGGTAGACATTAAAAAGACTAATTTACCCTTACTTAAAAGCTCTCTCTCTCTCTCATACTTGTAATTTTCTATATTAATCATACATTTAACAAATTAAATCATATATTAACTTAAGCACCCTAATCTATTATTATAAAATTACGTTAATTTCCTATTTAATAACATTTTAAATTATATATACAAATATAAAAATATATATGTATATATAATTAAGCCATAAATTAATTTAAACACATTTATTACTATAAAATCAAATCATAAATTACTTTAATCTATTTTTTAATTTTTAACCCACTTTTTTTATTTAATAACATTTTAAATATGTAAAAAATTAAATCATAAATTAAACAAAACAACCTAATTTATTACCATAAAATTACCTTATTTAATAACATTTTAAATTAAACATATACATATACTTATATAAATTATAAATTAATCTAACTGCCTTAATTTATTATCATAAAAGTACCTTACATACTTATTAATTTTTAACTTCATTTGTTATTTAATAACATTTTAAATTAAACATACACATATACTTATATAAATTATAAATTAATCTAACTGCCTTAATTTATTATCATAAAAGTACCTTACATACTTATTAATTTTTAACTTCATTTCTTATTTAATAACATTTTAAATTATATATACAAACACCTATTGTTTTTTATTTTTTATTTTTTTTGTTGATTTGTTTAATTTTGTTTCTACTCTATTGTGCAATTTGTTAGGAACATTGCAATATCTACTACTGGCTGTACAATTTGTTAGGCACATTGCAATATCTACTACTGGCTGCCTCTCTTTTTTAAGTTTTAATTTTAATTTTTATGATTTGATTTTATGGTAATAAAGGTTTTTAGATTAATTTATGGTTTAATATATATATATATATATATATAATTTAAAATGTCATTAAATAAGAAAGTAAGTTAAAAATTTAAAGTTAGTTAAGGTAATTTTATGATGATAAATTAAGGTAGTTAGATAAATTTATAATTTAAATTTTTATATACATATAAATATATGTATATTATTAAATAAGGTAATTTTATGACAATAATTTTTTATGTGTTAATTATATATATGTATGTGTGTGTGTGCGCGTTTACTTTAAAATATTATTCAGTAAAAAAAAATGGGTTAAAATTTTAAAATTAGATTAAGGTAATTTTATGAGTTAAATAAAAAAATAAAAGTAAAAAAAATAAATAAAAAATAAAAGGAAAAAGGAAAAAAAGATAGTCATCTAGCACAATAGTGTAGAAGAAAAATTAAACAAATCAAAAGAATAAAATAAATAAATAAATAAATAAGAGATGCAACTAGCACAATAGAATAGAAAGAAAATTAAATAAATTAAAAAAAAAGAAAAAGAAAAAAAAGAAAAAAAATACTCTAAAGTCATTTTGGCCTTTTGGACAAATCATTTTTGGAGGAAAAAACATCAAACAGTGTTATACATGCGCATTGGGCACGTGTACAACACCTTCTGTTTGTTTAGATGGAAAAGGTAACAGTTGTACATTAGTACAAAACCAGAGAGGAGGTGTCTGCATATATTCAAGTTACAAAGGATAATGTGCAACATCTTGTCACACCATGGATTTACACGGTCTGGCTCATGTGAACAAACCACCTAACGATGAACAATAGATAACAGCTCTCATGCAAATGAATATAATATAGTTACAGAATACATATGTTTATCAGGTTCCATACATTCCTAGATGCAACACCTAAGTTGAATGGATGTTTTGTAACTAAAACATACACAGATGCTATAAATGCCCTGAGGCTTACATCATATACAAGGGTGTAATCCTTACAAGAATGGCACGCGACCAATAAGTAACATATATGGCCCTTGGCCTACAAAAAATAGAACCACCCTACACAGTTCCGAACACAACTTCACGTCTTGGTCCGCATCCACACATGTACACCTGAAAAACATTTTCAGCCACGTAAGGTGACCATAAAGCCCAATAGGGAATATTTCAAAAACTAAACGTGCTCCACCAGCATAAATGATCATGATGCAATACATGTATATACAATATGCCCATATGCAATTTCAAACCCCTTTGATTTGTCAACAAAATCCTTTATTTCCAATTATCGAATCCCTACGTTTAATCAAAATGTTTTCGGAGTTCAAATCTTCTGTTGGATACAGAATTCCTTCCCAAAAACCAATCCCGGTATCTCAATACCAACTAATAAATACATTGCTAAATCAAATGTGAATACATCGCTAAACAACAACAAATATCTTGTTAAAACCATATTCCAAACATCCTGTGTCGAAACTAACATAATAGTAAATAAATGGGTGAATCTCCAAAACAAACACAACCTTTCATAGATATTTCGTCCGTGAGAAACCATAAACCGGCACCCATGTAAACGTAGACTATACAAGCACTACTATTGCCATTTTATGGATATTTCATCCCCGGGAATCGACACCCATGGATACGCGCGTTTTTCTAGACTTCACCCTAGACAAACAAGCCAATTTGATTTGGTAATACACACCTCTTCCCAGATTCACCATTTTATTTACCCTTTTCAATAGTACAATACATGTAACTCAAATTATTATTTTTTCAAAACCATGCAAATGTCCCAAAATATTATGTGAGAATTTCCAAAACATCTTTCCAAAACATATAGTTTCAATTTCCATAATTCGTTACATGCTTCATGATATGAATGATTTCAAATTACCGAATCCACATGCAATTTCTAACACACAGCAATGCTATCATCCACCGATAGCCAAAACAGTTATCTCTAATGCAATAATTTAAAGATAATATTACAGATATGTTTTTGAAGAGAGTAACAAAACCTATGTCCAAAATCTCACAACCATTTCCTTTCTAACCAAACCATTTACCACGAATCAATTTAATTTCCAAAACAATATCATGTAGGGATTGACTACAAATTAGGGCTTTTCCACTTTTAGAGATCCATATGCAATTTTGATTCTAAAAAATAACTGTAGTAGCAAAATCATAGCCCAACCATCCCTAATTTCACAAAACCTCATTTTATTTCAAAATTACTTTTGAGTAAAGGAAAACCAACATGTCAACATATCTGAAACACCAATACAAAATCATAACCTTATTCAAAACTTATTTGAAAAATCTCGCTTTTACATTTCAAAATCCACACCCTAGGTTTAACCCAAAACGCCCAATTCCATAGATCTTTTGAACTAACAAATAACAAGGGTAAAAATTGTAACAAATGACTACCAAATATACATAACAAAATACACCTCAAATATGCTACCGAACTCAGATTGAGTTTAGAAAATAGACCTTACCTCTTGAAGCAAAGAGGAGAACTCCGAAAAACTCAAAGTCGATGAAACCACAAAACTCTTGGGAAAAAAAAAAGAAAAAAAGAGAAAAAAAAACCTTTGATGAGATCTACAATCTTTCTCAAAGGACAAAGGTGAAAAGATGCCTCTACGCGATTAAATCTAAAGATCTAAGTAGAAAAAAATGAGTTTCTAAGAGTGAGAATGAGAGAGAGAGAGAGAGAGAGAGGGATTCACGATTTAAAGAGGGAGGAGAGAGATAGAAAAGAAAAACTAAATGAGAAAAATGTGTTTGTGGTCTATTTATAATGGCAGAATAATAGCCCTAAAGTTAAAGGAAAGAATAAGTCAAACCCCCAAAAGTAGAACCTTAAAACCGAACCAAAAATCTGAAAATTAACTCACCAGGGTCGACCCTTCAGACAGAGGTGTCGACCCTTCAAGAAGAAAAGCTGAGACACTAATGTATGCAGAGGGCAAGGGTCGACCCTTGGAACCAGTGGTGTCGACCCTAAATTTCAGAATGTAACCCAGAATAACACAGTAAGGGAAGGGTCGACCCTTAGAGCCCCTGGTGTCGACCCTACCAACCAACAGAGACACTAAAAGTAAGGCAACAAGGTGGTGTCGACACTCAGAAAGGCTAGTGTCGACCTGAAAACAAATTTTCCAAGTTCCCAAAACACTTTTCAACGTAAACAAGCGCGAACGAACAATCCCAACAAGTTTAAATCAAATCGTATTCCTCCAAAACCAAAATACAACAACTTTAAAGACTCCCAAGAACGAAAATAAAGGAATTAAATACACTCTCCAATACTTTAACGTTGTGTTTGGTTGGAAGATTTGGAAAGAGATTTGGAAAAGGAAAGAGAAAAGGTAGGTGAAATGAGAATAAAATATACTTACATTTCACCTAATTTCACACCCCTTTTCTTTTTTCATTTCCAAATCTCTCCCCCCCAAATCCCTTAACCAAACACAACATAAAGGACACAAACTGCACATCCTAAAACCACAGCGGGTAAAGTGCTTTTTACCCTTTAATTTTTATTTTCTCTTAGAGATCACATGACATACGAAGAAAGTTTGGACACCAGGTAACTTGTTTGGTTTATATATAAAGAGCAGTGCCCAATTTATTCATTTCAATAAACATAATCTAGCATTTTTCAATTTGAAATTGAAGGAACATATATATATATATATTAGCGGCCGGGCACACGCGATGCATGTGTAAATCATTTCAAATTATGATATGAAATTCATATTTTCTCTAATAGAGAAGCACCCGAAATTATTTATTTTGAAAAGCAAAAATTGTTAAGCAACTTGCAAAAAATAAAATAAAAATAAAAAAAGTAAATAAAATATCACACCATATATATCCATCTCTATCGGAGTATTTTTATTTTTTTGTTTAAAATGTGGTTAAGCATAAAAACACTAATCCAAGCATCTTAATCACTTACAATCAAAACAAATTTGAAGAACACAAAATTTTTTCTTGAAAAAACACACGAAAAAATTTAAGAAAATAAGCAAACAAATTTAAAAAAAGAAGAAAAACAAAAACTAAAGAAAATAAAAAAACAATTCTATTAAAAAAAACGAAATTTATACAAAAAACCAAACAAAAACTTAAAAAAGTGAATAACAAAAAAATCAATATAAAAACATAAAAGCACACAAAATAGAAAATACAAACCCAAAACTCATAGAATATTATAAGCAAAGAGGCTTGATATATGCAATATATATATATATATATATATATATAACAATAGTGAAATCTATTAACATTAAAAAAAAAAATAGTGAAACCAAAAAAACAAACCAAAAGAGAAAAACTGCTTTTATTTTTTTATTTTTTTTAAGAGCACTAAATTCTTTCTTCAAGAAAACACTTCGCAAAAATAAATAAATAAATAACTAAGAAAACAAACATATTTTTAAAAAAACTACAAATTCAAAATTCTCAGAACAGTTATTTTCAAAGAGATTTAATATACACAAAAGAAAACAAACAAATAACTTTTTAACAAAGTACAAACTTAAGACTCTTAGACTGTCAAAAGATTTTACTCCCTCCGTCCCATAATATTAGTCCCTTTTGGGGAATTCAACTTTTTTTGATAGTACAATTATTGTACTTTAAAAAAGTTGATTTTCCAAAATTATCCTTTGATAGTACATTTTTTTGGGAATATCAATGTTATAATTGTACTTTTTATATTATTTATGAATTTAAAAGAAGGGTAAAATAGGAAATTTATATTATTTTTGTACTTGATTTTTGAAGAGAGACTAATATTTTGGGACAATAAAAAATAGAATAAGGGACTAATATTATGGGACGGAGGGAGTAATATAAAAAATAAAACTAAAAAAAAAAAAAAACTAACCAAAAAAAGCTAATTTAAAAAAAATAAATAATTCTTAAATAACCATAAGAATGCAATGTTTTTAAATAGAAAAGTGATATTTTATTATGAATAGAGAGAAGTGAAGATGGCGAGAGTGAATTAAAATTGCACAATAAAGCACACAAAATAAAAAAATATAAAACCTAAGACTCTTAGAATATTATAATCAAAGAGATTTGATATACGCAACAATAATAATAATAGTGGTGAAATCTATAAACATTAAAAAAATAAAAATAAAAACAAAAAAAAAACTTTTTATTTTTATTTTTAAGAACATTAACTTCTTTCTTGAAAAAAAAAAAGAAAAAAAAAGTCCACACACACAGCAAAAGAAATTAACAAAACAAATAAACAAATTTTTTTAAATTATAAATCCAAAATTCTTAAAACACTTATTTTCAAAGAAATTTGATATACACAAAGAAAAACAAACAATTACAGTGAAACATATTTGATAAAAAAAAAATTAAGAAAACAAACAAATAACTTTTTAATTACAAACCTAAGACTCTTATATGGTGAAAAAGATTTTAATATAAAAAAACAAAAAACAAAAAAAATTGATTTAAAAAAAAATATAAATTGTAAGAAATACTGAATTATTTCTTATACTCTACTTTCTTTTTCTTCCAAAGGACTTGATGGCATAATGGAAATTTTTAATAAAAAAATAAATAAAAAGTATAATTAAGGAATTAAACATTACACTTACCATGTAGGATAAGATTTCAATGTTGTTGAAGGAAAATGAGTGGGAGTACTAATTGTACCACCACTAATGATGTGGCAGTGAGTCCCACCCACTGCCACAACATTTTTTTTTTTTTTTAAGTAGATGCCACATCATTAGTGGTTACTTTAGAGCACCACTTTTAGTGATATCTATCATTGCCCGTTGTTGAATTATCATAAGATTGCAATGTTCTTGAATAGAGAAGCGATATTTCACTGTGAATAGAAAGAAGTGAAGATTGTAAATTTGAATTGAAACTGCACAACAAATTATTATTATTATTATTTTTAGAAAGGAAGTGCAAAACGTTTTAAAAAGAGAAATAAATCAAAATAAATAAATGATGAGAGTAACTTATTGTGGTAGAGAAGAAGTCTAGAATATTATGAAACTATTGGGTTGAATAACGTGACTAGTGAAAAAAACATGAGTGCTTAAATTTTTTTTTTTATTATTACTATTTCTTTATCTAAATTTCACGTGCCATAAAGGTTCGAAACACCAAATTAGGAGTTAACTTTTAATAATAGTATAGTTATATATAATATATAATATAATAAAAATAATAAAAAAATATATAATATAGATATAGATAAATAGATAGATAAATACTTATCATATCATATGCCATATCTTATCAGCCTATACGTATGGTCCCATAAAAAGGATAAGACTCGAATTCTATAATAATATCCCTCGTTCATTCATATTTCACTCCATATATATCAATCGCTATCGCGAATTGCGAGTTGCGTTGTCCGTCTATCTAATATTTCTATCTGAATTTTAGGGTTATGTAGAATTTGGTCACACTCACACACACGTCACTGATGACAGATATGCTTCGCCAAATGACTTGTTAATGAGCTTTAAGCACGACTTGATTTCTGTCCTCTCTAGCTTTTAATAAAAAATATTAAAAACTGTCATATTGTAAGATTTATCAAATAAATTATTTATAAAAAAAAATAGGTTAATGGAAGATTTGTAGCCTCATAACAATACTACATTTACTTTTTAAAAAATAAATTATTAACATGATTTTTTTAAATAAAAAAAATAGAAACAATTAGGATCTGATCATAGAACTACAACTGTCCAATTAATTTGATTTTTGTTATGAATGATATACTCAACGAACTCTATAATATAGCAATTCAGATTGTCAAAATAAATTTAGAAAAACTCTCAATGGGACTCATAGCGAGGCTGCTGCAACAACGTCATGTATCATAAAGACTATTGTTGATGTTAAAAAAATATATAAAATGTGTGTGAAAGAATTTTAAGTTATGTAAAGAATGTATTGAAATTATATATTTTGATAGTGTATTTCTTATAGATAGCCCTAAGTATGTCATTAGCAAGAGTGTTTTATTTATTTTTTATTTTTATTTTTTAAATTCCCTTGGGACAAACTCTTTTTTTATCTCATGATTTTTTTTTAAAACTTTTATTTAAAATATGATTTTTTTGAATATTTTCTTAAGCCTTCCATTTTGAAAAATAGGAAGTTAGGTGGTTCTCAAAATGAACTAACCGGATGTCTCTTCTCTTGTAATGAGTCTTCTCTCTATTCTCTTTCTTTTTTTACTTTTTATCAATTATCAATAGGTCTTAACAGTTGACCTTAACTTTTATCAAGTTCGATTAAAAATAAATCTTAATAAAATCGTCGCTAAAAATAATCCACTCCAAAACGAATTTTTTGTATATGTCACTGAAAATTGACAATTACTGCCTTTTTTTTATCACAATTTTTATAAATTTTCGCTAAAACTTACAATTAGTGACGATTTATTGTGACGAAAATTTAAAATTATCGTTGAATGTTGAAACTCAATGACTTTTTATGACGTTTTTTAAACTGTTACTAAAATTTATAATTACTGACATTTTTTGCAACAAAATTTTTAAATTGCTACTGAAAATTAACAATTACTAACATTTTTTAATAGTGTTCTATGAAAACTTCCATTAATTATTATAGAATCTATTGAATAATAAGTTGAGTTTTAGAACCTACACGTAAGTCCCCTAATTTAGAGTGCTGCTATTAGCACCCCATTAAGGGGTTGTTTGGGGTGTCCTAAATAATTGCACTTTTTGAACTAAAAAGTAGAGGAAAAAAATATAGTTCTTTGGGATAACTTTTTGTCTTTTTACGAAAAAATGTGTATTAAAATATTATATGAAATAGCAAAATTACATTTTTACCCCTATGTTCTAGACTCATCAGTGACAGCGTTGCAGAAGGACCGTACAGAATGGTTGAAATAGTGAGAAGAATCTGAACCATATGCATATATTGCATGAGGCTTCATGGGTACTGTTGGGCCCGTGGGGGCCCACCATGGGTCCCATTTCGATAATCCAAACCATTCAATGTATAGAACTCGTTGAGTACTATATGCTTGTAAAAAATCACTTTGATCGGATATCGATAGCTACGTGATCACAACAGTTTTGTATGAGAAAAATGGACGGTAAAAAATAAACAGCTGGAAAAAATCTAATTTGATCATATAGCTATCTGTATCCGATCAATGTGATTCTTTTAGGCATATAATACTCGACAAGTTTTACACATTGTATTGTTCGGATTATTGAAACGGGATCCGTAATGGGCCCCCACGGGCCCAATAGTACCCTCTAACTTAATGAATATATATATCTAATTTTTTTTTGTACCATGACTGTGTAAATTTTCCATCACTTCAGTACCATCATTGTGTAGCTTTTTGGATTGTACTAATATTGTGGAAATTAATTTTTTTTTATACTTTTAATTTGTGAATAGTGATAATTATTTTGCTTTTTAAGTAACTTTTTGACTTTTTCTCAACATGCCAAACCAACCCTAATTATTATGAATCCTTCAATTTATAGCCTTTTTATTTTATTTTTATTTTTTTTACCATAATAACCTCAAATAAAATTACTAAAAAGGACATCACTAATTTTGGGACACCCCATTTCACAATGAAACCTAAATTATAGCAATTCTTATTTAGACTCGACCCATTTGATTTCTTGGATCTGGATTTTATTGTCTTATATGGTTGTTTATGTCTTGTTTCTCCTTATTCTTCATTGAGTGTGGTTATTGGAGTGTCTTGGTTGCGTTTGGAACAAGTTGGTAGCTTATTTTCTTAAACTGTTGTTGCACAGATTTTTGCCTCTATGCTCGAACAGTACTTTTTGCGCTCGAGCGGTCTTTGTGAACTCTTAGTACTTTTGCAAGTCTACAAAACTACTGGAAATGTACCATTCTTCGCTTGAGCGGTGATTCCTGCGCTCGAGCAGTGCCACTTTTGTGTCTGGACGCTCAAGTGGTCTGCACATGTATCAGTTCGTAAAAGTCACTTTTTGGATCACTTTTTCATTTCTCTCTCTCTCTCTCTCTCTCTCTCTCTCTCTCTGTAAACATTCTAAAAATCCTAAATCTGGAGCTTCTCTATCTAAAACTCTCATTCTCTCTACATATACACATTGATCTAGTGGTTTCTCAACCATGGCCCTTTGGGAAAAATGGTAGAGCTCGCCTAAGGCTTCCATTTAATCTGAGTGGATCGTGTTTTCGTTGCCGGCGGATTTTCAGCTTTCTTCTCTTCGCTTCCAACGGTAGGGATCCTTGAGCTTCTTTTCAATACCTCACTATAGATAGATTGTGGTAATTTTTATGGCATTTAAAAAGATAGTTTCATAGATGATTTTGTCAAAAAGCATATGGGTTGATTTGGGTTTAGATTGGTGGGTTTGTAGGGTATGTTTATAATTGATCATGGGTTGTAAAAGCATGTTTAGTATGTAGGTTTGGAAGGTTTGGTATTTGATTTGTAAATTTTGGAATGTTAAAGAGAAAGATTAATGTTGAGAACAAAAGAATTGGGTTATGTTGTGGTTGTTTATAAATTTGGGGTTTTGGATTAATATTGGTGGTTGTTGGCTATTGTTGTGCTTGTTGGGATTCGGAGTAGTGAGGTTTTGTTTTCAAAATAAAGTGATACTAGCTATCTTTTATAAAACATGAGATATTTGGAATGAACGGGAATCTGGAATTACCTAAGGGTGTATCTCTTGTTTTATTTATGTAATTGGTGTCTAAAATTTTATCCTTGGCCACCGGTGGAGGATGGTATTGATTGTTGTTAGATATAAGCTATTAGTGCAATTGTAGGTTGAACTATGTGATGTGGGAGGATGTGTTGTTAGTTGTAAATGGACATTATGAATAGGCAATTCCATTGTTGAGTTATGGATTATGTTGTTAAAGAGGTAACTGGAACGCTTATAAATGTTGTTATGTTATTAGACGGTCGTTAGATAGTATGATTTTAGTGTTTAGTAACTCGAATTGTGTTGTGGAAACATTTTAAAGTGTAAGAAAACTGTTGTTGAACGGTAGTGTGTGGAGCACATTTTAAAGGAAGTGGGTTAATGTATTTAACTGTTAATAGTCATGATTGTGATAATTGGATTAGGTGTATGCATTACACCCGTGTATTATTGATGTTGGTTAGCTTGTTATGTTTTTAATGTGATGTTGTTTGGGGGTCTGTTTCCCGCCGTATTGAGCTGGCAAATCATGGCGCCTTGACAGAGGTTTCCTCGTCCCTTTCGGTTTGTGCCCGATAAAATGTGAAAAGGGTTCTGCTTTCTGCCATATCTACCAGCAAAGCGTGGCGCCTTATAATAGGTTCTTCGTCCCTTCCGGTTTGCTCCCGGTAAAGTATGACCTAAGGCGCACCCCCTTTCAGATGAGGTCGGTTAAGTGTTATGTTTTATTTGTGTTATGGAATCTGCCATCAGTGCTGTAAGCTAGTGGACATGAAATTTGTTGTATGTATTATTCTAGCTTATTTATTTTTGAATATATGGGATAGTGGTTTTCGTGTTGTGGTTGTCTTTTAGCCCTTGGGCCTATGGCTAGGGAAGATAGTTGATGTATTGGTATATAGATGCGTATGGTGTGGTAAGATGTGGGATTGAGTTATGACTTGTATGTGGGGTTATATTTTCAAAACATATGTATAAGCGAAATCCCTTTATGTTGACGTGTTATCAAAGAAATGATGGGGTTTTGAAATGATTTTCTTTTGGGAGTAATAATGGAATGTAAAAGAGAAGAGATGATTTTATATTGTGTTGTGTTGAGATGAGCTATTTCGGGAAAATCATATTTATGCGAGTATACTTTTGGATATTAACTGTCACACTACTTATGTGGTATATCATGGTGCATGCATGATCATTTTTCTCTATATGTTGTGATTGGTTAGAATCTTTGGGATATCTACTGGGCTTAGTGCTCATCCCATATGTTGATAAGCTTTTCAGGTACAAGGCTAGAGGATTGGTCATAACTTGAAGTCTTTAATTGTTGGCCACGGGGCCCTTTACTTGTTGGCCGAGTGCGATATATTATATAAGGGTAAATCCCTTTTGTTTCTATTTATTGTTATTCAATGTAAGCCTCAGGGCATCATACCATGTTTGTTTATATATATACATATATCACAGTCATTGTCCCAAGAGAATATTATTATTGATTTTTGCTCGTGTTCTCAAATCAATGGAATTATTTAAATGAGATTATTATAAAAGATTTGGTAATGAACTCAGGTAATAAAATGCAGGGCGTTATACACACACCCACTACATCATGAGTTAGGGTTTATGAGAGCACCCACCTCCATCACCACCGATCCATATTCCCCAAATCCCACCTTCAAAACTACCTACCATCAAAATCTTGAAAACCCTTTGGTGATAATATTTCGACGGTAACAGAGGCAACCATTTGATTACATACACTTATTCGGTAATGAAATTAGTGGAAGTATTCCGGCAATAATGGAGGCAACCATTTGATTACATACACTTATCGGTAATGAAAATTAGTGGAAGTTTTTTCAGTAACCACAACTCCATGAGACAAGAAAAGTACAACAATAAAAACTCAAGGGCAGTTTATAGCTTTGAAGGTGTTCTTAGCTCAGAGTAGATTGGCATTGTAAGAGTAAGTTTTTTGAAAAAAAAAAGGCAAAATTACTAAAATTGTTTGTCATTTTTTGGGATTGAACTCCTGAACATATGACCGAAATTCGGGAATACAGGCCTAAACATTGTTTATTTGTTCAGAAACACGTAACCGAACATTTCTTATTTCTTGGGAACAAATAACCGAAACTAATAAAAATCATAGAACCTAGAAAAAGGGAATTTTGAATCAATAATAAAAAAACCATACATTTATTTTCTTATGTGGAGATGAAGTAGTAATAACCTTCGTGGGTTTTGTTAGGGTTTTTGGGAGAGAGGCTTTTTAGGGTATGGGAGTATAACGATTCTAGTTTAGACCCAACCCATTTTTTTGCTATTGAGTCCAGGGACCCTTGTACTTTACTGTTGTTCATCTCTTTTCCATCTTAAAGTTTGTTGAGTTTGGAGTTTTGGTTGTATTTGAAACAGGTTAGGAAGTTTTTTTTCAAAAATTGTTGCTCAAATTTTTGCCTGTTTGCTCGAGCAATACTTTTTCCACTCGAACAATCTTTTATAGTCTGTAAAATTGCTGTGAGTGTGATATCTGCGCTCGAGTGGTCTTTTGCAATATGCAAACTACTGGGATGGGGTCATTGTGTGCTCTAGCGATGGTTTTAGTCGATCGAGCGGTGTCACTTATCGTGTTTGTTCATTCGAGCAGTGTCTTGGTCGCTTGAGTAGTCAGTGCATATATTAATTTGAGAAAGAGATTGTTTGGATCACTTTTTCATCTCTCTCTCTCTCTCTAAACATTTCAAAACCCTAAAATCTATACATTCTCTCTCTAGTTCTTGTACTCTAGCTCCAAATACTCTAAATCCGTTGGTTTTCTCACCCTAGTCCTTTGGAGTAAAAGTTAGAGCACGTTGAGGGCTTTGTTCTAATCATAGAAATTAGAATTTTTGGCTCCGTTAAGTTCTACCCATCGTTTCTTCTTGTCTTCTACTTTGATGTGGGCATTTTTTTGACACTTTTATATGATTTTTAGCTTAGTTATTTGTCCTTTGAAAAAGGTTAATGATTTTGGGATTTTTGGAAAAACCTAAGGTTTGAATTTGAAGTCAAAAGAGTGGTTTTCCAAATGGGTTCTTGAAAATGGTTGTGGGGATATGGTCATGGTTGAGCTTTGTTAAGGAAAATTGTTGAATGTTTGGAACCGTGAAGGAAAATCGAAAATGAGGTTGAGTTTTGTGAAATTGGAACCATGTTTATGTTGATGATGATGGTGGAGTTGGATATGTAATATCACTCCCATTGTAAATGATGAAATTGTATCTTTCATTGCAAATTATCTTTTGAAATAGAAATATTTGTTTTGGGCTATCGGTAGAGGATAGTCTTGATTATTGTAGACATTATATGAGGATTAGGTTAAATTGAAACTAATTTCTCATACATTGCGCATTGAGCATCATTTCATATTTAACATTGTAGATGTATTGGTTTTGAGAAAAATGGGTGAATACCGTGGTGAATCTGGTTAGGGGGTGTGGTTGTGGTTTTCTTAAGTTGGCCTGTGTGTCCTTGGTGAAAGTCCAGAAACACGCGTAGTTAGGTGCCAATCCTTCTAGTCAGTACCGATAAAATGGCTTTAGTAGTGCTTATATAGCCTACTGGCTAGAGATTCCCAGTGTGTTGTATCTATTGCCCTGTTTTCTGTTATAAAAGGATTATTTCCATGAATTGATTAATAATCTGACATTACATTGTTTTGACATGGAAAATGAGAAATGTTTGATGAATGGAATGCATGTGCATTCACCTTATAATTTTGCTAAGATTCATATACTATGTTAGAGTATCTCTATTGGGTTGTGGCTCACCCTATGTGGAAAACAACTTGCAGGTGCTAATGATATGCCTCCACCAAGGATGTAGCTTGGGAGAACTTGGACCTTAAAGCTTCATTTTTGGTTTCTTGATGTAATTATTTTTGTTTAAGCCCAGGACTTTACTTTTATTGAGTTTAAACTCATTTTGTTGTAACCATGCAACGTCTTGGAAAGTTGTGGCCATTAAGTCAATTCATTACTTGGTTTTATTTCTCTTTTTACTCTTGTATTCATGCCATATGCTAGATTTAGAATCTAGGATTGGTGAATATGTATTGCATATGCCATTTTTTGTAATGATTAGAGATATAATGAATAAAAGATATAACATTGTTGATCATTTGTAGCATTGTTAAGAGATGTGATAACATGCTTATGCGACTAAATGGGTATGAGATTTAATTTCTTAGATATTGATTAAGCCTATGAGTTTCTAGAAGTTCTGTTAGAAGAGCACTTGATCACTGTTATTTCTAACTGGAACTCTTGCAATGTCATCGGATGGTCACTATCTAGAAAGGAAATTCGTTTGTGTTTATGTGAAGTGAATTATGTGATGTCCACCACATTAGGACGTGAGTGAATTAGCTTCGACACATTTGTGGAAGTGCTAGTCTATTGTGTTACCTTTATTACGATGTCAGGATGCGGACGTTGTAGTAGTAGGCGTGCTAGGCCTAGGGGGTAGGAGGTCTCGTTACTGGATGACGTTCTAGAGCAGGAGAAGGGAGTTGGTCAGGCCAACGTGGCTGAGCCGGTAGGTCTGCAAGCCATGGGCGCTTTGGCCCAGGAAATGGCTGGTGCTTTGCAGGAGTTGATACACATTCTTAGGGCTGAGAATCAAGTCCAGGCCTGTGCAGTTAAGGCGGGGCCATCTTTTCTGAAGAAGGAGTTCTTCTAGTCGAATCTAGATGAGCTTTTGGGGCATCAGAAGGAGCCACTAAAGGTAAATAAGTGGCTAGAGCAGATGGTGAAGATGTTTGAGAGGCTTCACATTGAGGATGATGGTTTGAGAGTGACCTTGGCATCCTTCTAGCTGAAGGGAAATGTGGGCCAATGGTGGAAGTATGCGTGTGGGCGCATTGTGGTGACTTAAGAGGCTTTTTTCAATACCTCCTAGGACAAGTTCTTGGCTCCCATTGCAATGGAGAAGGTGAGGAATCAGTTCTTGAAACTCAAGCAATTGAACACTCCTGTAGTAGAGTTTGAGGCAGCTTTTAATAGCCTCTCTAGATTTGCACCAGAGCTTGAGGCGACGGAAGAACGCTGTTGTGTTGAATTTGAGAAGAGGCTGAGGATCAGACTCCTTTTCAAGGTGGCTGGGTCAATGATGAGGAATTACGGTCCTCTTGTGGAGGCGACAAATCATTTAGAGACCGTGATTCAAACGGAGGAGGAGAGGATGAGGGGCTCCAGGTAGAGGACTCAAGAGGTTCAGGGAGAGATGAGAGACAACAAGAGGCAGAGGGGTTCCACCCCACAACAGTCCTAGGCAGCACAGTTCAGATCCACCTTTCTTGTAACGAGTTCTAGTTCATAAAGGAGTAGTCATGGTGGGATCACTTGCTTTAAGTGTGATCAACTGGGCCATAAGTCTCCAGTTTTCCCTCGCAGAGGATGAGTGCAACAGTCTGCGCTATCTGCGGCTCGTTCACAAAGCTAGAGTCAGGGGAGATGGTAGTCGCCCACTTGTTATCAGTATAGGAGTTGGGGCACTTGAGGAGGTTTTTCCCTCAGACAGGTAGCACACCTAGTGCGTTTGGTTCAAGGCAGACACAGAGCAATCAACCTACCCAGTCTGTATAGGCCTTAAGGGCTACTTAAGGAGCCTTTTCAGCTCAATCAGCTTATTAGTCTTATGCTCCAAGGGGTGAGCAGGTGGAGCAGAGACCTACGGGGCATGTGTTTGCTGTTACCACACCAGATTAGTTGTCAACATGCTCTATTTTGAGAGGTAACTTCATGTTGTTTAATTCTATTGCTAATGTGTTGATCGATATTGGTGCATCACATTCTTTCACCTCATTTGCATTCACATCAATTTTGGGGTTAGAAGTGGCTTAGTTAGCATCTTCACTCAAGGTAGAGTCACCAGTTGGGGGTAAGGTTGACTTGGATCAGGGATGTCACGGTTGTGGGATTGAGGTTTCCGGTCATCGACTTCCTTTTGCTTCTGTATTGTTGGACATGTAGAGTTTTGATGTCGTTTTAGTATGGATTGGTTATCCTCGTACCAAGTTGTTATACATTGCCACAGCCAGAGGATTACGGTGTGCACTTTGAGTGGTGACTATTTTATTTATTTATTTTTTTTTTCTGGAGGACCAAGCTGATAGAATCTTATTGCCAGTATGTGACCCTCATGGTAGGGGCGAGCTTAGTTGTCTTCTTGTAGCTTTCTTGGGTAGTGAGAATGATGTGGCCTGAGTTGAGTTGATGAGGGTAGTTTGTGAATACCCGAACGTCTTTCCTAAGGATCTTACTAGTTTGCCACCCCATTGGGAGATCGAGTTCTCCATTGACTTATTGGCTGGCATGACACCGGTTTCTATGGCATCCTTTAGATTTGCTCCAGCCATGTTGTATGAGTTGAAGATTCAACTCTAAGAGCTATCAGATAAGGGCTTCATTCGCTCTAGTAAATCGCCTTGGGAAGCATCGACTCTCTTTTCTAAGAAAAAGGATGGCACTTTGCGTTCGTGTATCGATTACCAGAAGTTGAACTGGGTAACTGTTAAGAACAAGTACCCATTACCTCGCATAGATGATTTATTTGACCAGTTAAAATGGTCTTGTTACTTTTCTCAAATTGATTTCAGATAAGGTTATCACCAGTTGAGGGTGAAGGAGGAGGATATTTACAAAATGACATTTCTTATGAGGTATGGTTATTACGAGTTCTTGGAGATGCCATTTGGGTTAACCAAAGCACTAGCTTTATTTATGGATTTGATGAATCGAATCTTCTGTGAGTTCTTAGATCGTTTTGTAGTTGTCTTTGTTGATGACATCTTAATCTACTCACCCTCCATGAGGAACATGAGGAACACTTGTGGGTCGTACTTGAGTTGCTTAGAGCACACAGTCTTTATGCTAAGTTCGGGAAGTGCGAGTTTTGGTTAAAATAAGTTAAGTTCCTAAGCCATGTGGTATCTAGGGAAGGGGTAACAGTAGACTTTTCTAAGATAGAAGTGGTGCAAGATTGGGAACAACCTAAGAATGCTTTTGAGATCTGTAGTTTCTTGGGCTTAGCCAGGTATTACCAACGTTTTGTGAAAGACTTCTCTAGATTGGCCTCACCATTAACTAGATTGATGAGGAAGGGGGTGAAGTTTATGTCGAGTGAAACTTGTGAAAAGTCATTCCACGAGCTTAAGGTTAGACTCACCACTGCTCTAGTGTTAATTGTTCCGCAGAGGGGTTTGGACTATTCAGTTTATTATGATGCGTCTCGAGAAGGGTTGGGTTGTGTATTGATGCAAGATGAGAAAATGGTTGTATACAGTTCGCGACAATTGAAAAATCATGAGAGAAATTATCCTATTTATGACATAGAGCTAGCGACGATGATTTTTGCTTTACAAATTTGGAAGCATTACTTATATGGGGAGAGATTCAAGGTGTTCTCCGATCACAAGAGTTTGAAGTATCTATTTTTAAAAAAAGATTTGAATTTGAGACAGAAGAGATGGATGGAGTTCATGGAGGATTATGAATTTGAGTTGCACTGTCATCCGGAGAAGGCCAATTGTAACAAGCCCGCGGAGGGACCTCGCTACAGCTCGGACTCGACTTTTTTCAGTCACGGTTCTAAGTCTGAACCAAAGAGTCCAAATCCGGCAAATCGTTTTGAGAAAATAGATTTTTTTGAAAGAAGTGCCAAACATGGACTGCTTTGCCAGATACAGAGTCGCCACCTAAATATTTTATTTTGGGAAATTTAGGAAACCCGGACTCGGTGCCGAAGGCCACATGTCCGTCATAACCGGAGTTGTCTCGGCTCGGGAGCTTGGGGACTTGGCTACGATTGGGAAGGTCACTTCCGTGAGCACCCGCTCGCTACTCCCCGGTCAAGACCGGCCTTCTTAACCATGAATCAATTTTGAAAATATTGCATCGTTTCTTAACTCCGGTTTATTAGCCTTAGGTTACTATGTTGATTGCGCACGCAACAAATATTAGACTGGGTCGCCGAATTGGGGAACCAAAACATTTCATGCTGTTTATTTGAATGGTTTTGATGGTGCTAACCCACAGGTAGGCTAGGACACGGATTTGCCCCCTCAGGTGGCTTTTGGAAAAGATGGTTTTGCACTAATCTAGTGGGCTAAAACAAACAATTTGATGAATTGTCCCAATTCAAGTAACCCAACCCTTCACCCACAGGCATTCAAAAGGCATATATTTCACATAGCACATTAGCCTCATGGTAACACTATAATCATGCAGTCACTCACAACGCCATGCAAGGATTGCTAAAGTATAGAACTTACCGAGTACTCCAAGCCAAAACAAAAACTGTAATTAAGAAAATCATGCATGACCTAAGTATACAAGAATGCCTTAATGCAACACATGCAAAATGCAATATGAGCTCGGCTATTCTAAAGATGGCATAGAAATGCTACACTAACATGTATTCAACTTGGAATTGAGAATACAATGCAGTTAGTATGATGCGCCGAGCCCGGTGCATTGCAATACAGATGATGATGCAAACATGTGTCACTAGTATGCTTAATTTAACATGCCCTAATCTAACCATCAAAAGCGGATAAACTAAAAGGGAGAAGACTGGGGTGGAAACATACCAACACAACAACACACTTATTACGAGTTTAGTGACCTCGCGCAGAGCGGTCCGAATAATATATACAGTCCAAATAAAAGAATATTACGTCCAAATATTACAAGTCCCGAATA
>NW_021025028.1:490083-532351 GCF_004153795.1 Camellia sinensis
ACCGGTCCGAAGGACTCTTGGTGATTAGCTCGGTTGAAGGATGCTTTGAACGTATACCGGTCATGGCGCAGCAAATGGTATTCGACCTCGAAGTGGGTTTCTCAGCCCCCAGTGTCCCTCAAAAGGGAGCAAATAGGAAGTATGCCAAAAATCAGAGCAATAGGAGATGGTTAAGCGGTCCCGAACCGAGGCACACGGCCTGACGGCTCCGAAAACCGGGAACCGGACTCCGAAATGGGAAAAATGGCCTACGGCCACCAAATGTAGCCTACGGACATTGAGAGATGGTCTACGGGACCTCTCCCTCCCCTCAGGAAAAGAAATAGAGAAAACCGAGTCTGGTTCGCAAACCGAGACAAGGCACAGAAAAGGGTTCGGGAGTCCGGAGGCAGGGCTCACGGCCGCAACTCCGAAACTTCTGAACGAGCACATCATGCAACATCACCAAGCGCTCAATTGGTGACGTCTGAGTCTTAAGGTCGGTCAAAAATGGGGTGTCTACACCAATGTAGTGGCCGACGGTTTGAGTTGGAAATCTGTAAGCAGTATAACTAGTATTGCCATCTAGGAATGAGAGATATTGGGTTTTATTGGTGAGATCGACTTGCATCTTAGCAAGTCTGTTGAGTCAGCCGTTTTGTTCACTATAGTTGCGCAACCTACACTAGTGAACCGAGTAATAGAAGCACTGCGGGGTGATCTCGAAGTGAGGCTATTCGAGGGAAGCTAGCTAGTGAGAAGGTGGAGAAGGGCTTGAACATGTATTCTGACTCTAGTGTGAGGTGCTAGAATCTTGTAAAGAGGAGGTACTCTGAGAGTTTCACCATTCACGCCTTGCGGTACACCCAGGAGGCGTAAAAATGTACCATAATCTTAGCTACCAGTTTTGGTGGAGAGGGATGAAAAGAGACATAGCCTTGTTTGTTTCGAGATGCCTTACTTGTCAACAAGTGAAGACCGAGCACCAGTGACCAGTGGAATTGTTGCAACGCTTACCTATATCTGAGTGGAAATGGGAGCATGTTCCAAGGACTCAATAGGGTAATGATGCTGTGTGGGTGATAGTCGACTGGTTAACTAAATCAACACATTTTGTACCTATGCGCACGATTGACTTGGTAGATTATCTTGCCGACCTTTATGTTAGGGACATAGTTTGACTTCATAGGGTCCTTGTGACTATTGTTTCGGATAGAGATCCTCGTTTTATGGCTTGGTTGTGGTGGATCCTACAGAATGCCTTGGGCACTAGATTGACGTTTAGCACCATCTATCATCCTCAGACTGATGGGCAGTCCGAGCGTACCATTCAAATCTTAAAGGACATGCTTCAAGGTTGTGTTCTTGATTTTAAGGGGTCGTGGGAAAGGCAACTTACCTTTAGTGGAGTCAGCCTATAATAGCAGTTTTAAGGCGAGTATTGGTATGGCAGCATTTGAGGCCTTGTATGGCCGACCATGTAGATCTCCAGTGTGCTAGGCTGAGGTGGGTGACGCACCTATGTTAGGTCTTGAATTAGTCCGGGAAACAACTAAGATGGTTGCACTTATCCGTAAGAGGTTAGCTTTTGATCAGACTCGCCAGAAGAGCTATGCCGACCGTAAGAGTTGACCTTTATCTTTTGAGATAGGAGATCACATATTCCTGAAGATATCACCGAGATGGGATTTGACGAGATTTGGAAAGAGCGAGAAGTTGTCCCCTAGATTTTTGGGCCTTTTGAGATACTAGAGCGGATCAAGAGAGATTATTGTTTGGCCTTGCCACCCCAACTCTCCAGGGTTCATGATGTGTTCCATATTTGTATGTTCCATAAGTACAAGTCGGATCCCTCACACGTGTTAGATTGGACCGAGTTGAAGGTAGATGAGGATGCCTTATATGAGGAGGGACTAGTGCGAGTTCTAAACTCTCGAGGCCAAGTTTTGCGAGGCAAGACTATTCCATTGGTTAAGGTCTTGTGGCGACACCACGGGGAGGAAGCGACTTGGGAGCATGAGGCAGAAGTCCATGACAAGTATCCAGACTTATTTTTTGATATTTGAGACTTGTGTGAAACTTTTACATATGCTGTAATATATATATTGAACATTGCATATGTGTTGGAGATTTGAATGGTAATTATTAATGTTGAAACACTGGGTGTATCTTTGTTCCAAGTCTGGATGGCATATGGTTGATTTTATTTAAAAGAATGTTGTTCGTTTTAAAGTTTGAGGACGAAATTCTTTAAGGGGAGGAGAATATAACGATTCTAGTTTAGACCTGACCCATTTTCTTGCTTTTGAGTCCAAGGACACGTGTACTTAACTGTTGTTCATCTCATTTCCATCTTAAAGCTTGTTGAGTTTGGCTATTGGGAGTTTTGGTTGTGTTTAAAATAGGTTAGGAAGTCATTTTTTTTTTTTTTGATAAGTTGTTGCCTAGATTTTTACCTATTCAGTTGAGCGATGCTTCGTATGCTGGAGCGATCTTTTACAGTCTATAAAACTACTGTGAGTGTGATATCTGTGCTTGAGCGACACTTCTTGCACTCGAACGGTCTTTTGCAGTTTGCAAAACTATTTGGAGGGGGTCATTGTGCGCTCGAGGGATCGTGTCTATTCACTCGAGCGGTGTTTTGGTCGCTCGAGCGACATGTGCGTATATTAGTCCGAGAGAGAGACTTGTTGGATCACAATTTCATCTCTCTCTCTCTACCCATTTCAAAACCCTAAAATCTTGTACTATAGATCCATATACTCCAAATTTGTTGGCTTCCTCTCTCTAGTCCTTTGGAGTAAAAGATAGAGCACATCGGGGGCTTTGTTCTAAGGGAGATGCTAGAGAGCTCTAAATCTAGAGCTCTAATTTGAGCTCTAGTGATGTGTCCAAGCAATAAAAAAAAAAAAAAAACAAGGCAAGGCACAAACATCACATCAGTGTGGGTCCTACATTCCCATTAGAGCTATTAGAGCTCCTATATTAGAGCTCTAAAACATTTTTGTTGTTCTAATCAGAGAAGTTAGAGTTTTCTGCTCCGTCAAGTTCTACCTGTCGTTTCTTCTTGTCTTCTAGTTTGAGGTAAGGATTTCTTTGACTCTTTTATATGATTTTTAGCATAGTTGTTTGCCCTTTGAAAAAGGTTAATGATTTGGGGCTTTTTGTGAAAACCTAGGGTTTGAATTTGAAGTCAAAAAATGGGTTTTTCAAATGGGTTTTTGAAATGGTTGTGGGGATATGGTCATGGTTGAGCTTTGTTAAAATGATGGATATCTCTTCGTAAAATTGATTTTTGTAAGAAAAGGGGATTTTGCCCTAAATGTTGGATATTTGGAGCTGTGAAGGAAAATGGAAAATGATGTTGACTATTGTGAAATTGGAACCATGTTTATGTTGTTGATGATGGTGGAGTTGGATATGTAATATCACTCCCATTGTAAATGATGAAATTTTATGTTTTGGTTGAAAATTATCTTTTGAAATAGAAATATCTATTTTGAGCTATTGGTGGAGGATAGTCTTGATTGTTGTAGACATTGCATGAGGATTAGGTTAAATTGAAACTAATTTCTTATACATTGCGCATTGAGAATCATTTCATATTTAACATTGTAAACGTATTGGTTTTGAGAAAAATGGGTGAATACCATTGAATCTGGTTAGGGGTGTGGTTATAGTTTTATTATGTTGGACTGTGTGTCGTTGGTGAAAATCCATAAATGTGCGCAATTAGGTGCTGATTCTTTTGGTTAGTACCGATAAAATGGCTTTGGTAGTGCTTGTATAGCCTGCTGGCAGACACGTACCTAAAGATTCCCAATGCATTGTATCTACTGCTCTATTTTTTGTTGTAAAACGATTATTTCCATGAATTGATTTATAATCTAGCATTACATTGTTTTGAGATAGAAAATGAGAAATGTTTGACAAATGGCATGCATGTGCATTCACCTTATAATTTTGCTAAGATTCGTATACTGTGTCAGGGTATCTGTACTGGGCTGTGGTTCACCCAAGGTGGAAAACAACTTTTAGATGCTGATGATATGGCTCCACCAAGGACGTAGCTTGAGAGGACTTGGACCTTAAAGCTTCATTTTTGGTTTCTTAATGTAATTATTTTTGTTTAAGCCTAGGGCTTTACTTGTGTTGAGTTTAAACTCATTTTGTTGTAACCAAACATCATCTTGGAAAGTTGTGGCCCTTAAGGCATTTCATTACTTAGTTTTATTTCTCCTTTTACTCTTGTATTCATGCCATATGCTATAGATTCAGAATCTAAGATTGGTGAATTTATATCGCAAATGCCATCTTTTGTAATGATCGGAGGTATAATGAATAAAAGATATAACATTGTTGATCAATTGTAGCACTATTATGAGATGCGTTAATGTTATTTATTTTTGGATGTTACAGGGACTGTGCATTCAACTGAATGGGTGAAAAGTTTTCACAAAGATAATCTTGGTATTATTTGGGGGGAGAAAAAGAAATTTTAATGATTTTGGAATTTATAAGCGGAGATCCAAAAAAATGGGGAGTCCAAAATAATAGTTGGGTGCTAATAGAAACACTCCTAATTTATTCTCAAAAGTGATATATCAATTGTAGCTAATCACCACACTGGGTATGAGATCTAACACACTTATGTGCATACAACTTTGGAGTTTGAGACATAGAGTGGTTCACCTATATAATGGAGTAAGATACATGTTTGAGATATCGGATACTGATGGTCGAGTGAAACTACCAACAGGTAAAGGACTATATTGTGGACATTAACAACAAAGCATGGTAATATGTTATGATCCCATATCAAAACAAAAGAGGTTTGCTTTGCCTTTTGGGCACTCTTTCTTTACAATTCGATCTACCCAAGTGCACAAAGTGATAGGTGCCAAAAGTAGGGGTGCAAATGGATCAAATTGGTTTATTTTTAAAATAAACCAGGAAACGAACCAGTAAAAAAATAGGAACCATAACTGAATAATGAACTTCTGGAACTAGAAGAGAACTGAACCAGAGAAATCGATTTGGTTCGATTCGATTTTATGGTTCTAGAAATTTTATATAACAATAGATATAATATATATTTAATGTTAGCAAACAAACTAATACTAATTAGTTTGGTTAAATTGGTTAGAGTTAATCATTTTCATATTGAAAATTAGGGTTTCAATCTTATAAGAAACATTTTATATTTTAACTTATATATATAAAAATATAAATAAATATGTAATGGTCCAATTTGGTTCAGAACAGTAACAAAAGCCATGGAATCGGGAACTAGACTGATTTGAACGGTTCTACCATTTTCAGAACAAAAAATAGACCCGAAACTAATAAAAGCCAAACGAAACTGGTGGTTTGGATCAATTTACCGGTTCCTCTGATTTTTTTAAACATCTTTAGCCAAAACTACACTTTCTAAGTCTATAACTCATTGTAACTTGACACTTTTATGCTATTTTTGGTACAAAGCAATGAAATGAAAGAGAAATAGAATATGAGTATGAATGGAATATATGGTTCAATGTATTGAATGCTCATTCACATTTCACTATTTGGTTGTGAACATGAGATGACATTTCATATCTTCATGTTTGATTATGTCTATTAAACTAATATAATGTATTTTTTTTCTTTTTAATTTTTTTTACCAAGCTAGCAACAACCAATTTAAAAATTCATGTAAATCATGATAGTGTTGATAGTTTTGTGGAAGCAATGAATGGTGATGGCGGTGGTGGCATTAGTGGTGACGGCAGCGGTGGCATTAGTGATGGGTGTAATGTGGTATGATGGTAGTGATAGACAATGGTAGTAGAATGGTGGTGGTGGTTGTGGCAGCAACTATAGTGGTGGTGATGCTGTGGCTATGGAGGAGCTATTGATGGCAGTAGTAGTTGGGGCAGAGGTGGTGGTGGTGACAATGTAGTGGTTGTGGTAGTGGTAATAATAAGGTGCTGATGGTTATGGTGGTTGTGGCAATGCTTATGTAGTGGTTGTATTAGTGTTGGTGGTGGTAATAGTATGGTAGTAGTAATGGTGGAGGTGGTGGTTGTAGAGGTGACAACGATGATAGTGATGAGGTCATTGTGGAGGTGGTAAGTTGGTGGGGGTGATATGCTAGCAGTGGTGATGGTGTAGTGGTTGTAAATGCAGTGGTGGTAAGGTGATCGTAGTGGTAGTGGTCATATAAAGGGAGTTAGCAGCGATGGTGGCACTGGTTGTGGAAGTGGTGATACTAGGGTAGTGGTAGTAGTAGTGGTGGCAGTAATAGGGTGGTAGTGGTGTGGTGATTGTGTTGGTGGTTGTCACGCCCAAACTTATAAGATCTGATCCCATGAGAAAAGACAAGGGAACATGACTTGAATGGTGGAATCAAAATATATAAAAAGAAAATTTGAAAGTAAATGGTGTACTCAAGAGATTATATCACAAAAAGAAAAGAATTAGAAATCTGATCTCCAATATATACATGGCACTCAGCACATGAGGTTAAAATATTTATATATAACATGAGTTTTTATCAAGGCAAAATAAATTTATACAACAAAAAATTTCCAATGGGTTTACATCACAAAAAAGGGTGTAACCCTTTACAACATGTGGTTCTTGGGCAACAAAAATAAGGCCCATGGCCTTTTAGAATGAAAAAGAGCTCTCCTTGCTCATCAACAACACAACCATTACTGAGGTGGTGACACACCATCAATAATAAAGGGATCAACAAAAACATCCAAAGAAAAATTCTTAAACTTAAAAAATATGCATGGCCAATGAATATGATTATGAATACAGATATCATACGTAGATATAAATTTTAGAAATATCCACTTTCATTTTTATTCGTCAAAAAAACTCACAACATGAATGATTTATAAGAATGCAATTTCTCGACAAAATTAATTCAATTACAAATGTGGTGAATCCCTAGGTAAGTATCTATCAGTGATCTATCAAAAAAAATTAGTAAAAGTCACTCCCATTTTATTGATTGCTAACAAGAAAGAAATTAATACCTACTTCAGGTGGGTTGTTGTTCTTTCCTTGGGAACCTCAAGCAAAATTAATCACAATTCAAAATACACATTGTCTGGAATCACCAATTAATAACCATTTCTAAATTTATCTAAATTTCAAACCAACCGACATCCAATTTGTGATGTTCTAGGTCTTGGACCCCACTTGAACGTGTCTTTCTGACTTACAGTTTCCTTTTCGAAACCTTGAAGGAGTTGTGTTGCATCAATGTGTGGGAACTTGAACTTGTTTGATCTTGTTAATGTAAGGTCGAGTTCAAATTTTTGAGTTTCGGGCATAAAGACGAAATTGAGGAGAGCGGGATCACCTATGAAAGTTTGGACCAAATCAGGTAGAAGCGCATGTGCAGGGACTTAGGCCGCATGTGATGCCCCTAGCTTTTTAAATCAACTTGTGTATTTATTCAAAATTTGTATTTCTTATTGGAGTCCTTACTGCCTTTGAACCTCATGAATCATGTGTTGTTACCTATTCTTCTCTTTATGATTATTCATTCTCATCAAAAAGTGTAATCCGAGATATAGAATTCGGTCTTTGGGTGTTGGATCAAGTTTGAGAATAGTGTGAATGCTTTAAGGTTGATTTTAGCCTCACTTGGAAGTTGAGTCCACTTGAGCAGTCCTTTTGTCACTCGAACGGTGAACTCGTCCATCCAGTTCTTTGTTATGAAATTTGAAATACTGGGAGTGTTCTTTAACCGCTCGAGCGACGGTTTTACCACTTGAGTGGTCTGTCTATAAAGAAGATAGATTTTAGGAGTTTGAATTAATTGCTCGAGCACAGGATCCACCGCTTGAGCGGTCTATGTGAAGTTAGAATCGTGAAGTGTGCCCAATCACTTAAAATCTAAAGTGAATACCCTTTTTCTTCACCTTTTCATTCCACTCTCTCTCTCTCTCTCTCTCTCTCTCTACACTTCACTCTACTCTCTTTTCTCTCATATCTCTCTGGAAAACACCCATCAGCCCTCTTAAATTTTTGATCTATCCAAATCCATTGGAGATTTAACCCTTGTTTCTCATCAATTTTAAAGAACACAAGAAGGTTACAACATATACGGTGGAGATCAGATTTTGACATCGTTGATTTTGGGGTTTTTCTCATCCTTCTTCTCCAAATTTGAGGTAAAGAGTTTCTTAGAGTTATATATATGATTTTAGCATGTGTTTGTTTATTTTTTAAGTGATTATTTTGTTGGAAGTTTGGAATTCGGTTTATTGAGTTTTGGAATGTTTGAAAAGTGATTTATCTCATGATTTTGTTCAAATTGGTTTATCTTATGAACTTATGAGACTCTTGAAAGTCTGTTGATGATAATATTTTCTTAAAAATGAGAGAAATTCATTTTGGAAGAAAACCTTAGTTTTTGGAAATTTGGGAAAAAAGTTGATTTTGTGGAAAACTCATGAGATCATGAGATTTTGTTGAGAAAGATCAGGAGAAATCATGTGTTTGATATATTGTTGAATCATCTATGAAATGGGCGAGTTTTTGTTAATAAATTTTCCATGGATAATATGTTGAAAATACTTGGATCATAGAAATTGGATAATTATATAAGTTGTGAATATGAAAATGTGTCATATATCACATGCATGTGGATGTGGTTATTATTTTCACATTGAGAAAGAATGTTGAGAATTGTGAAACATGTACAATGGCGTTACATAATTGCATTTGTATTTCATTCACTTGCATAGTTATTGAATATTGATTATTGCGGTCATGTTTTGGAAATTCAGTTATTGTTTTAAGAAAACAATTGATGATCTTGAAATGTTTTTGGATAAATATGTTTGATAAGTCTAGATAGGGGGTGTGGTTTGGTATTGGTTAAGTTGGCTTGAGTGTCCAAGCTGAAAGACCAAAAACACGTGCGGACTAGGTACCACGTGCCTTTCGGTTAGGAGTCAGTCAAGTAGTGATTGGCATTGCTTGATATGCCTACTTGCAAACGCTAACCTAGGGATTACTTTAATTGTATTTACAAACCCATATTTGTGTTTAGAACTCATTGAGAAAATGAGTTTTCGAAAAGAACATTGCATGTGATTTAAAAGGAATAAACTTACAGTTTTGGAGCATGGCATGGCATGGCATTGCAGCCATATTTAAAACTACTTAAAACATGTATACTTTGTTAAGATCTTCCTATTGGGCTTTCTGTTCACCTTTAGTGAATTTATGCAGGAAATGATATGATGATCCCACCTAGCTAAAGGCTTGGGAAGTGTTTTGAGAGCATGAAGCTTTTTTCTTTTACTGTATATTTTGACAAGACAACCAGGCATAAGCCTTGGAACTTGTAGCCCATGCAGCATTCTTTTATGTTGTTTCTTTTTAGATTATTTGTCTTACATGCTATGGATTTAGACTTTAGAGGAGGTTGAATATGTATTGCATGTGGACATCTTTTGTATATCTCTTGTGTATTAAGAAATACAACCACATATATTTAACTAGTAAAATTATGATCGGAGTTTCATGATTATTTAAATGAAAGGGATTAAATCAAGACTATTGTATATTAATTTTTGGGGGTGCTGCACTGCACATGCGGATTAGGGGCCACACATGCATGAAGGAGTCTAGAATGAGATTGGAGTTTCCTTTAAAAGCATGTGTGGTGGAAATTTCTGCACGTGCAGGAGGGCAACCAAGGCTCCGGCATGTGCGGCCAAGCACGTGAAAAACTCAATTTTTGTGCCTCTTCTCTTCAATTGGTTGACTTACCTCATTTTCCTTTCATTTCTTTTTGACTCTCTCTCTCTCTCTCTCTCTAACACACTATTCTCTTCTCTTTTCTTTTCTTTTCCCTGTTTCTGAGAAAACCTTTACCAAACTCACACTTCTTCAAGTCCAAGCAAATTTATGAAGATTTTGGTAGCTTATACCAAAACGACGAGCATGTCAAGGGCTTTGTTTTGATCGGTGGAGATAGAATTCTGGCGAAGTTGATTTTTGGGCTTTTCTCCTTTTCTGTCTTTGAGGTAGGGATTTCTTTGCTCATTTTCAATACGTTGTTGTAGATAGACATGTGGTAGTTTCTATTGCATTAAAAACTTGAGTTGTTGGGTTTTTTTTGAAAAGCATGGATGAGGGTTAAGGTTTTATGAGTCAGTGTTAAATCCTGTGTTTTATTGTAGATTTATGAGATTGTGTGCTTGAGGAACATGTTTAAATGGTTTAGAGTAAAAAGCATTATTTGATTGGTTAATGGTATAAGAAAAAGATGAAAGAATCATGATATGATATTATATAAATTAAGTGGAATATTATGTATTAAAAATTGTGAAATCGGGTGCGAAAGAAAGTGACAAGGGTTATTATGAACTTAATTTGTATTAATGATTGTCGATGATTTTGCAATGGTTGAGTGGTAAAACTTGTTGTGAAATTAGAATTTCAGGGAAATCAAAGGGTATTGGGAATGTTGTGCATGTATTGGATGACAGGGTTGGTTGTGGAAAACAAGTGAGATTTTAGAAACTCATCTGTGAAATTGTCGATTTAGGGAAAATCATAGGAATCTATTAATCGCATTTATAAGGAATGCGATCAAAAGTCCCAAATCCTTTTATGAATGGTTTTGAGAAGTGGAAATAATCATCATTGTGATTGCATTGTATTATGATTGTAAATTGACTAGTTGGATTTTGATAATTAAAGAGATACTTATATACTTTTGTGAAGTGAGAAGTGATAAAGGGGAAGCAAGAAAAATAAATAATTTTCAAATAAGTGAATAATTGGACTCGTGATGAAATTACCACCTTTTGAGCCAAACATAAACATTTTGTAATTTAATCATGGAAATAGAAGGAAATTAAATTATAAGTTTTGAAAACGACATGAATCTGGAGATTGAGTTAATTGAAATTGAAAGATGGAAGTTATAACGGTTCTTGTTTAGATTTGACCCTTTCCATGCTCTTAGATTCGGTATTCTGTACGATTAATTGTTGTGTGATGACCCTAAAGCGTACATTATTGTTTTATATTATTTGTGTAAGTTTAAATGCTTAATTATATGTTTAAGTGTGAATATTTGTTTGTTTATGAAATACCTGTTAGAATTTCCGACTTAGAGACAGAAATTGAGAGCCTTAACGGCTTCAGAAATCAAAATTGGCTAGCCCAATAGGCTAATTAGAAAATTTAGAATTTTATGGCAACTTTAATTAAAATTTGATTAAGATCAAAATAATTAGAATAAAACAATCTTAAATGATTAGATTTAAGCCCCATGGTTTAGTCTTAATCACATGTAATTAGTGAGGCTTAATCAACTTGTATATATATATGTGTTAATTGAGCTTAGGAGCTCATTTCTTCAACTCTTGAGCTAAAACTAGAGAGAGAGACTTGAGAATTCAACAAGTTTGGAGAGAGAAAGGTGAAAATTATGGAGATTTGTAGAAGACTTGAAGAATTGTGCTATGATTGCTCTTGAATTCAACTCTAGGTATGAAATTCATCCTTAAACTTTGAAAATGAAACACATAGAAGTTGAATTCATCAAGTTCCTAAGTTCATTTGCATGTAATTGTGTAGAGGAAGCCATACTTACCATGAATTTGGAAGAATTGAGCATGATTGTATACATGCATGCATGAATCACCAATTTGAGTTTGAATTCCATGAAATTTTCCACATGCATGAAGCTATGTTTGAGATTTTTGAAGATCCTTCATAGTTCTAACACTTCTCATCTCATACATGGGAGTTTTGAAAAGATATGAGTGCAATTCATCTCATGCATGGTTTCAACCTTATAGTTTAAGTTTGAATTTGGAATTTGGAGCATGATTTTGAGCAATTGGTTTCAAATTGACTATGTTTTCAATTTCTAAAATGATTTACCATGTTTTTGTACCAACCATGCAAATTTTGAATCATTAAGGTGCAAGTTTGAAATTCAAGCACAATTATGGAAATTCCAGAATTCGAGCAATTCGCTCGAGCGATGGAAGTGTTGCTCGAGTGCACATTTTAAACTCCTAGTGGTTTTGCAGACAATTGCATATTGGCTTGAGCGACCAAGTGCGCAGTCAAGCGAACCAACTTTTTACTCAGTACTTGGCTCGAGCGACTATCGACTAATCGTAGAGCGTGAAAATTGAGCATTCAGTACTTTTACAGTGTTTACACACAACTCGAGCAAGCAAGTGTGCACTTAAGTGAGCCCTTTGCATATTGATGGACCACTCGAGCGACAAAGTGTGTGCTCGAGCGAACACCCTATTTTCAAGAACTTTCGAAAAGCTTTCATAAGTGCATCGTTGCACCCTCATGCTTACTAGAGCATTCTTAGACATTGATTAAGACATCAATAATAAGGAATTGATGTAGAAACATACAAGAAGCTAATTGAATTGAGATTAAACGTTAAATTGAAATGTAACCTCAATCTGTTTTTGCTTTGTATTTTGTATAGGTGGACACCCAGAGTCTAGCATTGATTTAATCCATTGTGAATAATAACTTTATAAAGATATGTTCAAACGATATTTACTTTCAAAATTGTGAAATTTTTATGTGATTGGTTTATTGGAATGTTGTTTTCCTTTAATGAATGAAGTTCTTCTTTGAATTGTGTTCGTGGCATCTAATAGTGAGGCCCTTGCCTAATTGGCCCTTGCTTGGGGGAAACAATACCATGGCCCATTTGCCTTCGCCCGGGAAAAACAATACCGTGGCGTATCGTTACAGAGATATCTGATGTTAGACTTTCGTGGTCACATTGACTATGGAACACTGATTGACCCTCACGGTCCCATTGATTGACTCTCATGGTCCTATTGATTGACCTTTGTGGTCCCATTGATATCGAAATATTGTTACTCTATTGGATGTATTATTTGAAAAGACTATTGTTATTATGCTATTATTGGATCATTGTGAATTGAATTGAAATAGGAATCATATTGAGACATTATCGAACTTCATTCATTTAACTTCTTTATTCTGTTATTACTTATTGGGGCCTAGCTCACAATTTATATTTATATGTAGGTGAGCAAACTGAGCATCAAGGATAGAGAAGCCTTGGAGTCTACCTCTGTGTTAGCCGTTTTGAAAGCTACCTAGTTGGAGTAAGCTTGGGCTTGAGTGGAGCCAAGCAAGACAAAACCCCTAGTGTGATACATTTTTATTTTCTATTTTTGTTTCATTATTTGTGGGTTATTTTGAACTTAAATCTATGGATGTATCTACGGATGCTTCAATTATGTACATAAGTAGAAGTGGCTGCACAACTATTATATGAGGTTTTTCTTGTATGCATAACTCAATAGTTCATTTTTACGTTTCATATTGCTTCCGCTAAGCCTCGTAAATTATATTGAGATTGATTTTGTTTATTGAGGCAGTAGGTAATTTCAGTATTACTGGGCGGGCATGATTCTAAACATATAGGGGCAGCTTTGGATCGTGACAGAGTAGTATCAGAGCACGAGTTACATCTAACTCATTTAACCATTGAGCTATAGGGAGTCTAGAAAATACTTGAGGATTGCATTCTTGTGCATTTGAATATTAGAGTGAGATAACTTGTGCATAATTGAATATATGAAATTGTGTGTGTGAGTATATTGTGTTCGTTATAATACAAAGTTTCATATAAAAAATGATGAGAACAAGAGGTGATGAGCTAGAGGAATCAACATCCTAAAGGTTGGACAGGATCACAAGGATGATTCATGACATGGTCGAGAGCACAGTGGCAACAACAACAACCACCACCCCCACCGCCAATGCATGTGCCACCTCTAGTACCGAGTTCTAAGACTGGTGATTGTACTATTGCATTGACTAAGAAATTATAGAAGATGAAACCGTTCTTGTTTCATGGGGGGATGGAACCACTTGAAGCTGAAGCCTAGGTACTTGGAATGGAAAAATTGTTTGAGGTGTTTCCTTGTACTGAGACTCAGAAAGTCTTGTTAGCTACATTCACCTTAGAAGATAAAGCAAGGTGTTCGTGGATGTTAGTCCATGAAGAAAACAAAGATATCAGCTAGGCTCGAATCCTAGAAATTTTTTATGAGAAGTACTTTCCTCAGTGTGTCAAAGATAGAAAAGTGTTAGAGTTTGAACAATTAAAGCAAGGAAAGAAGTCAGTTGCTAAGTATGAGACCCAATTTACAGAATTGGCCCATTTTATGCCACATTTGATAGACACCAACTACAAAAAGGCAAGGAAGTTTAAGGGAGGCCTATGTGATTCAATCTTAGAGAGCGTTAATGTGCTCAAATTGCCAAAATATGTGGATTTACTAGATAGGGCATTGATGTCAGAAACAAACATGACCAACCGTAATTAGAAGTTTGAATGGAGAGGCAAAAGATAGAATTTTAATAAGGGAACAACGTCAACAAACAAGAAGTCAAAGTCTGGGGCTTCCAATAACTCCCGGTCAATCCAAAGTGGTAACTCAATACATACTTGCATTGTGTGCGGGAAGAAGCACCAAGGTGTTTGTTATCATACTACAAGGGCCTACTATCAGTGTAGAAAAGTTGGGCATATGGAAAAAGATTGTACATAGCCACGTCTAGGTAGTAACCGAGGTGCTACTAATTCTACCGAGTCTATTCCAACAGCAAAACCAACCGTAACACCACCCGCAACAAGAAATGATTTGAGACAAGGAAGAGTTTTTGCTCTAGTACCGGGGGATACTCAGAACACGGAGGTAGTAGTGTCAGGTACGATTTATGTTTGTGATCAACATGCATATGTCTTAATTGATTCAGGGTCTACACATTCATTTGTTTCTATGGTGTTTGCTGAATCTCTGAAAAGACCTATGGAAACATTGAGACATATATTGTGTGTTATATCACTTATGGAGGGATCTATGTTATGTTCATCTGTATATGTTGCATGTAAATTAGTACTCAGGAATGTTGTTTTGTATGTTGATTTAATACCTGTAGACATGAGACACTTTGATATTATTTTGGGTATGGATTGGCTATCTAATTACCATGCAACCATAGATTGTGCTTTAAAGTGAGTGATATTCTGACCTCCCAGACAAGATGGATTTTATTTTGAGGGAAAGGGGGTAGTTCCATCACCATATCTTATATCTGCTATGAAAGCTTGAAAATTGATTAGGAAGGGTTGTCAAGGGTATTTATGTAGTGTAACGATTGAACAAACCATGGAAATTACCCTAGACAGTATACCAGTGGTGAGGGACTTTCCTGATGTATTTTCGGATGAGTTACCCTAACAACTAGTCGATGGAGAGATTGAATTCACAATTGATATAATACCGAGTACACAACCAATATCTAAAACTCCTTACTGCATGTTTACTACAAAAATGAAACAATTGAAAATTCAATTGCAGGAATTGCTTGACAAAGGGTTTATTCGCCCGAATACATTGTCGTGGGGTGCACCAGTCATTTTTGTGAAAAAGAAAGATGGTACTCTTCGTCTATGTATTGACTATCAGGAACTCAATAAGGTAACCGTAAAGAGTAAATATTTGTTGCCTCATATTGACGATTTATTTGATTAGTTACAGGGGGCTAAAATATTTTGAAAAATTGACTTGAGATCGGGATATCATCAATTGAAGGTAAGGGCTGAAGCTATTGAAAAGACTGCCTTCTGAGCTAGGTATGGACACTATGAGTTTTTAGTCATACCTTTTGGAGTAACAAATGCATGCATTCACGGATTTGATGAATATAATTTTTAAACCCTTTTTTGATGAATTCATTGTTCTGTTTATTTATGAAAAGAAATGACCATGAACAACACTTGAGAATGACCCTTCAGTCACTTAGGGAAAAACAATTGTATAGGGAAATTCAAAAGTTTGAATTCTGGTTAGAAAAGATTGCATTTTTGGAACATGTCATCGATAAAGATGGTATCTCTATTGACCCTCAAAAGATAGAAGCAATTATTGATTGGCCTGCCCCGATGAACGTGACCAAGGTTCGCAATTTTATGGGATTGGCAGGTAATTATCAGGGATTTGTTAAAGACTTCTAAAAAATTGTTGCATTGTTGACCCAATTGACTAGAAAAGGGGAACCATTTATGTGGACAAAACATAGGGAATCAACTTTTTTAGAACTGAAAACAAGATTGACCACAACTCCAATCATCACTATACCCTTAGGTACTGAAGCATTTATAATTTATAGCAAATGCATCTTATAAAGGTCTGGGTTATGTTTTAATGAACAATGGCACAGTGATTGTATATGCCTCTCAACATTTGAGACCACATGAGAAGAATTGCCCAACAAACGACTTAGAGCTTTCCGTAGTTGTGTTTGCATTGAAAATATGGTGACATTACTTGTATGAGGTTAAATGTGAAATGTGCACAGATCATAAAAGCCTGAAGTACTTTTTCATGTAGAAGGAATTAAATATGCGACAGAGGCGATGGCTTGAATTGATCAAAGACTAGGATCTACAAATTCATTACCACTCAGGCAAGACCAATACCATGGTAGATGCAATTAGCAGAAAGAATGTGGGAGGTTTAGCTTGTTTGATTACAGATCAAAAAGAGCTTCAACAAGAATTTGAAAAGCTTGAAATAGAAGTGGTGCCTTATGATCAAAATGGTCTGATAACTGCAATGTTCGCACAACTGCAATGTTTGCACAACTGGCAATTATCGAAGAGATCAAACAAAAGTAAATGAATAATGAGTTTCTGAAGAATATTTGTGATGAGTTTGAAGCTAAACCTAAATTGGGACTCACAATTGATGACTTAGTATTAAAATTTCAGGGGAGACTTTGTGTTCCTAATGATACAAAACTAAAAAGAAGAATTCTAGAAGAAGCTCATAAGTTAATGTTTGCTATGCACCCAAGGAATACCAAAATGTATCAAAATTTGAAGTTAGTGTATTGGTGGCCCAATATGAAAAGAGAGATTGCCGAATTCAACTCCAAATGCTTATAGTTTCAATAAGTAAAAGCAAAGCATCAGAAAACAGGCAGGCTTACTTCAGTCCCTCCCTATTCCGGAATGGCAATGGGAATACAGAATCATAGACTTCATCGTTTGTCTACCTTGAACATCTAGAGGTATGAATAATATTTGGGTTATAGTTGATAGGTTGACAAAGTCTGCTCATTTTCTTGTTGTGAAAACCTCATTTAATACCTATAGACTTGCCACCATTTACATTGATGAGATTATCCATTTACATCGAGTTGTAGTGTCTTTTGTATCAGATAGGGATCCTAATTTTGTTTCTAAATTTTGGCATAGTGTATAGAATGCAATGGGAATAGAGTCAAGGTTCAGTACAACTTTTCATCCGCAAACTGACGGATGAACAGAGACAACTATTCAGATTTTACATGACATACTTTGTATGCGTGTGCTGATATTCCAAGGTAGCTGGGAAACGTATTTTCCATTAGCTAAATTTGTTGATAATAATAGTTTCCACGCTAGCATCAGTGTGGTGCCATATGAGGCACTGCATGGTAGAAAGTGTAGATCTCTAGTTTGTTGGACTGAGGTTGGTGATAGGGCTATATATGGGACAAAACTTGTACAGTAAATGAATGAAAAGATAAGATCATTCAACAATGGCTCAAAACTGTACAAAGCCGACAGAAGAGTTTTGCAGCTCAGCAAAGAAGAGATTTAGAGTATGAAGTGGGAGATCATGTGTTTATCAAAGTAACACCGAAGAAAGGGCAGACAAGATTCGGTAGAAAATGGAAACTAACTCCTCATTACATTGGACCGTTCTAGATCCTTGAAAGATTAAGTCATGTTGCTTATCGAATTGCCTTACCACTGGGAAGGGAACAAATACATAATGTATTTCATTTGTCTATGCTTCGAAGGTATCTCAGAGATCCATTTCATGTAATTGTTTATCATTGAATTGCTCTAGATGAAGATATGATCTACAAAGAATGGCTGGTGTAGATTATTAACTGACAGGTGAAACAATTAAGAAATAGATCAATTCCGATGGTGAAAGTAGAATGGAGAGAACATTATGGGAAAAAAGCCACTTGGGAAAAAGAAGATGAGATGAGACAACGATACCCATATTTGTTTCCGGACAAAGGTAACTTAAGTTTGGAGGGCCAAACTTTCTACGGGGGAGAGACTGTGACGACCCCAATGCGTACATTATTGTTTCATATTATTTGTGTGAGTTTATTTGCTTAATTATAGGTTTAAGTGTGAATATCTGTTTGTTTATAGAATACCTGTTAGAATTGTCGACTTAGAGACAGAAATTGATAGCCTTAACGGCTTCAGAAATCGAAATTAGATAGCCCAATAGGCTAATTAGAATATTTAGAATTTTACGGTAAATTTAATTAAAATTTGATTCGAATCAAAATAATTAGAGTAAAATAATCTTAAATGATTAGATTTAAGCCCCATTGTTTAGTCTTAATCACATGTAATTAGTGAGGCTTAATCAACTTGTATATATATGTGTTAATTGAGCTTAGAGCTCATTCCTTCAACTCTTGAGCTGAAACTAGAGAGAGAGACTTGAGAATTCAACAAGTTTAGAGAGAGAAAGGTGAAAATTGTGGAGATTTGTGGAAGGCTTGAAGAATTGAGCTATGATTACACTTGAATTCAACTCTAGGTATGAAATTCATCCTTAAACTTTGAAAATGAAACATATAGAAGTTGAATTCATCAAGTTGCAAAGTTTATTTGCATGTAATTATGTAGAGGAAGCTATACTTACCATGAGTTTGGAAGAATTGAGCATGATTGTATACATGCTTGCATAAATCACCAATTTGAGTTTGAATTCCATGAAATTTTCCACATGCATGAAGCTATATTTGACACTTTTGAAGATGCTTCATAGTTCTAACACTTCTCATCTCATACATGGGAGTTTTGAAAGATAAGAGTGTAATTCATGTCATGCATGGTTTCAACCTTACAATTTAAGTTTGAATTTGGAATTTGGAGCACAATTTTGAGCAATTGGTTTCAAATTGGCTATGTTTTCATGTTCTAAAATGATTTAACATGTTTTTGTACCAACCATGCAAAGTTTGAATCATTAAGGTGCAAGTTTGAACTTCAAACATAATTATGGAAATTCTAGAATTCGAGCAATTCGCTCGAGCGATGGAAGTGTCGCTCGAGTGTACATTTTAAACTCCCAGTAGTTTTGCAGACAATTGCACAATGGCTCGTGCAACCAAGTGTGCAATCATGCGAACCCACTTTCTACTCAGTACTTGGCTCGAGCGACTACCGAGTAACCGTTGAGCATGAAAATCGAGCATCCAGTACTTTTGCTGTCTTTATAGACAGCTCAAGTGACCAAGTGTGGGCTCGAGCGAACCCTTTGCATATTGATGGACCACTTGAGCAACAAAGTGTGCGTTCAAGCGAGCACCCTATTTTCAGCAACTTTCGAAAAGCTTTCATAAGTGCATCATTGCATTCTCATCCTTATTATAGCATTCTTAGACATTGATTAAGACATCAATAACAAGGAATTGATGTAGAAACATGCAATAAATTAATTGAATTGAGTTTAAACGTTTAATCATAATGGAACCTCAATGTGTTTTTGCTTTGTATTTTGTATAGGTGGACGTCCAAGGACTAGTGTCTATTTAACACACTATGAGTAGTAACTTTATAAAGATATGGTCAAACTATATTTACTTTCGAAATTGTGAAATTTTTATCTGATTGGTTTATTGGAATGTTGTTTTCCTTTAATGAATGAAGTTCTTCTTTGAATTGTGTTCGTGACATCCAATAGTGAAGCCCAATAGTGAGGCCCTTGCCTGGTGGAAACAATACCATGGCCCATTGGCCCTCGCCTAGGGGAAACAATACTGTGGCTCATCATTATGGAGATCTTTGATGTTAGACCTTCATGGTCACATTGACTGACCCTCGTGGTCCCATTGATTGACTTTTGTGGTCCCATTAATCGACATTTGTGGTCCCATTTATATCGAAATATTGTTGCTCTATTGGATGCATCATTTGAAAAGACTATTGTTATTGTGCAATTATTGTATCATTGTGAATTGAATTGAAACACTATCAAACTTCAGTCATTTAACTCCTTTATTCTAATTACTCATTGGGCCCTAGCTAGCTCACTATTTATATGTATATGTAGGTGAGCAAACTGAGCATCAAGGATAGAGAAGCCTTGGAGTTGACCCTTGTGTTAGCCATTTTGAAAGCTCCACGGTTGGAGTAAGCTTGAGCTTGAGTGGAGCCAAGCAAGACAAAACCCCGATTGTGATACACTTTTTATTTTGCATTTTTGTTTCGTTATTTGGGTGTTATTTTGAACTTAAATCTATGGATGTATCTATGGATGTTTGAATTACGTACAAAAGTAAGAGTGGTTGCACAACTACTATATGAGGTTTTTCATGTATACCCAGCTCAATAGTTCATCTTTATGTTTCATATTGCTTTCACTAAGCCCTGTAAATCATATTGAGATTGATTTTGTTTATTAAGGCCATAAGTAATCTCAGGATTACTGGCTGGTCATGATGCTAAACATATAGGGGCAGATTTGGGTCATGACATGTTGTTTATACACTTATAATTTTGTTGTCAGTTGAATTTGGTTGTTTAGAGTTGTTGGTTGTGTTTGAAATAGGTTAGGAGTTAGTTTTTCAAAAGAGTTGTTATCCATTTCATATCTTGTTTGCTCGAGCGGTGCTTTGGTTGCTCGAGCAGTCCTTGAGATCTCTCAGTATTTTTGTAAGTCTATAAATTTTTGGAAATAAGGTGATCTTCACTGGAGCGGTGTAGACCCCCCATTTTTGTCTGTCCTCAAGACTTGGATGTCATCGTTTGAACACTCGATGATCATCCATGTTCATGTTCGTTTTGAGTTCCTGAGGGTCTCGGCTAAGCACCTTGCCTTGGAGCCTCTCAACTTGTCTGTTTTGTGCATGGTTGTGGACCAAGGGCTTGTAGCTTTGCTTCTAGGGGAAGAGGGTGGCCTCTCGGCCAGCCCTATAGCCCATCGGCCAAGGCTTATGTCCATCGGACATTAGTGGTGGCCGGTCGGCCCGTTAATGGCCGGTCGGCCACTGATAATGGCCGGTCGGCCACTGATAATGGCCGGTGGCCTTTTTGTGATTTTTCAAATATTTTATGTGCCAACTGTGCCAGCTGTTGAACACTAAAGCCATCCTCCATAGACGTTTAGCTTGTCAAGGAAGCTTTAGCTTGCATTTTCTATATAAGGGGAGGTCCCTCCCCTTTTAGAGAGGTTCTGAAAATTAAGAGGAAAAATCTTACTCACTCTCTAGAATTCTCTCTCTCTCTCTCTCTCTCTATTGTGTTTGAAAGTGTATTTTCTTCACATATTTGCACTAGAACACGTAGTCAAGCACCACTCCTTGTTGCTGAGGTGCTGGAGGGTCTTATTTGGGCTGTTGAAGGTTGGTTTTTGGCTCAGAAGTTGTTGTCTTGCTGTTATTCTTCAAGGGTAAGCTTCTTTCCCTTTTAAGCTTGTTTTTGTACACTAGTGTAGGCCACCTTTGCATACTATTTTGGCCTAGTTGTCAACTACAAAAACCTCTATTTTTAAGTGTTAAAAATGTTGGTTTGAGTCCTTGTCAGAGTTAGGGGTGTCCCACCCTCTTTTGTGGTTGTTTGCTAAGTTCTTTGCCATCTTTTAAAGCCTTTAAAACAATCTTTTCTTGGCCTTTAACCACTGAATTCTAGAGGAATTTCAGTGGTGGAAAGGTGGTTTTGAGGTCCAAAATAGGAGGGGGTGGTCCCCCCTCTTCATGTCTTGTTTGCATGTGTTGATGGCCTACCAAGTTAGCATGTGTTTTTCCCTTTTTGAAGCTTAGTTCAAACATGTTTTTTGGCTATATTTTAACTTGTTAAAACTTTGTTTTTGGCTGGTTTAGTCATTGGTTGCTTGCTTCTTGCATTTGTAGTGTAATCTTGCTTACTGGCCTAGCCTGTGTGATGATTTAGCCTATCATTCTACCATGAGTTAGCTTGATTCCATCATGCTTTTGGCTTTGATTTAGCATGCTTGAGGACTATTTTGAGTGGTCTTGGTCCTTTGAGGCTTGCCTTATATGGGCATGGTATAGTTGGCTTTGCTAGCTTTGTGTTTTGGGGCCCCTAGCATGTTTTGTTTGAGTTATTTGCATGATATGACATCATTTAGAATGTAATTTCAGAGCTTATATCACTGTCATACTCTCACATATTCCACTCGTTCAATGCTTTTTGAGAGCTATGCTTTGTGTCTTATCTGTGAGCCAACATGCAAGCATGTTTTTCTTGCTTTTCGTGCCTAAGTTTCATCATGACTAGGCCACTGTTTTGGCATGATGTAGCTCCGTCTTGAGATGGTTTGATCATTTGAGCATTGTATTGCATGTCACTAGTGTTGTGTCCTCCACTAATTTCATTGTATTTGGCCCTTAGCATGTTATACATGAAGTGTTTACATGTTATTTGCATTGCTTGTGTTTGGATCAGACGTTAATCCAAACACAAGAAATGTGAGACGTTTCATACTCAAAGTGATGAAACATGTCATATTTCTTAGTCGTTGTCCCCCTTGATTATGCATGATAGGGTGGAGGCCTTTCGAGTCTTATGTGCGCATTCATTGAGCTTGTACAAGCTTGGTTCTTTGGCCACCATGCATTGAAAATGCTTGGTTGGTGGCTTGAAAGCCTAGTGCCACACTATTTTGAGCTTGAGACATGATAAGGAGGGTGGCAGTACACACATTTCCTTGCAAATACATTGTCATGCCTCTGTTTGCTCTCTATTACAGTAAAAGGAGGAAATGCAGGGAAGCAGTGGCTGACCGGCCATCAAATATACTGACCGGCCACCAGTTTTGGCCGATGATCACCAACCATGGCCGATCGGCTATCAGTATGTTCTTGAGATCAAACAGAGGCAATCTAGAGGTTGGCACAATTTTCAGAGGTTCAAAGATGTGCAAACAGAGGCATCTAGAGGCAAGGCAATGGATTTTTGGGAGGAAGCAATTGAGCATGCATACCTCCTTCGCCCACGAGGCCATCCTTATCACTTTATTAGCTAGATCTAGTTAATTACATGTGCTGCAATTGATTTAGCTTAGTTCATGTTGTAACATTCTGATTAGCTTAGATTAGCTAGTTATTCAATCTCATTTGGTTTGTAATAATTAATTAGCTAAGTTAGTTAATTAGTTGTTTTGTAATAAGTAGCTTGGCTTAGCGTAGCTAGTTAGCTTACTTATTCGGACCCTCCGTCGAGAGGGCACAATGTTGTAATAAGGGTGCGTGTGTGTGTGCATGTCTTCCAACCCCACTTCTTTCTCCCTTTTACTTAACCACTTTCGATGGTTAGTTTTAGGGATCATTTTCAATTAGCATACCTTATGCTTTGCATGTTTGCATCATTCATTTGTATTGCATGCACCGGGCTCGGCACATCATTCAAACTGCATCATATTTCAATACTTCTTTCAATACATGTATCAAGTTGTTGCATTCATATGCCATCATAGATAGCCGGGGCTATTTAGTTGCATTGTTGCATGTGTTGCATTAGGTGTCTTATATAGTTAGGATCATGCATTATTTCTAGCTAGTTTTATGTTTTGGCTCGAAGTACACTGTAAGTATTTACACTTTAGCATACTTGCATAAGTGTGAGTGTAGCCATGATAGCATGCTTGCCATGAGGCTATTTACTTAAGTGCTTAACTGCTTGAATGCTTGTGGGTGGAGGCTTGATTGCCTGAATTGGGACAACTCAATGATTGTGAGTTTTAAGCCCGCTTTGTGAAGTGGAAAAATCATGTTTTAAAGCCCACTTGAGGGTGGCAAATCCGCACTTTAGCCTACTTGCGAGTAGCACATTCAAACTATTTTCAAAAAGAAACATGAGTTGTTTTGTTCCAATTCTCGTGATCGAGTCTATACTTGTATGTTGTGCGCATCACATAGTAAGATTAGCTAATAACCGAAATAAGAACACGTGTCTATAAAACGACATATCATGACAATAGATGCCGATCTTTGATCGGGCGAGCGAGGAGGATGCTCATGTCATGACCTTCCCCACTCGTAACCAAGTTCCCGAGCCGAGGCAACTTTGGTGATGACAGACACGTGGCCTTAGGCACGAGTCAGGGTTTCCTAAATTTTTCAAAATAAAATATTTAGGTGGCGACTCTGTAATCTGGCAAAGCAGTCCATGTTTGGTGCTTTTTTTACTAAAAATTGATTTTCCAAAATAATTTGCCGGATTTGGACTCTTTCGTGTTTATCAGTCTCACATTGCACTTTGTAAGATTAGATTCAGAACTGTGACAAGAGTTCGAATTGTAGTAGCTAGGACCTAATTCGCGCCCTCTCCGAAAGGGGGGACGCGCGGAGGAAGTTCGGGCGGGTCTACAGTTTTTAGCAACTCTGCTAGGGATTTAGAGAACTTGACTCGAAACTCATGATATGTTGTTTTTTCTACACTTATGTGTTTCTTTGGATTGCATTTGCATTTGGTGCGCTTAAGTCACAGTGTTTTCCAACTGTTATTCCTGAACGTTTTGTCGGAGGCTTGCTTGGAAAAGCATGCCATAAGGCTGACCGGTTATGGGCTCTGCCACGATGGGAACACAAACCTTGGTTTTGCCGAGGCACCCTTTTTGACCAATCGACCTAGTTGCGTATCGGAAGCCATAGAGACCATTCCAAACTAGGACTGGTTGCTTCCCCGAATGTAGATTGTTTGAAACCGCATGCGTGAGTAGTAAAACCCTAGCTCCTGACAAAATAGGACAGGGAAACCCTACCCCACCATAGGGGTGTTTTGGCTCTCACTTGCTTGCTACGTGCTGTTAGGGTGTGTCTCTATAAGAATGCATGTATCATCTTGCAAGTCTGGGTATCAGTCTGAGGACATCAGTATTTGAGGGTATTAGATTCGAGGCAGTGATTTGGGGGCAGAGATCAGTGTTTGAGAACAGTTTGTTTAGCTCATGATATCAACTATGTGTTGTCTTTATCTAAGCCGAAATGTTGTCCATTTTTCTGATTGTTGTTTCCTTATTTTGCTTTATTTTCCTTTTTGCAAGGTAATATTGCATCATTGCTTCCAACGAGGCAAGTACCCCCCAAGCACTCTGGACTCGGATTGGGAGAATTCATCGATCTGAGGATCTAGTTGACGGACAACCAGTGTTTGCTGCATTGCCCCCGGTTACGAGACGGAGGTCATCCAGGCACTGATCATCAGTACAGTGGTTACTAGATCAACGGTCATTATCTACCTCACCTGTGCGCAGTTGGGCTGAGATATCTGCTTTTACCTCAGAGAGGGAACATACACCTGTTCAGTCAGATCCGCACTTTACAGTCGGTATGGAGGATATGATGCGTCAACTCCAAGAGACCATGCAGGCTATGCAACGAGATGCTGCTCGCCAAGTGGAGGTTACCGCCCGCCAGACCGAGGTTGTGGCCCGGCAGGCCGAACTCATTGCCAGGCTACAACAATAGCAACAAACACAACAGGGGGCAGCTTCTGCATCACATCCACCTCCAGTAGAAATTCCTGCACCAAGGGCTCCTGTCTCAATAGCCAATGCCCTGGAGAATATAGATGTCCCAGTGGATCCCACTCTACCTCAGACATCCAAAGCACAGGCCTACCCAATTGAGGCCCCTTTCGAGTTCGAAGTGGATCCAACTGCACTAAAAGTGAGTAAGCTGGAAAAGCTGTTCAAGAGGGCTCAAGGCATTAACTCCATTCCAGACATAGAGGATGGTTAGACAGACTTGGTGGTGACATTGCCAGAGAGATTCAAAATGCCCCACATAGACCGTTTTGACGGCTTGGCCGATCCTATGGTTCATCTGAGGCTGTTCTCGGATATTCTATGCCCGATGGGCTTGACTAGACACCAGAAACTATCTCTCTTCGATCGAACCCTGTCGAGTATTGCGGCCATCTGGTACGCCAAACTGGAGGATTTAGGAGGAGATGGTCGAGGCCTTCGTTGCTCAATATTCGTACAACACCCAAATCGAGGTCACGACTCGTGATCTCGAGACAACCAAACAGGAGCTGAAGGAAGGATTTTTCGACTTTGTCACTCGATGGAGGGCCAGGGCCTCCATGATGACAACTCGGCCACTCGAAAAGGATCAGATAAGGATGGTTGTACGCAACCTGCAACCCAGGCTGATGCAGAGAATGATCGTCTTACCCTCCCCACCTTTGCTGACTTGCATGAGATTGGGGTACAGATCGAAGATGCTATGAAACAAGATCGGATTGACCACGAAAGGGAGCAGCCTAAGAGGGCCTTTACCCGCGGTTTGAATGCAGCTACAAGTAGTAATGCAGCCGCAAGAACTTCTAACGTGGGCATGGTCACCACCACCACCTCAAAAACAGCCACACCCTTCACTGGCTCGTCCGAAACCACCATCCAACCTGCAAAGTACCCACCTAGGGGCCAGAGGACCTTCACTCCACTTTACATGCCTTTATCTAAAGCCTTCGGGGTTCTAATCAGAAAGGGGCATCTGAAGCCCTTGGAACCACGCCTACTACCAAATAACCTCCCTCCCACACACAATTGAACCACGTATTGTGCCTTCCATCAGCAACATGGGCATGATACTGACCAGTGCTTCAGATTACATCATGAGATTCAAGATCTCATTGACAACAAGGTGATTGCGCCTCCCGAGAAGCTGAATGTCACCACTAACCATCTCCCACCAATAACAACCCCCCTCCTCTACCTAGGTTGATAAACCTGATTCAAACCACGGCCGTTCTATACGACCCTAGCATATATATCACTCCTTCCCACCTACCTAAGCAGACGGTGTTCATCCCGGAATGCACAGATTTATGCATGATGAGCACGTCATTAACCCTGCCCAAGCCAGTGGTGGTGACTGTCGAAGACAGAATTAGGGTGACCTTTGAGGAGAATGGGAATGTTGGTTCAGAACCCGAGGGATCTGCGAGCTTAACTGAGGAAGCATACAACCCGTGTCGCTATATTGTGTCGACAAACTAGGCTAAGCCGAGGGTGGAGTTGCCAATTGGGCAGAAGTATATATTATCTGAGAGGACGGGCCGAGTCAGGGGCTCGATGACCTAGCCGACCTTGAGGAGGATGTCAGCAACCTACAGTTCTTGGATGAGCGGGACTTGGGGGATGTGCAGGTTGGTTGGTGTGATGTGAACGGAGCAACAGATGCTATAGTGTGGCTCAGTGACGAGCCAGATATTGTTGAGGAGTCTCAGCCGAAATAGGGGCAGTCAGAAACTGGAACATCTATAGTGGCCGGAATGGTCGAGAACAAGAAAGAATTGCTCGAGAGCACCGGTACGAAGAATTCTGCTCGGGACTTAGGCAGTTTGTGTACAGAAGATACCGAACAAGAAGCCACGCTGAGGCGTTTTGAGCAAGAGAAAAGCGAGAATGATGATAGGGCTAGAAAAGCCAAGGGTCCTGTGGGGACCAAATGTGTTGTGAGCACGGAAACAATTACAGCAGAGCCGGATAGTTGTCTATCGGTTGTTGAGGGCATGTTGTGGGAAGACGACGATTTGCATCTGGCCCATACCGATGAAGACTGGGGGCAGAACCTCCCAGATGACACCTGGTATACTGAAGAAGTGGACCATATGACCCAGAGTGGGCGGTACTTTAAGCCCCCACACTTGGACCAGCCGGAGGCGTCCGGGAAGGACCGAAAAGCAGAAAGACAGACTGTTAGTGGAGGAAGCTGTGCTGAAGCAGCTAAAGAAGATTCAAGTAGACATCTCCATTTGGGGACTGCTTATGGCCTCCAGGGTACATAGACAAGCTATCTTTTCAGCCATGGACAAGGCTAAGCTTTCAATTGATACAACGCCTGAGCAGTTGGTGGAGTTGATTTTCCTGGGTGGTGCTTCGCCGACTCTGACCTTCACAGACAAAGAACTACTGCCTGAGGGCTTCGATCATAATAAGCCATTGTATATCTCTATGGAGTGTAGATAAAAATGGATACCGGTGGTCCTGGTTGATACGGGATCTGTAATCAATGTATGTCCATCACGAACGGTGTATGCTATCGGGTTAAAGCCCGCAGATTTCGTTCCTACAACCCAGGTAATACGGGCCTATGATAACACCAGTCGGGAGGTGATGGGGACGGTACGGATTAAAACTTAGGTTGGCCTGGGGCAGCAGGACACTGAGTTTCATGTCTTAGATGTTCCAGCTACCTTCAATCTACTCCTTGGGTGGCCGTGGTTGCACCAGGTGAGAGCCGCCTCTTCCACTTTACACCAGATGCTGAAGTACCCCCACGAAAAAGGGGTGGCAATTGTTTTTGGGAACTCTTCAACACATCCACCGCCAGAGGTTACTACACCAATCTTAGAGATTGCACATGGTAAGGAGGATGTCTTCCTGTCTGGGTTCACCTTGGCTGAGGCTCGGGTGGTGCAAGATCTTTTAGCTATTGATGAGGGGCTTTATGTCAGTGCACAATCTCTTTACCTCATGAACAAGCTTCAACATGTGCCTGGGATGGGATTAGCAAGAAGTGGCCGGAAGGGAATCATTACATTGGCCGAAGTGCCACACAATCCCCTTACCTTTGGTCTAGGTTAAACACCTACCAAAGAGGATTGGGTAAGAAAAGGAAAAGAGATGGATGGAAGAGCCAGAGCAAAACAAGCCATGAAGCACTATGAGTTAGTGCATAGAGCAATCCGAGGGACCCCGAACAGACGCTTTGTCTGGGAGGGAGATAATTTCCCATTCTGCGGCTTTCCCGACCCATGGCTGAATTCAGAGAGGCGGCCCTTTGCCGGGTTTTGAGATCTTTTTTGACTTACAGTTACCAGGGAATGAAGTTGCCAAAGAGCAGACTCGCCCAACAGCTGTGGCTGAGCAGTGTAATGAGGATGAGTCCGATGGCACAGAACTTGAAATGGGGGTAGCACTGGCTTGTCTCCTCTCAGATCCTCAAATCTTACCAGAGTGCTCAGGGGATGATTTCTTAGTTTCCATGACTGGAGATAACTCGGCTGTGGGCCCTTCTTCTGACATTCTGGATGTATCCATCGCACCCTCCCTCGTCTGACAATACGAGGAAGGCTTTTTATCTAGTAGTTCTAGGTCAGGTAGTGAACCGGAATCTGATTCTATAGAGTCTGTGTAGTTGGAATCAGATTCAAGTTCTTCTGAGTCAGAGTCTGGTATTCCTAGGGGTGATAACCCGGATGCCACTGTCCTATCCAGATTGTCATTTTCATGTTCTTCTGAGTCGGTTGTAACCGAAGAATCAGACGAGCTGGAAGTTAATGAGAATGGTACTGCTGTGGCTTTTGAATACTTTTTTGTGCCTTTAGTTTATTGCATTAATCAGGACTTTCAAAATTTTGATGAAAACAACGAGGAAGAAATTCATCCGGTTTTAACACATTTGATTGACCGAGAGTAGGAGAGGTTTGTAAAGCCTTCGGTTGATGAAATCAGCTCAATTAATGTTGGTATTGAGAAGGACCCGTGGCTGGTTCAAATTGGGTCCATGTTGTCTTCAGAGGAACGTGAGCGCTTAGTCGCTTTATTAAAAGATTTCAAAGATGTTTTCGTGTGGTCCTACGAAGACATGCCTGGAATCGATCCTGAGATTGTATAGCACTGGATCCCTCTTGACCTAGAGGCCCGACCAATTAAGCAGAAGCTCCGAAGGATTCGCTCGGATTGGGCTATGAAAATTAAAGAAGAGGTCACCAAGAAGATTGATGTAGGGTTCCTGTTGGTATCTGAATACTCTACTTGGTTGGCCAACATAGTTCCGGTGCCAAAGAAAGACGGCAGAATTCGGGTATGTGTGGACTTCAGAGATTTGAACAAAGCCTGCCCGAAGGATGACTTTCCTCTGTTGAATATCGACGAATTGGTGGACTTCACTACGGGGCATGAGCTGCTCTCATTTATAGATGGGTTTTCAGGCTATAACCAGATTTTGATGGCACCCGAAGACAAGGAGAAGACTGCTTTCACCACCCCGTGGGAGACCTACTGCTATAGGGTGATGTTGTTCGGCTTAAAGAATGCTGGGGCTACGTATTAACAGGCTGCAACCACAATCTTGCATGATATGATCCACAAAGAGGTAGAGGTATACGTCGACGACATGATTGTCAAGTCTAGGGAACAAGAGGGCCACTACACCGCCTTGAAGAAATTTTTCCAACAGATTAGAGAGTATCGGTTGCGGCTAAATCCTCTGAAATGTACTTTTGGTGTTACAGCAGGGAAAATGCTGGGGTTCTTGATCACACAAAGAGGTATCGAGGTTGATCTTTCCAAGATTAAGGCCATCTTAGAAATGCCACCACCAAGGACTGAAAAGGAGGTGCGAGGCTTTCTGGGTAAAGTGTAATTCATAAGACGGTTTATTACAAAATTAACCTTGACTTGTGAACCACTGTTTGGTCTCCTGAAGAAAGAAAAGAAGTTCCAATGGGATGACCGATGCCAAGTTGCTTTTCAGTAGATTAAGCAGTATTTACAGAACCCACCCGTGTTGTCACCGCCGGAGCCGTGGAAACCGTTGATATTGTTTCTATCAGTAACTGAAACGATAATAGGTGTAGAAACCCCATTTTTGACCGTCTTCAGGACTTGGTTGTGCTTGCAGGTACATCCAACAACTAGTTCGATTGCTCGTCGAGTGCTCGAATGTCACGGCGGAACGTCACAGGTTTGAGCTTTCCAAACCCTGTATCCTTTCTGCCCTTTTTTTGGACCATGTATTGGCCCTTTCAGCTTGATTCTCTTAGTGCACTGCCAGCCCCATTTTGACCCTGCCGGCCATGCATTTGTTACTGCTGGCCATTGATGAAGCCTGCCGGCCATCAATGAGCCACTGCCGGCCACTGCTGATGGCCAGCAGAACCCTTGTCTCAGTAGGTTTCACGCCAGATCTTTTGAGCCAGCTGGTTTTCACTCATTTCCCCTCATACACGTGTATGGAGGGATGAAGCTCTTGCCAAGCTTGTTTAACAAGCTTCTCATTGTTTTTCTTCTATATAAGGAGAGGCCCTCTCTCCTTAGCAGAAGTTCAGCCATTTCAAAGAAGAAATATCCCTCTCTCTCTATATTTCTCATTCTCTCTCTCTCTCTCTCTCTCTCTCTATATTGCATAGAATAGTGTTCTAAAGTCCATTTTCCTTGCACTTTTACACTACAACACATAGAGATACACCACCATCTTTGGGCTGAGGTTCTTGGGAGTGTTACTTGAGCTTTGAAACTTGGTTTTTGACCCCTGAGGTTGCTGGTTTCGAAGTTGATCTTCAAGGGTGAGTATATTTCCCATTTTAGCATTTATTTGTACCTCATTTTGGCCATCCTTGAATATTTGTTTAGACCTTGCTTTCAACTGAAAAAAGTTCTGTATTTGAGTTCTTTTGATGATTGTTTAAGGTCTTCTTGGTGTTAAGGGTGCACAACCCTCTTGCTTGCCTTGTTTGGCCTTGTTTTGTACCATGCTTTAAGGACTTCGAGGTAGTCTTGGTTTGGCCTTTTAGCCACTGAAATCCAATGGATTTTCAGTGGTAGACATGTGGTTTTGAGGCCTAAAATCAGAGGGGGTGACCCCCTCTCTTTTTTTTTAGTTTGCTTGAGTTTTTGGCCTATCAAAGGAGCATGTATCCCTATACTTTTGAGGCTTGGTTCAGGCCCTTTTTTGTGACTTTTAGGACCTGCCTTATGTGTAGTATAGTCCCATTTGTGGCTCATCAAAGTAGCATGTTTTCCTAGCTTATGTTGAGTCTATTTCAGCATGTTTTTGGTGATTTTTTTCCATGACATAACTCTGTCTAAAGTTGGTTTGGTTATCTTTTGCATGCTCCATATACTTGTAGAAAAAATCTTGCTTACTAGCCTTATGTGCATGTTGATTTGACTCATCATTCCAGCATATTTTGACTTTGCACCAGCATGATTTTATTCTTATTTTGGGCTTCCATGGTCATATCACTCATGTTTTGTATAGCTATAGTATAAATGCTTTGGCTAGCCTTGGGTTTTGAGGCCCTCTACCATGCCATACATGTGATGTTTGCATGCTTTGCCATCATTTCGAATGTTATTTCAGTCCATGAAATTTGGTCATACACCTGCATTTGACATGCTTTAAATGCCTTGAAGAGTTTGTGTTTTATGCCTCATGAATGGATCATTGTGCATGCCATTAAGCCTAGGCCTTTGGGTCAGCATATCAATGCATTTTGGGTCTTGTTATACCATGATGTAACTCTGTTTTATGCTGTCCAAGTCATACCATGTTTGGTTTTAATAGGTGTAATGTAATACCCCTTTTGTAGCCTTGCATGCTCCATGTTTTTGACCTTTGTTCTAGCTTGTATTGGCTAGGTTCAAGTATGTTTTTAGTCTCACCTTGACCTGCCTAGGGACTGTTTTAGGTGCCCTTAGGCCTTCGGGGCTTGCCTTGCATGGCCATGGTTTAAGTCCCTTTGTTGGCTTCGTACTTTGAGCTTTCTTGCATGCTATGTTTGACTTGTTTGGGTGGTTTGGCATCAGTCCTTGCATGATTTCAGAGATTACCTCATTGCCTCATTATCATGATTATCACTCTTTGCTCATGTTTGAAAGTTGTGTCCTTATGCTTTAATTCTTGGGCTAATGCATTGTGCATGCATACCTTGCTTTTGTGCCCTTATTCCAACACTTTTGGCCACTGATTTGGGGCATGACTGAGGTCTACCCCCTTTTTGGTTTAAGTCCATTTGACATGTCCACTTGTATGTTGCTTGTGTGCTTATTTCACATTGCATTGAGTATGCCATATATTTACATGTTTGCATGCTTAAGTCATATTGCATGTTTGCTTGCTTGAGTCGCATTGTGTATGTCATGCTTGTGTTGCGTTGTTGTTTGGATTAAAGTGTTAATCCGAGCACGAGGAACGAGGGGCGTTTCATACTTCAAGTGATGAAACGTGTCTCAATTCTCGGTCGCCGACGCTCTTGATGATCCATGATAGAGTTCTAGGCACTTATGTGTTTTTCTTGCGCATTCATTTCTCATTGATTTGCACAAGTTGGATCTTTGGCCATCATGCATCGAAATGCGTGATTGATGGCCGTGGATCCAGTTATGCCTCTCCCTTGATGTTTCGAGGTGATATGGGGTGGCATAGTGCTTACATACCCTTAAGAGACCCTCAATTTTCTCTATTTTGTGCTCTGCTGTAGCTTGGTGTCCCAGCACATCAGTGGCCGGTAGTGCCTTGCAGATGGCCGGCAGTCCTTCATTCTTGGCCGACAGTGCTCACTCTTGGTCGGCCGAATGGTCGGCAGTGGCTCCCCATGGCCGGCAGGCCACTGATGTATTCCCCAGACTTGTTTTGGTAAGGTTTAGCAGGAATTCCTTGAGGACACCCTGCAGATAGAGCCTCAAAAAAGCATCCGAAGAGCTTTCGGGACAAGAACTGAGCATGCATCCCCTTCTCCCCCAACTAGAGCTGGAGCAACATTATTTACTGTTTTCCTTAATTGTTAGTTAGCATTTGGTTTTGTAATTTAATTAGTTAATTTGTTAATTAAGTAAGTTTTGTAATAATTAGTAGTAACTAGTTATTCATTTGGTTATGTAATAATTAATTAGTTGGCATGTATTATTTATTCGGACCGTCCGTTGAGAGGGCACAATTGTTGTAATAAGTGTGTGTGCGTGTGTGCATGTCTTCCAATCCCACGTCTTTCTCCTTTTTACTTAACCGCTTACAATGGTTAGTTCTATGGCATATTTTCAATTAGCATCCTTATGCTTTGCATGCGTGCATCCATTCATCTATATTGCATGCACCGGGCTAGGCGCATCATACTAACTGCATCATATTTCGATTCCAATTTGAATACATGATTATCAATTGGTGCATCTCACATGCCATTTTAGAATAGCCGAGCCTATTTCTAGTTGCGTTTTGCATGTGTTGCATTAGCCATCTTAATATGAATTAGGATCATGCATTGATTACTAACTAGTTTCTATTTTGGTTCGGAGTACACTGTGAGTGTTTACGCTTTAGCATACTGCATGTGTGTGAGTGTTCCCATGATAGTGTAGACACCCCATTTTTGATCGGCCTTAAGAGTCAGATGTCACCGGTTGAGCGCTCGGTGATGATGCATATTGTGCTCGTTCTGAGGTTTCAGAGTCTCGGCTGAGAGCCTTGCCTCCGAACTTCAGGGCTCTTTTGTGCTTTCGATTTGCGAACTAGGTCCTATTTTCTCTGTTTTCTCTTCCCGAAGGGAGAGAGAGGTCTCGTAGACCGTCTCTCAGTAGCCGTAGGCTACGTTTCGTGGTCGTAGGCCATTTTTCCCGTTTGGAGACCAGTTTCCGATTTTTGGAGCCGTCGGCTGTGTGCCTCAATTCGAGACCGCTTAACTACCTCCGTTTGCTCCGGTTTTTGGCACACACCTTGTTTCCTCTCTTTTGAGGGACACTGTGGCCCGAGAGACCACTTTCATGGTCGCACGCCACTTCCGGTACCTAACAGCCTATTTTCGGGGCCCCGGGCCGTGTGTTTTGGCCCCCGAACCCTTGTTTTGCATCAGTTAGGGTTCATTTTTGGTATGGATCCTATTTTCATTGTTTGGAAGGTGGTACTATAGTGGGAGACCAGCAATTCTTTTGAAAACCATTTTCTCTCTCCTCCAGCCAGTTTTCTTGACAGAAAGTTGGTTTTTCTCACTTTTAGACCTTAATTTCTGGTCTCCCATACCACGATTGTGTAGTACTCATCTGGGAGGCCACCAATATGGGTAGGCCGACCAGCTTTTCTTCCTGACCCTTTTGAACCTTGCTAGAAAGCTGGTTTTTCTCTGTCCTGGGTCACATTTTCTGGTCTCCCACCATACAACTGTATTCTACTCATCTGGGAGGCCACCTTTCTGGTATGGCCGGCCAGCATTCCTTCTTGACCTTTTTGAACCCTGGTCGGCCGGCCAGGGAAAGTGGTCGGCCGACCACTTGGACTGGTCGGCCTACCTTCTGCTTTTTGGCCTTCCTGAGTTGCATACAGTTGTGCCAGTTGTGTAGCACTTGACCCACTGTTCGAGAATTTGAGGCTTTTGTTGGTCTTTTTAAGTTGGTGTAGACGTCCCCGAACGCCCCGGGAGGACGAGCCCCGCCCCCCCCTCCGGTTCTGTTCGTTTTGTGGGACTACTACAGTTTAGGACTCTCAAATTGTCACGGTTCTTAATCTGAACCAAAGAGTCCAAATCTGGCAAAACGTTTTGAGAAAACAGATTTTTAGAATAGAAGTGCCAAACATGGGCTGCTTTGCCAGATACAAAGTCGCCACCCAAATATTTTTTATGGGGAAATTTAGGAGACCCTGACTCGGTGCCAAAGGCCACGTGTCCGTCATCACCAAAGTTGCCTCGGCTCGGGAGCTTGGGTACGATTGGGGAAGGTCAGCTATGAGCACCCCCTCTCGCCCAATCCGAAGATCGGCCTCTACTAACCATGATATCCAGTTTTGAAAACGTTATGTGTTCTTATTCCATTTATTAGCCTAGAATTACTATGTTATGCGCGTAGCAAACAAGTATAGACCAAATCGCCTAAATTGGAACAAAACATTGCATGTTCGTTTTGAAAATGGTTTGCTACTCGCAAGTAGGCTAAAATGCAGGTTTTGCCACCCTTGAGTGGGCTTTTAGAAAATATGGTTTTGCCATTATCTAGTGGGCTTAAAACTCACAGTTTTAATGCATTATTCCAATTTAGGTAATTCAACCTCCATCCACAGGCATTTAAGCAGTTATATCACATAAGCATATAGCCTCATGGTAAGCATGCTATCATGGCAGTCACTCACACGCATGCAAGGATGCTAAAGCATAAATGCTTACCGAGTACTCCAAGCCAAAACAGAAACTAGTTAGTAATCATATGCATGATCCTAGTTTAAGATGGCTAATGCAACACATGCGAAATGCAACTAGAAATGGGCTCGGCTATTCTAGACATGGCATGTGAAATGCTACAACTAACACGTATTCAATTTCGAATTGAAACACAATGCAGTTAGCATGATGTGCTGAGCCTGGTGCATGCAAGACTAATGAATGATGCACGCATGCATAGCATAAGGTATGCTAAAGTAAACATGTCCTAATACTAACCATCAAAGCAGGTAAGTAAAAGGGAGAAAGAAGTGGGGGTTGGAAGACATGCACACACGCACCCACACTTATTACAAATTCACCCTCGCTCGGAGGGACCAAAAGAATAATACAAATTAATTAACCTACAAGCTAATTAATTATTACAGACCACCTAATTAATTAAGCAAATTACCTAAGCTAAGAAAGCAGTAAAGGCCTCGGGAAGAGGATCCAATGCGCGCGTGCTCGGGTTTGCTCAGAAATCCAACGCCATGCACAAGTTTGCCTCTGCTTTGACTGTTCTGCTTCTCTGAAAATTGCCCAACTCCCAAGGTTGCTTCTCTGAGTGTTGTAGAACACCACCGGCTGAGCGGGATCATCACCGGCCATTTTGAAGTGGTCATCGACCATCAATTGAACTCTCGGCCAAACATTCTTTGTCGGTCGGCACTAAACACTGCCGGCCGGCCAAATCTTCCTGTTGAATATGTTTTTGACAGCAGCAAAGGGCAAGCAACGCATGGCAATGTATTTCAAGTAAATGTATGCACCAACATATCCCCTATCATGTTTATGACTCAAAGGGACACTGTTCTCGATTCTCGGACCATCAATCACGCATTTCAATGCATGATGGCCCAAGAAACCAAGTATGCATTTTGATTTTAAATGAAATGCAATGCAAATAAGCAAACAAAGGGGCTTTCAACCTCTATCATGGCTTGATCAAGAGGTGAAAGATGCATGCAAATGCAATGCAACCCAAGTATGTTAACTAGGCATGCAACATGAGCATATGGGAAGCATGCAAGGCATATAACAAGCATGAAAGTTAAATGAGCATACAAGGCACAATGTCAACACACAAGCATGCAAAACATATGGTATGTTAAGCAACCAAAACGAGGAGGAGAATACGTGCCAAATGCAACATCATTTCAACATGCAACAACATGTCATAAGCTAAGCATGCAACAACATGCCAAATGGTGGACTTAAACAAAATTAGGCAGCCCTTAAACAAGCCTAAAACAGTGGCCAATGCTACGGAAATGATAACCAATACACACACACATGCAAGCAAATGGGCTAACACTTGAACATCAAATAAGCAACCTTTAGGCACACTTAAAGGAAGACAAACATGGGCATATGGCATATATCATAAGCTCTGAAATTGCATGAAAGAGAGGTGCCAAACCAAGTAATCAAAACAAGCAAAGCATGCAATAATGGTCCAACTACTGAAGGCAAGCTAAGGAGGTATTGAACTACCCTTAGCAAAACCAAACATTGCATGAATTAAATGATCAAAACAGAGTTTCAACATATTAAAACAAAGCCTAAAGACCACTTAGATGGTCTCTAAATGACTTAAATTCAAGGGCATGCACAATGACCAAACATGGAGCACAAGGCACAACCTCATAAGGCATCAAAGAGGCATCAAAGAGGCATCAAAGGCAAGCATACAAGCATGTCATAAGGACTGAAATAACAAGGTAAGTGGTTCCAAACCACTAAAACAATGCAAGTAATGCATGCTAGAGAGGCCAAAACTTAAGGCATTCAAAAGGGATTGCATGGTAGCTATACAAAGCAAGACATGAATGACTCAAATGACCTAAAACAGTCCCTTAGCACATCAAAATATGCATGTAAGCTTCACAAAGCTAAGCCTAAATCATGCTAGAACAAGGGTCTACACCAAAAGCATGTTAAGGCAAAAATGTGGCATTACAAGAGATGTATGCAAGGCATGCAAGGTGTGTCCAAACCAACTGAAAACAGAGCTATATTATGACATAATAAGCACAAAAATTAGTTAAAGCATGGCCAACATACACTTAAACAAGACTGCTCCCTAAGAGGCAAAAGGGCCCCTTTTTCAAGACAACCAAGGAGAAGGCGGGTGGCCCTCTCCTTACCTAGGACCCTCAAGGCACCATCCTCACCTTGTAATCCCTCAAAGAATTTCCAGTGGTGAGGAGGGCCCAAACACAATGGTCCCGGATGGGCTGTGGCTCACCACAAAACAAAGGCCAAACAAGCCTTAAGAGGGGTCAAACAACCCCAAAGCTTAAAACACCCTTAACAAACTATTTAGAGCACTCAAAACTAGAACTTTTATATGTTATATGCTAAGCTCAAAAACAGATGCAAGATAGGCTTAAAAGCTTTGCAAAAATGGGGTAAAAAGGGACAAAAGGCTTACCCTTGAAGCACAGTAGCAAACCAGCAACTTTTGGACCAAAAAAAGCTTCAAATCACCCCAAGAATCACCTCTAAGGACCTCAGCTCAATAAAGGGAGTAGAGAACTAGGTGTTTGTATGCAAAAGTGCAAAGAAAATGCACTTTTGAGCACAAACAAACCCTAAACCTTAGAGAGAGAGGCAGAAAATGTAGAGAGAGAGAGAGAGAGATTTTTTTGCTCCAAGTTGTATATCTCTTCCTTCTTTTTTTTCCTAAGTGAGAGAGCTTGATTGATATAGATATGTATCAATCTACAGCTCCTCAGAACACCCACGTCTAGGTATGGGCTGGGGTATGGCCTAGAATGACAGCTGCTAGCTGTCTACAGAAATATCTGTTGAAAACCACACTTGGCCAGCCGGCCATAAAAGTGGTCGACCGGCAGTCAAATTGGCCGGCCGGCCATCACATTTGGCCGATTGAAAATCAAGGTGGCTGGCAGGCAGGAGACTTGGTCGATAGGCTACCCCCTTCCCTCAGGTACACATCCACAAGCTCTTGGTGCAACCAAGCACAAAACAGAGAATTTAAGAGATTCTATGGCAAGGCGCACATCCAAGACTTTTCAAAACTCAAAACAAACACAAGCATGGATAATCATCGCGTGTTCAAACGATGACGTCCAAGCCTTGAGGACGGTCAAAAATGGGGTGTCTACAGTTGGTTTTGACCCTTTTGCTTAGCTTCTTAGAGAAGCTTGACTCTTTTGTCAAGCTTCTTGAGGAAGCTTGACCCTTTTGGTCTAGCTTCCTCAAGAAGCTTGACCCTCTCTTGAGGCTTCTCCAAGAAGTCTTGGCTCTTCTCCTCTATAAAACCAACACTCCTCCTCCATTTGCAAGGGTTAGAAAAACCAGCCAAGGCATATACACTCCACCCTCCATATCTCTCTCATCCAAGCTCCAAACCCTAATATTCTTGGCCATTTACACCACACCTCCTAGCCTACCACCTCCACCATCCATCCAAGCATCTTGGAACTATTTTTCAGAGGTTGAAGACTCACCTTCTTGGTCTAGAACTTGCTGCATTGCTGTGCTACAAGGGTAAGTCCTCATTTCCCCCATTTTTGCATTATTTTTCTTCATAAATTAACCCTATTTGCAAGCATTTATGAGTTTTGTCTTGAACTGAAAAGTTTCTTATTTTGAGCTCCTCTTGAAGTTTGATTAAGGACACTTTTCTGTTTGAGGTCATATACCTCCTTGTATGCTCTATCCCTCTTTGTAGGCTTTTTTTGCTTCATATCTTAGCCTTGCTTACAAGCATTTTAGAGATTTGTCATAAACTGAAAAGAGTCTTATTTTGAGCCCCTCTTAATGTTTGATTAAGGGAATTTTTCTGTTTGAGGTCATTTACTTCCTTGTATGCTTGTTTGCCTCTTGTTTTGAGCCTTGCATCTAGGCCTTTGTTGCGTGCTTTGTTTGGCCTTCTAGCCACTAAAATCAAGTGGATTTTTAGTGGCTAATACACTGTTTTGAGAGCCAAAATTAGAGGGGGGTGACCACCTCTCTCCTTGTCTTGTTTGTTGGCCCTTTTGGCCTTCTAAAGGGGCTCCATCTTGTATGCTTAGAAGTCTTGTTTCAGGCCCTATTATGTGAGTTTTGAGGTCTGTCTTAGCTCTGTCCAGAGCCCTTTTGGCCATATTTTGTGTCCCTCATGCATGTGTAGAGCAATCCTCTTCAAGGCCTTTCAAGGGGACCTTTTATTGCATGTTTCATTGACTCATTTCAAGGCCTTTTTGGTGAGTTTTAGGGCTGTCATAACTGATTTCCAGAGTTGGTTTTGCCATTTTACATGTCTATCTTGTATGTGTTAAGTAATCCACCTCATGGCCCTCCAAAGAAGCCCATCATTTTTTGCATGCATTGGATACATTTCAGTGGTTATTTAGGCATATTTTAGCATACCATGTTCCTATTTGTGGCTGGTTTGGTGACCTCTCTTGTGCTTCATATACATGCCATGTAAGCCATGCTTACTAGCCTATGTCGCATGTTGTTTTAGCCCTTCATGTTAGCACTTTTTGGCCATGCTTGAAACTGATTTGGTGCATGTTTAGGACTGCCTTGGCTCTGTTTTCATGCCTCATGATCAAATAATGCTTGCTTTGCATGCTTGTGGTTCAATGCATTTGCCTAGTTTTGAGTTTCGGAGCCTATTTCATGCATTGGGTGACATGCTTCCATGATGGAGTTGTTGGCTTTACGTGTTCATTTGTGCATTCATTTCATATTGAGTCGTGCAATTCGATTCCTTGGCCATCATGCATCGAGATGCGTGATTGGTGGCACGAGGATCGAGGTCTACACTCCTTAGAGCTTGAGCAATGACGGGGAGAGTAGTCGTGCACACATATTTGGAAAATACATTCCCTTTCCTCTCCCTCGCCTTTGTTACAGAAAAAACCAGAATCCTGGGGCAGAAAGTGGTCGGCCGACCAGCTTTTCTGGCAGGCCGACCACCCTTTTGGGTTTTTCCCACAAAAGGTGGTCAGTGGGTGGTCTCCCATGCTGATAACTGGTCGATGGCCTTCCCAAGGTGGAGTTTTAGCCTTCTGGAGCTTTGTGCAAAGTTCTAAGATCAATTACAAACAAGGGCGAGGCGAGGCGTCGCGATGGAATTTCCTGACAAGGCAACTTGAGCATGCATACATCCTCCATCATTCCAAACAGAGTCGAGGCAGTCCATTGCACGTAGCATAGCAGGTTAGCTTACTGTGCTTACCTAGTTCATTTGTTAAGTAATTAGTGTTGTGTGATGATTCATTATTTACTTTCGTTGTGTAATATTCATTCAAACCCTCCGAGCGATGGCACAATTGTAATAAGTGTGCGTGTGTGTGATGTATGTCTTCCAACCCCACGTCTTTCTCCCTTTTATTTACCAGCTTATGATGGTTAGATTAGGGCATGTTTCAATTAGCATACTTTTGATAGCATGTTTGCATCATTCATCTGTATTGCATGCACCGGGTTCGGCACATCATACTAACTGCATTGTATTTCAATTCCGAGTTGAATACTTGTTAGTTGTAGCATGTCACATGCCATCTTTAGAATAACCGAGCCTACTATAGTTGCATTTTGCATGTGGTTGCATTAGGCATTTTAGCATAGTTAGGATCATGCATAGATTTCTAACATAGCTTCTGTTTTGGCCTGGAGTACTCGGTAAGTGTTTATGCTTTAGCATCCTTGCATGTTGTAGACGCGCCCGTGGGCCTCACTACAGTTTGGACTCAATTTGGGTCACGGTCCTTAATCTGAACCGAAGAGTCCAAATCCGACAAATCGTTTTGAGAAACAGATTTTTGAAAAGAAGTGCCAAACATGGACTGCTTTGCCAGATACAGAGTCGCCACCTAAATATTTTATTTTGGGGGAATTTAGGAAACCCTGACTCGGTGCCAAAGGCCACGTGTCCGTCATCACCAAAGTTGCCTCGGCTTGGGAGCTTGGGTACGATTGGGAAAGGTCAGCTATGAGCACCCCCTCTCGCCCGATCCGAAGATCGGCCTCTACTAACCGTGATATCCGTTTTTGAAAACGTTATGCGTTCTTATTCCATTTATTAGCCTAGAATTACTATGTTATGTGCACAGCAAACAAGTATAGACCAAATCGCCTAAATTGGAACAAAACATTGGTCCGCTGATATAAAGAAGGTTTGCTTCTTCGTGCCAAGTCAGATTTGGTAGCAATAGCATTAGCTGCCCAGTCGGCCCTTTTGGTATGTGACTTGATCTTAACTCCTTATTTGGTTTGGTTTGCATACGGTATTTCTTGGTATGTGAC
>NW_021025028.1:547985-569681 GCF_004153795.1 Camellia sinensis
CCAAAGCTTCCTGCAGAACCTGTTTTTGACAGCAGCAGAGGGCAGACAGTGCATGGCAAGTAAATTCAAAGCAATGTATGCATGGCCATTCTCCCTATCATGCAATGGACTCAAGGGAGCATGGCCCTCGACCCTCGGGCCATCAATCATGTACTTCAATGCATGATGGCCCAAAAGCCAAGTGTGCAACTTTGATATCAAATGAAATGCAAGCACAAAACACATCAAAGGGCCCCAACCCCTATCATGGTTGATCAAGAGGCAAGGGAATGCACAATGATGCGCATGCGACCTAAGCATGCAAACAATCATACGAACATGCAATGCAGCTACATGGCACACACAATGCTAACAACATAACATGCACAACGCATTGAAACATGGCATACACAATGCAGGATGGACTTATACCAATGTGAGTGGGCCTCAGCCACACTCACATCAATGGCCAATAAGATGGAAATGAGGCAACCGAAATGCACACAAATATGTCCAATGCATGGACCGATCCTAAGATACAACATGTAACTCTAACTAAGCATGGAAAATGATGAAACATGACATATGAAAATGCAAATTCCAGGACTGAAGTATGATGCTAAACAACCCCAAAACATGGAAAAATGGCACCCGATGCATGAGATGAACCCCGAAACTCGAAACTAGGCACACGAAATGACTTATAGCTATACAAAGCATGCATTATTTGATCATGAAGCATGAAGACAGAGCCAAGATAGTCCCAAAACATGAACATTTCCAGTTCAAAGCATGGCCAAAAGATGCTATCATGATGGACTAAAGTAGCATGCAACTTTGACTAGCAAACACGGTATACATGGCAAGTGTGCGAAGCATATGGAATCTCACCAAACCATCAAAAATCATTGAACAAAACATGTAAAAATAGGCCCAAATAACCACTGAAATGAAGCCAACACCTGCAAAAATGATGAGCTCCTTTAGAGGGCTATGCAAGGGATTCTTAAGCACATACAAGATGGACAGTTAGCATTCAAATTAACTCTAAAAATAAAATATGATAGTCCCAAAACTCACCAAATTGACCCTGGAAAGTGACTTCGAAGCATGCAAGGTAGGGTCGCTTTGGAAGGCCCAAAAGGCTACCAAACAAGAGAAGAAGAAAAGGGGTCACCCCCCTCTAATCTTGGCTCTCAAAATAGTGTTCCAACTACTAAAAATCCACTGGATTTCAGTGGCTAGAAGGCCAAACAAAGCATGCAACAAGAGCTTAGGTGTAAGGCTCAAAATAAGGGACAATCAAGCATACAAGGAAGCATATGACCTCAAACAAGAAAATACCCTTTATAAAACATGAAGATGATGTCAAAAGGAGATTCTTTTCAGTTTATGAAAAATCTCAAAAACGAACACAAATAGGGCTAATCTATCATGCAAAAATGGCCCTAAAAGAGAGAATAGAAACAAGGGACAGAAGCTGGCCTCAAACAGTGAAGAGACCTTCAACAAAGTTGAAGAGAGGCTCAAAATGAAGCACTTTGCAGTTTATGACCAAGTCCAAAACAGCTCACAAATAAGACTAAAATACCATGCAAAAATAGGCCTAAAAGAGGGATTAAGCACAAAGGGTGAGGAGAAGACCTCAAACAGCAAAAAGTCCTTGATCAAACGTGAAGACGAGCTCAAAATATGACTCTTTACAGTTCAGGTCGGAGCCCAAAAATGTAAGTAAAAGGGGCTAAAATATAGAACAAAATAAGGCAAGAAAGAGGGAGAAGAGGACTCACCCTTGTAGCACAACTTTCCTGCAGCTTCTGGTCCAAGAAGAGGAGCTCCAAACCTCTGAAAAACAGCCTCAAGTTGCTGGAATGGAGTGTGGAGGTTGTAGGCTTGGAGGTGGTAGTGTAAAGAGGGGCAAGAACCTTATGGTTTGAAGGGTTATGAAGAGAGAGATAGGGAGAGAGTTGAGAATTTTAGAGAGAGAGGAAAATGTTTTTCTTGTTTCAAGTTGTATCTCTCCTCTCCTTCCTCCCCTCTTCTTTGAGGGAGCTTGATTGATATAGATATATCAATCTGCAGCCCCCTCAGAACTCCCACGTCCAGGCATGGGCTGGGGTATGGCCTAGAATGACAGCTGCCAGCTGTCTACAGAAATATCTATTGAAAACCACACTTGGCCGGCCGGCCATCAAAGTGGCCGACCGGCAGTCAAATTAGTCGGCCGGCCATCACATTTGGCTGATTGAAAATCAAGGTGGCCGGTGGGCAGGAGACTTGGTCGACAGGCTCCCCCCTTTCCTGAGGAACACATCTACAAGCTCTTGGTGCAAAACCAGACACAAAGCAGTCGAGTCGAGAGATTCTGAGGCAAGGCGCGCAGCTGAGGCCTCCGGGAACTCAAGACGAACACAAACAGGGATGATCACTGAGTGTTCAAACGGTGACGTCCAAGTCTTGAGGACGGTCAAAAATGGGGTGTCTACACATGTGTGTGAGTGTTGCCATGATAGCATGCTTACCATGAGGCTATGTGCTTATGTGATGTACCTGCTTGAGTGCCTGTGGGTGAAGGTTGGGTTATCTGAATTGGAATAATGCATTGACTGTGAGTTTTAAGCCCACTGGCCAGTGGCAAAACCATCTTTTCTAAGCCCACCCGAGGGTGGCAAAATTTGCATTTTTAGCGTACTTGCGAGTAGCAAACTGCTTTCAAAAACTAACATGAAAGGTTTTGTTCCAATTCAGGCGATCCAGTCTATACTTGTATGTTGTGCGCATCACGTAGTAAATCTAGGCTAATAACCGGAATAAGAATGCATAATGTTTTCAAAACTAGATATCATGGTTAGTAGAGGCCGATCTTTGATTGGGTGAGCGGGGGTGCTCACGAAGTGACCTTCCCCGATCGTACCCAAGCTCCCGAGCCGAGGCAACTTTGGTGATGACGGACACGCGGCCTTAGGCACGAGTCAGGGTTTCCTAAATTCTCCCAAAATAAAATATTTAGGTGGCCACTCTGTATCTGGCATAGTAATCCATGTTTGGCACTTCTTTACAAAAATTTGTTTTCCAAAACGATTTGCCGGATTTGGACTCTTTGGTTCAGATTAAGAACCGTGACAATTTGAGTCCTGAACTGTAGTGAGCCCCATATGAACAAAATGGGATTTCCCTCCCAGGACGTTCGGGGATGTCTACAGTTTCTGGCGACTCTGCTGGGGAGTGTAGAGAACTTGAGTCAAACTCATGATATCTGGTTTTGATTACACTTGTGTGCTTCTTTGCATTGCATTTGCATTGGTATGCCTAGGACATTGTGTTTTCCATATGCTATTCCTGAACGGTTTTCCAGAGGCTCGCTTCGAGAAGCGTGCCGTAAGGCTGACCGGTTGCGGGCTCTGCCATGACGGGAACACAAATCCCAGTTTTACCGGGGCACCCTTTTTGACCATTCGACCTAGTGCATATCGGAATCCATAGTGACTATTCCAAACTAGGACAGTTTACTTACCCGATCATAGGTTATTTGCAACCGCTTTGTGCGTAGTGAAACCCTAGCTCCTAACAAAATATGACAGGGAAACCCTACCCCAACATAGGGGTGTTTTGGCTCTCACTTACTTGCTATGTGCTTTTAGAGTACGTCTCTACAAGGAGAATGCATGTATCAGTTTGCAAGTTTGAGCATCAGGCCTGCGGGCACTAATTCAGTATTTTGGAAATCAGTTATCTACGGGTATCAGATTCAGTTTGGCGACAGTGATTTGGGGATAATGATCAGTGTTGGAGAACAACATTTTCAGCTTATCAGCCGTGTGTTGTGATGCCCAACTGTGTGTTGTTTATTTATTTAAAGCTGTTATGTTGTTCGTTCGTCTAGTTGATTATTTCCATATTATTGCTTTATTTATCTTTTTGCTAGGTAGTTTAGCACAATTGCTTCAGACCAAGGAGGTATTCCCCAAGCACTCTGGACAAGAGGTCGTCAACTCAATCGATCTGAGGATCTGGTCGATGAACAACCAGTGTTTCACTCTCTACCCCCGGTTATTAGACGGAGGCCGAGAAAACGGAGTGTATCTGAGCAGACGTTGCCAGAGCAGTGGTCTACCCCATCAGTGGACAGTCGGGCTAAGGTCTCAATTGTTGCCATAGAGATAGATATACCAGTCAGTCAAATGGATCAGCGGAACATGTTAGGGATAGAGGAAATGATGCGTCAACTCCAAGAGAGTACGAAAGCCATGCAGGAGGACGCTGTCCGTCAAGCAGAATTTGCCAAACAACAGGCTGTTGTCATGGCCCAACAGGCAGAGCTAATTACCCGGCTACAACAGTAAACCGGAGCATCTGCATCGCACCAAGCTCCTCCCCCACCAGGAGTTCCGCCACCCGAGGAGGTACCAAATGTCCAGGGAGAGACGGACATTCCGACAGGGCTGGCTCCACCCTCGATTCTACCCCAATTGTCCAAGGCACCTACGCCTATCAATCAACTAGACTCTCCCTTCGAGTTCGAAGTGGACCCTACGGCATTGAAGTTGAGCAAGCTCGAAAAGTTGTTCAAGAAATCCCAGGGGGTAAAGTCCATCCCAGACATTGAGGATGGGTACATCGACGTGGCTGTGACGCTACCAGATAGATTCAAAATGCCACAAATCGACCGCTTTGACGGATCTGGGGATCCCACGGTGCATCTTTGTTTGTTCCCAGATATACTACGGCCGATGGGCCTTACCATGCCGCAGAAGCTTTCATTATTCGGCCGAACCCTGTCGGGTGTGGCCACTATCTTGTATGCAAAATTAGACAACGATGTTAAGCGGAACTGGGATGAGATGGTCGAGGCTTTCAATGTACAGTACTCCTATAATACACAAATCAAGATTACAACCCGTGATCTTGAGACAACCAGGCAAGAGCCTAAGGAGAGTTTTTCTGATTTCATAGCCCGTTGGAGGGCCAAGGCCTCAATGATGACCCTACGGCCTACTGATAAAGATCAAATTCGGATGATTGTGCGCAATCTCCAGCCTAAGCTGATGTAGAAAATGATCGTGCTCCCTTTCCCTACCTTTTCAGATTTTGCATGAGATGGGAGTACAGATTGAGGATGCCTTGAAGCAGGGCTTGATTGATAATGACAGAGAGCAACCCAGAAGAACCTTCAATCGCAACAACAATACAGGCACCAGCAATGCCACAAATGCTAGAGCTTTAGAAGTAAGCATGGTTACCACCATTCCCCCTCCAAGACCCATGGCAGCTACACCTTTCTCTGGCGCGTCCGGAAGCAACACACAAACCACCAAATACCAACCTCGAGGCCAAAGGACCTTTACCCCATTATATATGCCCCTGTCCAAGGCTCTGGGGGTATTAATTAGGAACGGGCACTTGAAGCCCCTGGAGCCGAGGCCATTGCCAAATCCATTCCCTCCCTCTCATAACCCCGCAAAATACTGTGCATATCACCAACAACATGGTCACGACACCGACCAATGTTTTAGATTGCGTCATGAGATTCAAGATCTCGTTGACAAGTAGGTGATTGTGCCTCCCGAAAAACCCAATGTCACAACAAACCCTCTCCCACCTCACAACCAAGCTCCACCCCCCAAACGTATCAACTTTATCCAGACTGGGGTCGTGTCTTACGATCCTAGCATATATATCACCCTGTCCCACCTACCCAAGCCGGAGGTGCTCCTTCCTAACCACACTGACTTGTGCATGTTGGACATCTCCAGAACCCAACCTGAACCAATGGTGGTGACTGTTGAAGACAGAACAGGGGAGATTTCAGGGCAGAACGGGGTTGGTGAGTCAGAATCGGAGGAGTCTGGGAGTTTTTCTGAGGAGGTATACAGTCCGAGTGACTACATTCTGTCAATAGGCTAGGTTGGGCGAAATGTGGAATTGTCGGCAGGGGCGGAGCTTTGTGTGATACAGGGGGTGAATCTGGTCAGAGGATAGATGACTTGGCAGCTGTGGAAGGAGACTTTGCTAACCTCCAACTTTTCAATGAACAAGATCTAGAGGGCATGGTAGTCAACTGGTCTGATTTTGAGGAGTCAGCAGAGGTCACCGGGTGGCTTGATGACCTACCAGATGTTGTCGATGAAACTCAGTTGGAATGGGGCCCGGCAGGGGCAAGAACATCAATTGTGGCCGGAAGGGCCGGAAATCAGAATGCATTGCCAGTACTAAAAATTTCGCTCAGGATCTAGGCCTTTGGAAAATAGAAATTATAGAGCAGCCAGTTGTACTGACGCAGTTGGAGCAAAAAGGAATTGAGGAGTTTGAGAGAATCAGAAAAGCCAAGGCCCCCGTGGTGACTGAAAGTACTGTGTGTACAAGGATAGAGAATGCTGCGAACATGTGGACGGAAAGTACTGCGAGTACAATTGTACCGGAGCCGGACAGGTGTCTGTTGGCTGCCGACGAAATGTGGTGGGAAGACGATGATTTATGTCTTGCCCACACTGATGAAGATTGGGGGAGTAACCAACCAGACGATACTTGGTACATCAACGAAGTCGATCATATGACTAGAAGCGGACGGTATTTCAAGCCCCCACATCTAGATCAGCCAGAGGTGTCTTGTAACGCCCCAACTTCCGGGTCGTTAATAAATCAAAACAACCTGAAATTAACCTTTAGATGCTTCAACTCCAACCGCCACTAAATTTGCTCCATGCCTGAAAAAAAAATTAATTCGGGAAGTATACAATACAACAGGAATAACAAGGCTCAGACAGGAAATAAATTAACAGAGATCCAGCAATCACACAACCGATTAGATTCGATAATCAAACAATTTACCAAATTGCACAGACAAGACAACTCGACATATGATAATTTATCCAGAACCAAATACCCTGTCCTACTCAGTACACGACCAGTGACTGACCTTACCCCCCTCACCCAAGCACAACTGCTTATCCAGGCTATTGGGACAGAACATATTAGCAAGGTCTGCTCGATCCATGTACGGAGCATTTCCACATCATTTAGCCAGACAAATCAACATTTCCCACACAGAATAACTACACAGAGTTCATCAAATGACCAGAGTAATCAAATGAATCAACAACGAATAATTCCACAGAATTTATCAAATGATCAGAATAATCAAGAGGAGTACAAATTTACGGTAATTAAAATAAACTCTTTGCAAAGAGAATTAGAGAAACATATTGTATACCACCCGAATTACCTCAAATCAATCTCCTCTGTCTCCAACGCTCGAATCTCGATTTTTCACCATGAATCTCCAAATTCTAAGCCATAAGGTATGTAAGGTTTCACAAAATCTACAACTCTCCTCGTTTATGAAAATGCTTACTCTCACTTTAAACATTCTTAATCTAAACTCTAAATCTATATAACAAATGAAGAGAGATATGGGAAGAACCATAGAAAGAAGTTGAGAGGTGGCTCAATTTATAGGCAACTTGGTGTAACATACTAGTTGGAATATGAAAGGACACATTAGGATTTACTTGTCATTAAAGCCTACTAGTTGGAATTTGAAAAGACAAGTTTGAATATGAATGGACCACTAATAAGGATAGCAAATGAACCACTAATAAGGATATTAAATTAACACTAACTAGAATTAAATGAACACTAGTTAGACTATGAATGGACACTAGTTGGAAAATAATTTACACATTATAAACACTAGTTCGAAATAATTCTAGTAACTGAGGGGTTTTAAGAAAATAATTTAAACATTAGGGTTTTTAAAGAGAAAATATTTTTTGGGGGCTTCACATGTCTGGGAAAGATGAGGCGGAGAAACAGAAAGAGAAGCAACTCGAAGAAGAGGCTGTACTGAAGCAGTTGAAAAAGATACAAGCAGACATCTCCATCTGGGGACTGCTTAGGGCATCGCGAGTGCATCGACAAGCTGTCTTATCGGCCATGGACAAGGCCAAGCTCTCAATAGACACCACGCCCGAACAGCTGGTGGGCTTAGATTTTCCAGGAGGGGCTACCGTGATGTTGACTTTCTCTGACAAAGAACTACCACCTAAGAGTGTGAACCATAACAAGCCACTCTACATCTCTGTGGAGTGTAGAAACAAAATGGATACCCGTGGTGCTTGTCGATACAAGGTTCGCCATCAATGTGTGTCCGGCAAGAACCGCATATGCCATCGGTTTAAAGACCGCGGACTTTGTGCCAACAGCCCAGGTGATTCGGGCATATGATAATACCAGCCAGGAAGTAATGGGGACGGTGAAAATTCAGACCAAGGTTGGACCGGGACAGCATGAGGTAGACTTTCACATCTTAGAAGTTCCTACGACCATCAATCTACTCTTGGGGCGGCCATGGCTGCACCAGGTGAAGGCAGTTTCATCCACCTTGCATCAGATAGTGAAATACCCCCATGGGAAGGGAGTAGCCATTGTTTTGGGGAATTCATCGATCTATCCACCACCAGAGATGTCTACACCAGTCTTGGAAATCGAGCACGGTATGGAAGATGTGTTCTTATCCGGTTTCACTCTGGCTGAGGCCCGGGTCGTGCAGAACATTTTGGATGTTAATGAGGGGGTGTGTGTCAGTGCTCAATCAGTATACCTCATGAACAAGCTTCAACACATCCTCGGGATGGGATTGGGAAAGAGCAGCCAGAAGGGCGTTGTAGCGTTGGCCAAGGTGCCACACAACCCGCATACTTTTGGTTTGGGTTATCTGCCCACTAAGGAGGATTGGATAAGGAAAGGTAAGGAGATGGCTGGGAGAGCCAGAGCAAAAAAGGCCGAGAAGCCTTATGAGTTAATGCACCGGCCCATCCAGGGTACCCTAAACGGACGCCTCGTCCGGGAGAGGGAGGACTTTCCATTTCGCAGCTTCTCAGAACCATGGTTGAATGCAGAGAGGAAGCGCGTGCTTGGGTTTGAGATCTTCTTTGACCTGTAGTTATCTGGGGATGACGTTGCCGAAGAGTAGACAGACCCATTAGCTGAGGTTGAGCAGAGCAAGAAAGTGGAGTCTGGTGACGCCGAAAGTGAAATGGGGGTAACGCTGGCGTGTCTACTTTCAGATCCTCCGATCGAACAGAAGTGCTTAGGGGACAACTTCTCGGTATGCGTGATTGGGAATGAAATGGCTGCAGGCCTACTAGCAAACATTTTGGATGCATTTATCGCACCCTCTCTCATTTGGCAGTATGAAGAGGGATTTTTGTCAAGCAGCACCAGGTCAGGTAGTGAGCCGGAATCTAATTCTACCGAGTCTGTTAAGTCGAAATCAGGTTCCAGCTCGACTGAGTCTGAGTCTGGTATTCCAGGGGGTGATAACCCGGATACCACAGTCCTGTCCAGGTCATCTTTTTCTTTCTCTTTTGAGTCTGTTGTAACCGAAGAATCGGACGATTTGGATGTGCTTAATGAGAATGATGTGGTTGTGGTTTCTGAGTACTTTTCTGTGCCCTTGATTTACTGCACTAACTTAGACTTTCAAAATTTTGATGAAAACGACGAGGAAGAAATTCCTCCGGTTTTGCAACGCTTAATTGAACAAGAGCAGGAAAGATTTGTTAAACCCTTAATGGATGAAATCACTACTGTGAACATTGGTATTGAAGAGGACCCGTGGTCCTGTCAAAGATGTTTTCACGTGGTCCTACGAAGACATGCCTGGAATCGATCCTGAGATTGTACAGCATTGGATCCCTCTTGACCCCGAGGCCCGATCGGTTGAACAAAAACTCAGAAGGATCCGCCCGGACTGGGCTCTCAAGATTAAGGAAGAGGTCACCAAGCAAATTGGCGCAGGTTTCTTGCTGGTATCCGAATACCCAACTTGGTTGGCCAACATCGTTCCTGTGCCGAAGAAGGATGGTAGGATCCGGGTATGCGTGGATTTCAGGGATTTGAATAGAGCCAGTCCGAAGGACGACTTTCCCTTGTCTCATATCGATGAGTTAGTGGACTTCACAGCGGGGCATGCTTTGCTTTCGTTCATGGATGGCTTCTCAGGCTATAATCAGATAGTGATGGCACCTGAAGACCGAGAAAAGACTGCATTCACCACCCCGCGGGGGACTTATTGCTACAGGGTAATGCCGTTTAGGCTGAAGAACGCTGGAGCTACATATCAACGGGCCGCGACCACAATATTGCACGACATGATCTACAAAGAGGTTGAGGTGTATGTGGACGACATGATTGTCAAGTCCAAAGAAAGAGGGGGCCACTACACCGCCTTGCAAAAGTTCTTTCAAAGGATCCGAGAATTTCGATTGCGGCTGAATCCTCAGAAGTATACGTTTGGTGTTACAGCAGGGAAAATGCTAGGATTTCTGATTACACAGAGAAGTATCGAAGTCGACCCTTCCAAAATCAAGGCCATCCTAGAAATGCTACCACCAAGGACTGAAAAGGAGGTGTGAGGCTTTCTAGGTAAAGTGCAGTTCATAAGACGGTTTATCTCAAAATTAACCTTGACCTGTGAACCACTTTTTGGCTCCTGAGGAAAGGAAAGAAATTCTAATGGGACGGCCGATGCCAAGCTGCTTTTGAACTGATCAAGGAATACTTACAGAACCCACCCATGTTGTCGCCGCCAGAGCCGGGAAGACCGTTGATTTTGTATCTTTCAGTAACTGAGACTACAATGGGCTGCATGCTCGCGCAAGAATCAGAGGACAAAGTGGAGAGAGCCATCTACTATCTGAGCAAGAAGATGCTAGAGTATGAGACTCGCTACACACTGTTGGAAAAGGTTTGCTTAGCTTTGGTATGGGCTACCAGGAAGCTGCGGCACTACCTGTTAGCTCACTCCGTAATGTTGGTTTCAAGACTAGATCCCATCAAATATCTCTTCGAGAAACCGGCACTTACAGGTAAGCTAGCTCGTTGGTTGCTGTTGCTTTTCGAATTCGATCTGAAATATGTAACGCGCAAGTCAGTCAAGGGAAAAGCAGTAGCAGAATTCTTAGCCGATCATCCAGTGGAAGGAGGTGAAGTAGTTGAGTACTTATTCACAGATGAGGCCATTTTGCATATCGAAGATGAAACTTGGATGATGTACTTTGACGGAGCGTCAAACCAGTACGGGTATGGGATAGGGTTGTTACTGATAGCACCCGACAATTCCCGTATCCCTCTAGCATTCAAACTCCGATTCAAAGTCTCGAACAACGAAGCAAAATATGAGGCATGCATTGCCGTTCTAGAAGCAGCCCTGGAACTAGGGGCAAAAATGGTTGGACGTCATCGGGGACTCGAACCTTGTTGTGTCTCAAGCAAAAGGAGACTGGAAAGTCAAAGAAGAAAAGATGATAATGTATCACCAAACCTTGGACCTGCTGATTCCTCAGTTTGAGAAGCTAAACTTCACTCATCTACTAAGAGAAAACAACAGGTTCGCGAATTCACTAGCAACTCTATCTTCCATGATAGACATCCCGTTTGGAGTCCGGATGCATCTAGTAACTATCAACCAGAAATTTGTGCCGGCTTATGAGTCAATTGCTGCTATAGATGAGGTTCAGGATGAGAACCCCTGGTATTACGATATTTGGAATTTCTTAAAGAAGGAAGCATATCCTCCAGGGGTAAATGCCAAGGATAAAAGGGCAATCAGAAGAATGGCCGTTCAGTTCATTATCTGTGGAGGTAAATTGTATAAGAGAGGTCATCTGGGAATGCATAAACTGTGCGTTGAAGCTGAAGAATCGAAGCGCCTGATGGAGGCCATCCATGGAGGGGAATGCAGTGCGCATATGAACAGGGTAATGCCAGCACGAAAGATCCTCAGACAAGGTTATTATTGGTCCACCATGGAGGAGGATTGTATCGGCTTTGTTCGGCGATGCCACAAGTGTCAGATCCATGCAAACCGCATGAACATTCCGTCGTCGAAGCTGTACAATATGACTTCGCCATGGCCATTTTCAGTTTGAGGAATCGATGTGATCAGGGCTGTCACTCCAAAAGGGTCGAATGGGCATGAGTTCATCCTAGTCGCGATAGATCATTTCACGAAGTGGGTTAAGGCCCAATCTTATGCGGTGTTGAAAGCATCGCATGTTGCAAAGTTTATCAGAAACAACATCATCTGTCGATATGGGGTCCCAAACGAGGTCATTTCAGATAATGGTTCCCACTTCAAGAAGGAAGTGATTATCTTGTTGGAGAAATACAACGTGGCTTTTCATAAGTCATCCACATACCGGCCGCAAACCAATGAAGCAGTTGAGGCCGCCAACAAGAACATTAAGCACATACTGCAGAAGATGGTGGAAACCTACCGGGATTGGCCAAATAAGATGCCGTTTGCTCTGTGGGGCTGCCGGACTTCAATTAGAACTTCTACTGGGGTGACTCCGTATTCATTAGTTTATAGGATGGAGGCCGTTCTACCTATCGAGATTGAAGTTCCGTCTTTACGAGTGTTGGCTGAGTGTCAAATAGCCGAAAGCAGATTGACAGCAGAGCAGATTTGAGGAACTCATGCTCTTTGACGAAAGAAGACTGAAAGCACTGTACCATGTTCAAGGTTATCAGCGCAGAATTGCCCGGGCTTTCAACAAGAAAGTTAAGTCCATGAATCTAAAAGAAGGAGATTTGGTGCTTAAGGACAACCGAGCTCCCATTCACGACCCTAGGGGCAAGTTCAGACCCAATTGGACTGGTCCCTACATCATCAAGTCAATCTGGTCGGGTGGAGCTGTGGTTCTGATGGACCTAGATGGCCTAGAGTTCTCCCAACCTATCAACATGGACAAGTTGAAGAAATATTACCCCTGAGAGGCTCGCTAGGCGGAAAACCCGAGACGGCGACCGACGCAAAAGTCAGAGTACAAAAAATTTTGAAATTATAAAAATTAAGCTCACAAGGTTGAAAACCCGTAAAGGGTGGCCTTGGTAAAAGTTAGAGTTTAAAAGAAGAGTGAAAATACCCGAGTGAACCCGGGCCTGAACTACGTAAGGCTTGTTTCCCATCTTTGGGATACGTAGGCAACTTCATCTTGAAGTTCAGCCATAAACTTTTCCCCGATCAACTTTGTCCATTTGATCATCTCGGTCATCTTTGTCTATCAGCACCCATTGGAATCTCTAGTACAACGCTATTTGAACTAGGGGCAACTTTCCGTTGCCATGTAGTGCCGCGGTACTCTTCAGACTAGGGGCAACTTTCCAGTTGCAGGGATCCGGGGTTGTGCATCTCAGTGACAGATCTCAGGCGTGTCCAATTCTGATCCATATCGAAAATACTTTTGAAAAGTTTTAATAAAAGTTGACTTTGTTCAAATAACAACAAGCTATAATGAAACCTTCCTTTATGATTTCCAAGGGTCTAAAATAGAAAGTTAGTCCCTTAGAAGTAATGCACCGGCAATTAAGGAAAATATCAAACAAGGGATCATGCTTAGCATAAGAGAGATGTAATGCCCTAATAATGAACCTCCGAAGAGATTAAACCATTTAGCATGAGGGGTCTCTTTCTTATGCCCTGAGCGGAGATCTTTTGTTTGATACAACTCTTAATCAAAAGAAACAAAGAAAGAAGGGAGATTGCAGAGATGAATGGAAAATGGAGGATTACAATGACATGAATACGTGAATATTTACATGAAAGCTATGAGGAAAATGAAAGAAAAGAACTATCAACTCAAACGGATTGGTGGCTATGTCCTAAACACACCAAACCCATAAGGACTTACAACAATACAATCATAATATTCAAAACATAAATTTAACAGACATTCAACAGCCCCAAAAATAACACAAAACAATGATGAAAATCAGTTCTAAAAGGTAAAAAATATGAACAAAAATAAAGGAGAACAAATCTAGCAAGCAAACCTAAGGAAGGTGCCAAAATTAGACCTCATGAAAGAGAGGATTCTTGTAGTTAAACAAACTTGATTCAAAGCACTCTCAAGTCTCTAAAATTTGGTTTGAAAATCTCAACAAAAGCTCCAAGAACCAGCTCTAATGGTGTATGTATTGTGTATGAATAGCTCAAAGGTGGTATGGAGATCAAGAGGCTCTTTCAAGGGAAGAAAGGGTCATTTTAGCTCTCAAAATCCTTAAAAGCCTTTTGGAAATTTTTCTAACCTTTAAATTCTGAAGGGGAGGTCGTATTTATAGAATTTGAGCCAAATTGGTCATAAATATCTCCAAAGAAAAGACAACTGGCAGATTCCCGTCAGATATTCTGTTTATCACCCATTAGACCTGGCCGGGTTCCAATACACACAGCAGGATCCAAATATGCATAGTTAGGTTTCAATGATGCCCCCCTGGCTCACTGCTGCAGACTCAGTGTAGGGTGGAAAAACATATTTCAAAAATGGGTTTTTGAGGTCTAAATCATTTTGGCCAAACTGGATTGTAAGGTTGAAATTCTAGAGCTTGAATCCGTATGCCTTTACTGAGAGTTCAGACGATTTATACAGTATAACTTTCATCATCGAGTGTTTGGAATAAAGCGCCCAAGTCTTAGGTGCGGTCAAAATAGGGTGTCTACACATATATGTATTGAAACCCTCTTTTGTTGTAGAAACTTGTAAGTCCTTAGGGCATTTATTGGATATTGTTTAGTTTTATATTCAGTATGTTACATGCTATAGATTCAAACTCTAGGGTTATGAGTGTATTAGCAAATGTAATCACATTTTGTAATCTCAAGGGACACTTGTAATGGAATAATATATACTGAAAGAGATTGGTTTTCCCTATGAATGTTGATCAAAGTTGAGGATGATTATTAGCCTCCGCATGTATGATATAATTGGTTAATTGAAGTGAATAGTGAATATGGTCTAATTTGGATAAGTTGGGCTTCATGAAATTGAGGGTGTCACAAGGTCTTTCATTTCAAAGTGAAGCCTTTGTTCATGCAATTTCATAATCTTCAAATTTTACTCTATCTTCAACTTTCTTAGGGGTTTCGGTGGTTATCCCTAAACAACCCCACCCCCATCTATGAAGCTGTTGTGTTAGTTTGGGTCAACCCCTAATAGTTTGAGCTACTTTTAAGTTGATCCAAAAACATTCTCCTAATATCATTTTCCTAATTGAAACAAAAATGAATGTGGTCTTTGTAAATTCTAAATTTTTCGTTCTAGTTTTACTAAATATTTTGGTATCGACCCCATTGGTTCTAGTGGTGGTCTTTGGTTAGTGTGGCAGCAACATTTGACTATTTCTTGCTTAGTCTCATCCCTCATATTCTTCTTACCTAGATTTTGGATGAGTTTGGTTTTTCTTGGTTATCCCTTGTTGTCGCTCTAGTGTATGGTCTTTTATCTCTTCTCACTTATCTATTCTTAGTGGTCCTATTCTCTTAAATATGTCAGGATTTCAATCAAGTTTTGTCTTATAGAGACAAATGGGGTAAAAATTCTTTTCATACTCCGGGTTCTACCCATTTTCAATCTTTCTTAGATAATGGGGGGTTTTTTTTTAAAATTAAAAACCTAGGTCCTTGGTACACATGGACTGATAATAGAGAGGGTGTTGCTTGCACTTTTAAAAGGTTGGATAGGGGTTGGTGTAATTCTTCATGGCTTTCCCTATTCCTCATGCATTTATGATCAATCATGGAATTTCTCATTCCGATCATTCTCCAATAGCCCTTATTACATCTCCTAAGTCTTCTCGAGTCCCTCGTCTATTCGCTTTGAAGCCTGGTGGCTTCATCATTCCACTACCTTTGAAATTATTAGCTATATTTGGAGGATGCCCATTACTGGTTCTCCTTTATTTAGAGTTGTTTGGTACCTTAAAATCATGAATAAGGTGTTATCCTTGTGGGGTAGTGAAAAAAGCTCGAATCAACCAAGTACATCCTCAGTTTCTTAGTGTGCAAGAAAATTTGCTTCCACAAAATACCACTGTTGAAAAATCTCTTCGAGCAACGTTAGACTCTCTTTGGAGTGAGAATGCTTCCTTTTGGGCTCAAAGGTCCAAAATACACTAGTTAGCTCTTGGTGAAAAAAATACTAAATTCTTTCACTCCATGACCAAAGTTCGTAGAACTTCTAACCATATTTGGCATATCAAGTCTTCATGCGGTCAGAACTCTGAGTATGCCGACATTAGAAATTCTTTCCATGAATAGTTCAAGTCATTTTACTTTCCTTCTGATCTTTCTCCTTTTCACAATCTAAACTCCTTGCAACCTCATTCAACTCTTACAAATGATTGAAGAGCCTTTTTGAATCAACCTTTTCATACTAATGAGGTTGGGAAAGCTGTTTTCCAAATGGGCCTCTTGAAGGCACCAAACCCGAATGGTACACCACCTATCTTTTTTCAACAATACTGGCCCATTATTTTAGTCCCTGTAGTGACCACCACTATACTCTCTTTTCTTAATTCTGCCCGTCTTTTTTGAGAGGTGAATCGTACTTTTATCACCTTAATTCCTAAAGTGGAAAACCCTGAATCAATCGATCAGTTTAGGCCTATTAGCCTTTGTAATGTTCTTTACAAAATATTATCCAAAGTCTTGGCCAATAAAATTAAACTCATTGATTCACTCATTTCTCGCTTCCAAAATGGGTTTATTCCATGACAGCCATCTCTGATAATATCTCCATGGCTCAAGAACTCATACATTTTGTTTGCACTAGAAAGTAAAATAAATCTTCTTATTCTGCCTTTAAGCTTGACATGAGCAAAGCTTTTGATGGGCTGCGTTATCTCTACAAGTTCCCTTTGAAATGGATCCAATTGATCATGGAATATGTCTCTACGGTCTCCCATTCTATTTTGAGATCAAAAATTATTAATTAAATATTTAAATTTAAATTTTTTTTTTATATTTAGGGGTGTAATTGATTTTTGAGATATAATTTGGCAAATAAATAAAGTTCCAAATAAAATTTCGTGTCACATCAACAAATTCTGTCTGATTTTAGACGACAATTGACGACAAAAGTAAAATTGATTCAAAATTAAATAGTTTAGGTGTAAAATTGATATAATTGAATGTAGAGGGGTTGAATTGATTTTCAGTGATAGTTTAGGGAGACAAAATGATGTTTCCTCTATTTTTTCTTCAATGCTAATTTTCGGTCGAAACCAAGGTTTTCTTGAAGAAATTAAAATTTTTAGGATAGCCCCCAAATTTCTTATCTACTTCTTGCAAATGATAGCTTTCTTTTCTTCAAAATCACTCTTTTTTGTTTCTAAAATCTAAAGCACATTCTTGACACATAATATTCTTTGTCAAGTCAAGTCAAGTCATCAATTTCCACAAATCTAGTCTTTTTCTTACCCCAATATCCCACCAAACACGCTCTTCTATTTCCACATTTCTTAACATCTCTCTCTTCTCAATTTGGGAAATACTTCCATGTTAAACTTGACATTGTGAGTCATAGGAAGGAAATATTTCAAGAGATTGTTCACAAGGTCCAAAATAGGTACCAATGTTGGTCTATTCTCCTTAATAAAGCTGGTAGACTCATCCTAATCAAGTTTGTCCTTTCTGCCATGTTTATATATTATGGTGATCTTCTTCATAGATCCTTTCATTGGAAGAGTTGGGATTCCATTTGCTTTCCTTGTTCATTAGGTGGTCTTGGTGTGAGAGACTTGAGACTTTTTAACCAAACACTTTTGGCAAAACAATATTGTTGAATTCTATCACAAATTCTATTTTTTCTCTTTTTTTTCAAGCCAAATACTATCATTCTTCCCCTCTTCTCTTTGTTCAGTCTTCTCCTTCAAATTCTTGGAGTTTGAAGAGCAACTTTTTCGGCATAGCACCTTTACTACGTGGACTTCGATGGCAAGCTGGGACTGCCACAATATTTCTCTTTGGAATGATTATTGGACTCCAGTACCTACACCCATTCTTCTCAAAAATCAGATTTTAGATTCAGCTCCACTTCACTCTATGTTTAATCTCCCAACTAGTACCACGTTAAGGGATCTAATTCTTCTAGACCAACATAAATGGAATGTCTCTCAAATTAATTCTCTCATTCCCCTTCCGTTGCTCTACTTATTCTCTAATTTCTTGATAAACTCATTTGTGGCTTAGCATATCATCTTCTTGTTAATATGAAGCATCAAGAGTTGTTTCCTCCTTCTCCTTAAAATATTGATATTAAACCAGAAACTCGCGACATATGGCCAATAGCCCAATGAAACGAAAGAATCGGCTACATTTTTCAAATGATCTCCTCTTATAGATAAACTAAAAGATCAAATGGGCAAACAACATGAACCTGGATTGATCTTTCTCGTTTTTCTTTTTTCTTTTTTCTTTATATATATATATATATATAAATTTTCCAATTTCTAAATAAAATAGAGTCAAAAAGATGTTGTTAAGTTTTTATTCTTGGCAATCCCGTTTGACAAAACTCCTTTCAGTTGTAATTGTATTCGAACTTTTATTTCAGTAAGGTTATGAATTTTAGATGCAAATCCAACCCAAATTGTGCCTTGTAGAGAAGTTTATGAAGTTAATTCTTTCATGTTTGCCACTTTGCTGATTATGTCGAGGATCGAGCTGTCCAGTTAGCTCGCGGGGGTCCCGGGGGTAGCACCCCTTGGTGGGTCTAGGGCAACACCCCCAAAGCCAGAAGCAAAAATGCAGTCGAAGTTGCTTGTCCGCTTGAGGGGCCATTTGTGCACTCAAGCGGAGAATCTTTGGTTCCATAAGTTTGAATTGTCTGTAAAAGTACTGGAAATTGTGCTTTTGCGCTCCAGCGGAACTTCCTGTGCTCGAGCGTTAGTCCGCTCGAGCAGCCATCCTTGCGCTCAAACGGAGATCGCGGATCAGTTTTCTATAAATATGTGGTTTCATCCGTTTTTAGGGTTACGGCTTCCAGATCTTCTTCTTGGTTATTAGGGTTTTCAACTGAGACTTCTTTGGTAGTTTCTTTGATATTTGTCTGAGTATTAAACTCACATGGTTTGAGAAGTATTTATCAAAGGATTGTTGGTTTCATTCAAAAAAAAAAAAAGAGAGAGTTGTTCTTTAGTGAGTTCAAGGGAATTTAGGCCTGAAGCTTTGGTGGATTCTGGAGTGGCTCATCGTCGCAGATTCGACATCGACGTTATGGATTCAACGTTGAGCAAAACAATTCCGAGGTGAAGACGGGGTTGGAAGAGGCACATTGGGATCGATTCGATTCGGATGTGGATTCGCTAGGTAATTGAGAGTACACTTGTGTAATTCCTTTATGTCTTTTTAGTGGATTGTTTTGTGACTGTTGCCCGTGATTTTTTTATGACAATTGGAGGCGCTCCAATTGTGGTTTTTCCACGTTAAATTGTTGTGTTGATTTGTCTTTGATTGTTTCATTGGGATTGCTATTTACTCGTTAAAATTGATACATAGTCACAAATCAATATCTAGGGGATTTTTAGATTTTTCAATTGGTATCAAAGCGGGTTGCTCTATTTTTAAAAAAAAAAAATCTTTAAGAGCGAGATTTTGTTTGATTTGTGATAATGGATTCAATTCGTGAGGGAAATTCTATGGTCCGACCACCCGTACTTGACGGATCCAATTATTCTTTTTGGAAAGCTCGGATGAGATCACTTTTAAAAACTATTGATGAAAAAGTTTGGCAATCTATCATGTATGGGTGGACTGAACCAACAATTACCGTTGATGAAGTAACTTTCCCCAAACTAATTGATAAGTGGAACCCAACTGATTACCAAAATAGTAGCCAAAATAGTAAAGCTATCAATTCTCTCTTTTGCACCGTCACACCTAAAGAGTTTAGTCGTATTTGCAATTGTGAAGTCGCAAAAGAGGTTTGGGATATCTTACAAACTATTCATGAGGGCACTCCTTTGATTAAACGCTCAAAACTTCAAAGCCTCACGTCTAGTTTCGAAAACCTTTCAATGAAAAATAGTGAGACCTTTGATGAATTTTATGTGAAGTTGAGTGACATTGTAAATTCCAGCTTCCAACTTCAATTTAGGTGAAAAAATACCAGAATCCTAGGTTGTGGAAAAAATTTTGAGATCCTTGCCCAATCGGTTCCAACCAAAAGTTACGGTTATTGAGGAGGCTCAAGATGTTGACAACCTCAAGCTGGATCAGTTGGTTGGAAATTTCCAAACTTATGAGGCACATAGAAATTTCAAAAAGAAACAAAAAGATGATATTGCTTTTAGTAGTGCTCATACAGTTGGAAAGGATTCTGATGAGGATTGTGAGATTGATTCCAAGATTATAGATGCTTTCGTAAAACAATTTAAAAAGTCTTTTTTGAAAAAGAATTCTAATATTTTGGAATCAACCCATAAATCCAAAGGCAAAGATAAATTCAAAATTAATTCTACAACCCAGAAGAAGAAAGGAAAAATATAAGGACACTCTGAAAGAGTCCAATGCTATGAATGCCAAGGATTTGGCCACTTTGCTCAAGAATGCTTTACTCGTTTAAGGAAGAAGAAAGCCCTCGCTATTACTTGAGATGATGAATCAAAATCTGATAAAATGGAAAGTGACAATGAAAATCAAGGCGTAGAGGGACATGAACAATTCCTTGCTTTCATGGTAGTTTCTGAAACTGAAGGACGAATAGAATATCCGAAGAGGCCAGTTGAGAATGATACCGATGATGAATCCTCAGGGAGTGATGATGAAGAGCTTCAGCAAGTTTATGAAAAATTGTATAAGGAATCTCTTAACTTATCCAAATTGAATGACAAACTCACTATGAAACTCAAAGCATGTGAAAGTGAGAATGTCAAACTAAAGGAGGAGATTTCTGAGGCTAAGAATGGTGTCGTCAAGATATCTAATGATCAACAAGCTCTTTGTGCAAAACTCTTGACTTGTGAGATAGAGAGGAATGAGCTACAACAAATCTATGCAACATATGAAGAAAAGATTGAAACTCTCGCGATGACTCAAGGTGCCTTAGAAGAGCTAATCATCAAGAAAGAGGAAGAGCTCAAGTGTGCTATGGCAACCATTGTGTAGGCGCGCCCGCGGAGGGGGCCTTATGCTACTACAGTTCGGACTCGCGATTTTGTAGTCGCGGTTCTTGATCTGAACCAAAGAGTCCAAATCTGGCAAATCGTTTTGAAAAACAGATTTTTGAAAAAGTAGTGCCAAACATGGACTGCTTTGCCAGATACAGAGTCGCCACCTAAATATTTTTAAAATGGGGAAATTTAGGAAACCCTGACTCGGTGCCGAAGGCCACATGTCCGTCATCACCGGAGTTGTCTCGGCTCGGGAGCTTGGGTACGATCGGGGAAGGTCAGCTATGAGCACCCCCTTTCGCCCGGTCTGAAGACCGGCCTCTACTAACCGTGATATCCGGTTTTGAAAACGTTATATGTTCTTAATCCAATTATTAGCCTAGAATTACTATGTTATGCGCGCAGCAAACAAGTATAGACCAAATTGCCCAAATTGGAAATAAAACATTTTATGTTCGTTTTGAAAATGGTTTGCTACTCGCAAGTAGGCTAAAATGCAGATTTTGCCACCCTCAAGTGGGCTTTTGGAAAAGAGGGTTAAGTCACTATCTAGTGGGCTTAAAAAAAAAAGTTTTAATGCATTATTCCAATTTAGGTAATTCAACCTCCATCCACAGGCAACAAATGGAGCAACAAGTCATTCGATATGGTTATGCAGGTATTCAAGGACATTCTACCAAAATGTGATCAAACTATTCTTAAAACAAGCTTTACATGAGTGCAAATGATCCCGGCATTTCTTTCCAAAACCAAGTCAAGACAAAG
>NW_021025028.1:572136-668961 GCF_004153795.1 Camellia sinensis
AATATGTATCTATATCTCTAAGGTCTGGTTTTTGGTTGCAAGAGTCTAACCTAGATCAAAGAGGAAGGCCCTCCTCTTATAAGACTCCCTCTTGCAAAGCTTATTCAACAAGCTTGCTTAGAGGGAGATCCCTCCATACACGTGTATGGAGGGGGGAAGAGTTGGTGCCAGCTATCACAGCTGGCACAAAATATCTCCATAAAGTGGATGAACAGTGGTCGGCTGCCCAAAAATGCCATTTCGGCAAAAAACAGTGCCGACCGGCAACAACCTATGCGGACCGGCAATAAAATGTGCCGACCGGCAAACAAAAGTGCCGATAGCAGCAAAAGACCAGCCGGTGGCCCCTAGCCACTGCCGGTAGGGTGTGGGGATGTCTCACAAGGCATTCCCTGCCCCTCCAAGGCAAAACACGAGTGTTCGGTGCAAAACCAGACACTAAACGGTCAAGTTTGGAAATCCTGAGGCAGGGCGCACGAGCCGAGACCTCCGGGAACTCCAAACGAACACGAACATGGATAATCACCGAGTGTCCAGACGGTGACGTCCAAGTCTTGAGGACGGTCAAAAATGGGGTGTCTACACATTGGTCTTTGGAACAAATGATTAAAGACTTTGGACAACATCATTGGGTCTCAACAAATTTGTTCTGACAAGAATGGCATTGGCTTTGATGGTAAGAAAGAGCAAAAATAGAGTGCATCCACATCTCATGATACAAGAATTCAAGGGCAGGGGGAGCAAAAGATTCAACGAGAGGAAAGACTTCTCAATCTTCCTAGAGTTGGTAAGGTCAAAGAAAAGAAGATACACCCTGTTTTTATTTGTCATCATTATGGTATGTATGGTCATATTCGCCCTTATTGGTATGAGCTGCATGGGAGAATGTCTCATAGAGATGGAAAAAATTTCAACATCTCGTAGGGTAGGAGCCACTTCATTGGTGGTAATGAGGTTAAGGGTCATATTAGCCTCGCTATTTTGATTTGCTTGAGACCAAACATGAACAGAGGTTTTGTTTATAAACCTAGGAATAGGAAGTTGGACACCAAGTCGAGGCGGGTTCCCAATGAAGTTGAAGGAAACCACAACGTCAAGACACCACCCAAGAACCTCAATTCTCACAACTTTGTTCATATTAAAGCAGTTTGGGTGAGAAAACTTGGCTTGTATTAATTTGTTTATTCGTTTTAGTTTTTGGGTTTCTGTGTGTTTTTTCTTTTTGAGTCATTTAATGAGTGCCTGTTCATTTTCTGTATTGCTTTGTTTCAAATATATATATATATATATATCCAAAAAGATTTTCTTAGTATGGTTTTGCAAGCTTGAAATTTGTTAGAAGTCCTTAGTACATCTTGGAATTGATGAGAATATCCATTACATGTTTATAAGTGTGTGCTTTCTCTGGTCATCACTCATTTCGAAGTGTGTGTACTTGATTAGTATGTCACATTCTGCACACACTCTTGGATTAGCAAATATTGGAGTCTTCTGCCTTAGTGATCTTTTTTCTCTATGGACTTCTGGCATTGTATCTTTTGCTTTTCTAGAGGAATTGACCTATACTAGTATATCATGGGTGATGTTGAGTCTCTTAACCACCTTCCATCTTTTTGCATCTCCACGGCTTTCCCCTCAGTTCTTTGTAGTTAAGGCGTGAGGAAAAGGCTACCTCAGAGTCACCAACCAGGCTATCCTTATTGTCTCCATGCTTCTCTGGTTTAGTTTCCATACTCTTGAGCGTGTCAGCCACCAATGAGTGTGCAAAAGAAAGAAAAAAAAAGTGCAAAAGAAAGAAAAGAAAATTTTGTGCAAAAGAAAGAAAGAAAAAGAAAAGATTCATTGATTGAGAGAGAGCCTCCGCTTTTACTCAACAAATACCCCTTGTTTCCCAGTGGTTTGACTTTCCTTAGTTGTGCTTAGATTCTCTTGTCGGAGATCCAGCTTTCAGATCACTACTAGGATTTGAATCTAGTGTTTGTTGAACTCCAAGAGTCACACACACACACTTTTTTCATAGGATCTATGCTTTTCGCATAATGCATCACTTGTTTTTATGAGGAATCTTCTAGAGGCTGTGCACATTGTGTTTTCAAGTAATTGTGTTTCTTGGATAATCTTGTGTGTTTTAAGGTATAAATCTGAAATTTCTTACTTGCTTCACCATATTTTTTTTAGTACAGTGTTTGTGGTTGCTTTTAGTGAGAGGGAGTTTGGTTTATCATTGCAAGAGTTTGTTAGCATGAACACTTTGATTTGTTTGGTAAAGGAGATTAGCTTTAGTTGTTTTGCATGTTGCTATGCACTACTTCTTTATTGTTTCCTTCTTGCATGCTACTACTATTTATTTTTACATCATCTTGTCCCTGCTTATATGGTTTATGCTCTTGCTTTAGTTGATTAAGCTTCCTTTAACAATTCATGACAAAAAGGGAGAGAAGTTTCAGTGAAAATCAAAATGTTTTTTGAGTGTGTTTGCATGGTTTTTAAGCATGTTTCCATGTTTCTTAGGATTGTCATCTATGCATGCTACATGCTACATATTCTTAAAATCTCCAATTTACATGTATTCATACTTCCATTTCATGCTTCAAGATAATCTTGTCATATGTCTACTGTTTTTTCATATACTCTTGTGGCACTATAGTTGTTTTAGAGATTGTGGCACTAATAGCTATTTTGCAAATCATGACATTGAGGAAGAAGTTTGATTTTGTTGGCTGTAATGGGTTGGGGTGTTTAGGATTTTATTTGTTAGGTGTGTTTTGTCACGGCATTACCAAAGGGGGAGATTGTTAGGTTTTTATTCTTGGCAATCCCGTTTGACAAAACTCCTTTCAGTTGTAATTGTATTCAAACTTTTATTTCAGTGAATCTATGAGTTTTAGATGCGAATCCAACCCGAATTGTGCCTTGCAGAGAAGTTTCTGAAGTTAATTCTTTCATATTTGCCACTTTGCTGACTATGTCGGGGATTGAGCTACCCAGTCAGCTCGCGGGGGTCGAGGGAGCAGTGCCCCTTGGCGGGTCTGGGGCAACACCCCGAAGCCAGAAGCAAAAATACAGTCGACGTTGCTTGTCCGCTTAAGCGACCATTTGTGCGCTCAAGCGGAGAATCTTTGGTTTCAGAAGTTTGAACTATCTGCAAAAGTACTGGAAGTTGTGTTTTTGCACTGGAGCGTCAGTCTGCTCAAGTGGCCATTCTTGCACTCGAGCGGAGATCGCGGATCAGTTTTCTATAAATATGTAGTTTCATCCATTTTTAGGGTTATGACTTCTAAATCTTCTTCTTGGTTATTAGAGTTTTCATCTGGGGCTTCTTTGCTAGTTTCTTTGATGTTTGTCTGAGTATTAAACTCACATGGTTTGAGAAGTATACATCAAAGGATTGTTTGTTTCATTCAATAAAAATAAATAAATAAATAAATAAATAAATAGTTGTTCTTCGGTGAGTTCCGGAGAATTTGGGCCAGAAGCTTTGGTGGATTTTGGAGTGGCTCATCATCGTGGATTCGACATCGACGTTGTGGATTCAACATTGGGCAAAACAATTCCGAGGTGAAGATGGGGTTGGAAGAGGCACACTGGGGTCGGTTCGATTCGAGCGTGGATTCGCTAGGTAATCAAGAGTACACTTGTGTAATTCCTTTATGTCTTTTTAGTAGATTGTTTTGTGGCTGTTGCCATGGTTTGTTTTTTATCACAATTGGAGGTGTTCCAATTGTGGTTTTTTCACGTTAAATCGTTGTATTGATTTGTCTTTGATTGTTTGATTGGGATTGCTATTTACTCGTTAAAATTGATACATAATCACAAATCAATATCTAGGGGATTTCTAGATTTCTCAGATATTTTAGTTAGAAATTAGATATTTTAGTTAGAAATTGTGAACTACCTTGTTTGTTTGTTCTAATTTCATATGATTTAGTGCCCTCCTCCACTATACACACCTCTTGGCCCAATTTTACTTGGGACTAACTTTGGTCTCTTCCAATTCCTTTCAAAATACAATTCTTTCTGTGGAAATCTGCCATGATTTCCTTCCCCTTGGTGAGTTCCTTTCCGCTAGAAGTTGGAAAGGGAGATATCTCTCGTCCTTCCTGCCTTGGGCGCATTGAAACCTCAATTCACATATTTCTTTTTTGTGATTTTTGTTAGACCAATTTGGTTTGGTTCTCAGCTTGGTTTTTTTACTTCCACAATTCAGTCATCTTTGTCCTATTGGTTCAGTTTTTGGTTAATTTTGCCTTTAGTTGCAAGCCTAAATAATTAGATATTCTAATCCAAATTTCTTTCATATTTTGGATCATTTGGGATGCTAGGAATAAGGTTGTGTTTGATTCGAAAAAACTGTAACCCATGCTACTTATGTTCAAGCTAACATCCTTTACTTTTCCCTTTCATGAGCACATACTACCTCTTCTCAGAATCTTCTTGTTGGCCAACTTTTGGTTGATCCTTTGATTCAACCCTCTCTTTCATCATCTTCTAAAACCTTCAATTTTTTTTAATCCAATGCAACTAGTGGGAAGAGCAATTTGGTTATCCTTGAAGTATATTGCGGTGTTGTTTGCAGCAATATTGATCTAGCAATGGGCATTGGAGTTATGTTCAAACATAGTAACAGCTCTATGGGTTCTTTATACAAAAAAATTATTGTTCAAAGGCCTTGCGCTCACATAGCAGCAACCATTGCTGCCATCAAAATGGTCCCAAGAACACTCTTATGTAAATGTTAATATCATTACTACTCTCGCTCTTTTTTTCAGAAATCGGAGAATAGTAAGGACTTGCAAACCATAGCAGCCCCATGGTTTTTTGATTTCTGGATTTTAGTTCGATCTTTCAATCCTTGTATAATTTCACTAAGTAATAGCCATTTGATGTCGCAAGCACTCTGTTTGGCTAGTTTTGCTACCCTTTCAAGAATTCTTGCAGAAAGCAACACTTCTTTCCCTTTTAATAATAGATGAAGTGGCATCTAGCTTTGGAGGATTTGGCAATTATGTTTAGCTTTTGTTTGCATTACTACATGTTACTTATGTATTCGGCGTTGTACGGTCATGTCTGTATGCTTAAACTCTTGTAATCTTTATTTTATCATTATCAATGAATCTTTTTTTTTTCATAATAGAAGAGAAATAAGACCAACTTACTTAGTATATTCCCATGCCAAGCACGGCACATGAGTTTGAGTCTAACCGTTACAAATACCACTTCCTTTTCCTTATTTTCTTTTTATTAATTGTAAAAAAATATGTATGATAAAAATAAAAGTAAAAAAGTACTTTCAAACACCCAAATGGTCCGATCAGTTCATCTCTTGGTTTTTGTTGGGCTTTAACTTAGGGTCAAGCATATTCCTCTCTTGGTTTTTAATGGGCTTTAACTTAGGGTCAATCATAGATCATCACACCCACAAACTGGAAGCCCTCTGGTGCATGCTATATACAAAACTAAAAAGGAAAGGAGCTTTTTACTTATGGAATTATGGTGGAGTTATAGAATAAGGAGTTATGATAGAGAACTTAGAGACAAAGAAGAAAGCAAAAAGATGGAGAGAGGTTGAAGGGAATTTACATGCTCCATTTTGTTGGCATAAAGGCCAATATATAGTCTTACAAGAAGAGAATACAAACAAAATAGAACTTATTGCATATCTAACTTATATCTAACATATCTAACTTTGTAAAACTTTTTGTCTTAAAAGTTGCCAATTTTTCTAACTAGTTAGGCAAGCCTAGTCGTAGGCTTTTTGAAAAATCTATCTAAAAGTAAATACAAAGAGACAAAAATAAATACAAAAGGACTACAATTATTTGCTCTTTGCTACAGTGTTTACAATTATATACACTGATACACACTGTCTATCCTCCTCGGTTTTCAAAGAGATAGACTGAGCTTTGGCTGAGTTGATTTGTCGTGTAGAGTCGGCTGAAAGGATGTGGCTGATCGCTTTCCGCCAAATAATGCAGGTTGCTCCACGTGTCCTGGATAAGGTTGGAGTCGATCAGGAGACAGCTGCATGTGATAGTGGGGTCCACTATGCTTCCATCCTGTTGATGAGATTGTGATATTCTTCATCAGTCTCTGATGGAGGGGAATCCGGATCTTGAAAATAAGTTATAATCACCTCCCAAAACTATAACAAACAGTCCCTATGTAGATGTGAAACCTGCAAAATGATGAGACTCATCTCATGAAGATAGTTGTATCCGATTATATAATCAGGTTGTGAAATAGATAATAAAGGGAGCAAGTGGATGTACCCATGGATCTATTACCGCAAGCTTTATTTTAGTAACTCAATCCATTCAATTTTTAAATCTTTGTATGTAAATTATTTATAAAAAATAAAATAAAATAAATATGATAATTATAACAATATAATTTTATTATATTTATATTTATAAAAAAAATAATCGACAAATACATATGTTAACTAATTTTCACTTAGAGATTATCATAGCTCTAACAAGAAAAAATAAGAAGAATTTATTTTTTAGTGGAATAGTAAAAAATAATTTTATTTTTATAGTAGTACAATCTTGTGCGTATGATACGGGTCCATTCATGCTTTTATTTCATCTTTCATTTATGTTAGAGTTACGCCTAATTTTTTTATTATCTATAATATAATTAATATATGAATAAAAATATATAAACAAAAAAAATCATACATAATAATGTCACACATTATGAACCTATCACTTCAAAGTAAAACATTATTAAAGATGAATTTATTTATAATAATGATATTATCACATTATTTTTGTCAAGTTTTTTATATAAATTTTGTTATATATAAAAAATTTCTTATTTTATATCTGTTTTATTAATTTTCAATTTTCTCCAAAAAAATTATTGAAGCAAAAAATCATTAACAAGATGACAATTCAAATCTTAGGGTTGATTTGGGAAGTTGGTTAAAAGCTAATTTTTTGTTTTTTTTTAATTTTTTTTCTTGAAGAAAGTTTAAAAAAAAATAGAGAGACGTGTGACCGAAAGAGCCAATTTAGGAACATGGTTAAAAGTTAAATTTTGATTTCTAACCTATTTCCCGTCATATTACTTCTTTACTTTTTTTTTATATTTTTCAAAAAAAGTCAAAAAAAAATTAAAATATTAACTTTTAACCAATTTCTTAAAATAACCCAAAATAAATTAAAAATAATAAAAAAAAAAAGGATCACTTTTTACTACCGCTTCGAAAGAGGCTTTAATACATTTATCGTTGAAGCTTTGAAAACCGTTACCAATCCAGAGGGATGATGTCAGATGTGAATGGGAGGGATTGACCGAACAGTAACGTCTGTGTGTTTGGCTATGGATGCGGGATTGGACTACTAAATCTGTGGCTAGTTCATGTTTGGTTGATAAAAATATAAAAGGGTTATTAGTTTTATAGGACTATAAAATATAGCGGTGGGATTAGCTTTCTCATAGAAAGGGGTGGGATTGCTGATTTAGGGTTGGTTTTGAATGTCCTAAAAAAGTGTACTTTTTGACTTATTGATTTATATGAGTTGAGTTTGGGTTGGATTTGATGTGATGGGTTAGAGAGGTGATGTGATTTAAATAAGATAATGTGACTTAAATAAGATAGTGACTTTTTGACTTTTTATATTATTTAGTAGATGCCAAACTTAACCTTAATCTCACGAGATTAGGTGTGAAAATGGAGGTGTGCACATAATTTTATAGACTTAATTTTACCAAACTAATACCACTACACTAGTCTACAAACTAACACATTTTATCATATATCTCCAAACTAATATCATCCATTAATAATTTCCTTATTCAAACTTATTATATTCATAATTCTATCAAATCTAATCTACCAAATAAAGGGGGCCTAAATATTTATAGATAAGATTCAAAATTTTAAATTCGAATTATTTTTAAAAAATTATTAAAAATTTATTTAATTATTAATTTCAAAATTTGAACAAACTAATCCAAACACCTAATTATAAGTTCTCTAACAAATAAGTATGACGATGGTAAGTGGTAATCGCAAATATATCAACACAACGCGCTTAGCATCAGCTATTTGTCTCTATTATGATGGCAATCACAAACGGCAAATTACAACGTACTCCCTCAAGCTCGTTTTATTAGTTCACTATTTCATTTTGAGAGGTTTCAAAATAATAGTCCCATTTAAAGAGTCAAAGTAAAAAAGATTTAATTTTCTAAAATTATCCCTTTTAAATAATTATAAATATATTAAAATTTTGAAAAGATATGGACATTAGTGAAAAAATATTTTAAAATTTAAATTTAAGTGATTAAAAAGTTAAAATTCTTAAAACGGTGATGCTACATACATCAATTAGTGTACTAATACTAGTTATGACAATATTATTGACTTCACTCATTAATCACATTACAAATATCTAAAGCCTCTTAAATTATGTCACATTATCAATTGGTATATTAATTAATACACTAATTAATATATATAACATTATTTTTCTTAAAATGATCAACAAATTGGAACGGAGGAAGAGAATAGCAATGGTGATGGCGAATTGCAATTTGCACTACGATAGGTACGGACAAAAAGAGATGGAGAAGTTATTTGGTGATTTAGGAGTATTGTTCAACACCATTCATATTTAGACAAATGTCTAATTATTTTTGAAAAATAAAAAAATAAAAAAAAAAATAGTAAGGGTGTTTTGGGAAAATGGTTAAAAGTTTGCTTTTCGCTTTTAACCAAGCTTTTTAGCTTTTTTGGAAAGTGATTTGGGAAGTTGGTAAAAAACTATTTTTTCTCTTTTTGGGTTAATATTTATTTATAAAGTCACATCAAAATAAATAGTAATTTCACACTTTGTGTTTTGCAAACCTCCTAAATAGTGTTCCAGCTTTTGTAGCTATCTCAAGCTGCGTTTTTGGCTGCAAACCGCAGCTTTTATTTGGGTTTCTAAAAGACCACATAGTGGTAATCTCTAATAGAATTTTAGATACAATTTTATATACAAAAATAAAGTTGAGAGAAAGTTTCATCAAATTGAAGTTTCAAAGCCCCAAAAGAATTTTTATGGCCTGAACTTTCTATTTTAACCTAATTGTTCATGACGAAATTCCATCGATCTCTATCACATTTAACGATTAAATATTCAAATCAAAATTCGATAATTTTATTGTCTTCTTCCATTAAATTGAAGATAATTCTACTATTAAATTTTATAATAGCATTGTCAAACCTTCAAGCCATTGCCTTATAAAATTGTCATTTTCTTCGTGCTATGTGGAAAAGATTTTGCCGTTCGATTAAAGAATAAATTGTTAAGCTCTCAAGTCAAGTTCCTTTGATCATTTTTTGTTTGAAAATGATACATATATGCGGACTTAATATGTTCAAGTTTTCTTGTTCCTGGAAAAATAGGAATCTGAACATTGTTTGATGTAATAGATTCTTGATTAGAATTATTACTTGATTTTCCAATGCTTAACTTTGAAAATGCTTTGTTAGAAAAATCTTTTTCAAATACAGAAGTTGATATTTTAATTTTTGGAACTGTATTTTCAATATATAAATTTTTTCCTGATGCCTGCATTTGTAATTGTGCGGGTTTTTTTGTTTTAGAAGATTCTCCTTGTCCCACTAGGTCTTGGATTAACCATTGTCGAGGGACTTCTAAATCGCTTCAATTCATTAGACGAGGTTGTATTACCGTGTCAAATGGTCTTGGTTCAAAGATCTCAACGATTTTATTATTGTTTGATCTTGTTTTTGTTTCAGGAAATTTGGTTAATTCGTGAATTGTTTTCCAACGAATAGCCAAATCATGAGAATTTGATTTCATTCCTAATCCTTGTGTTTTAATTCTTATTCTAACTGTATCTTCAAGATTAGGATCATTTATGGAAATAAAGAAATTTGGTCTAACATTAAACCAAACTACTCCATTAGCCAAATTAGACTGAATTCCTCCAATGATTGCTTTCATTGGATCGGAAAATCTTTTGTCAAAAATTACTGCCAAAATAAGAGTATCTATCCCTTGGCGAAATAAGGCTGTTATGGTTACTTGAATTAATCTAATATGAATATATTGAATTTCAGAATATTTCTTTTTCCATCTTGCAACCTTTTTCTTATCAAAAAAAGGAAGATCAATATTTCCTTCTTCTGACCATTTTGTTTGAGTGTTACCACTGTATTGTTCAAACACTCTTGCCGGAAAGAAGTTAAATTTTGAAAGTTTGTAAATTTCTAGAACAGCAACTTCTTGCATTTTTTCAAATTTTGCTAATTCTTCGTCGGTAAAAGTTTTTTCTTCTCCGATTACATCTCCAAGTCGAATTCCCTGTAATTCTTGAGATATACTATTTGCTTCTTGAGATATTTCTTGACTATTATTAGTCATCATGAAGATTAGTTCTTCATCTGAACTTTCTTCATCACTAGAAATTTCATATAAGATTTCTTCTTCATCAGAAATTTCTTCTCCATATATTATTTCAAAATCTTGTTCTTCAAGGACTTTGATCATTTTCTTTGCACTTTTTTCCCATTTTGGGCATTCGGGTGCATAGTGACCTTCTTCATTACAAATGTAACATTTACAAGTTTTCTTTTTTGAAATACTTGTTGGTTTCTTTTTTCGAATATACTTTTTCTTTTTTGAAAAAGTTTTGTTCTTTTTCCAAGGTTTCCATTTATATTTTCTACGCTTTTTGGAAAATCCTTTTCTTTTAGGAAATGTATTACAGCCAATTTTTCAATTTTCTTTTAAAATTTTATCACAACATTTTTGACCATATGGTGAGTTAGAAATTTGATTTTTTATTTGTTTTTTTGCCTTTACTTCTAGACACCGATCTACTATCAGCCTTAGAACATAATTAATGCGAAAACCAAGGTTATCATATTCTTCCTTCCCCATTTTTTTGAGAAAATCAGGATATGTTTTAATAGATAACTCATCCCATGGATTAGGGAGTTTATGAAAAAATTGATCTAACCAGGGTTGATTTACCGGTGGATCAATAAGATAATAATATTTTTTAAAAGTTTGAACATTATCTTCAAAAAGACAAATATTACATAATTCTAATTTAGTCAAAATATAATTTGCATCTGCTTGCAAATTAGTATCTCCTGCAAAACCACATAAATTTTCTTTTATGATTTTTGCAAATTCAGCTAAAATTGTGTCAAGTGTGAGAAAATTTGTTAACAAAGCCGTTTTTTGACTTTTCCCAATTTCAGATTTTTCCCACTGTCTTAACCATTGCAACACATCTCCCTGGAGAGTTGCTGCAATATAATCAAGGAATTTTTCCTTTGACCAACTATTTTTATAATTGGTAATTATGATGGACAAGGATTGTGCCCAATCATCTATTGCTTGTGGTTGATCCTTAAAATGAACATGAGACAAGTCTAAATAAGTACTATTTTGAGCTATTGGATACTTATGATTATTATCTTTTCTAGATATTACTGGCTTAGGTGTAGGATTGGAGGTACTTCCAATGTTGATATCATTTTTAACTTCATTTGTTTGAATAAAGTCAAAATTTTCTCCATCTTCCCATGTTCCAAATAATTCGGAATCAATTGGCTCTTCTGCCTTTCTTTTCCCTTTATTTATTTTTGATGAAATATCTTGATCTATTGATTCTTCAGATGAGAATGATTGGCTGTCATCATCATTAGTTGACATATTAATATCATAATTAAAGTGTTGTAAAAGGGTTTCATTTTCTAGATAAGTTTCTCTTATCTGATCCAGTAGCCTATTTCTTTCATCAATACCTAAGTCTGGGTCTTTATATAATTTTCTCCAATAATCCAATATTTCAACAATATTTTCATATTCAGTTTTATTATAGGTATTGGTTTGAAGTACCATAATATCTTCTGTACCATAAAATAACCTAGGGATGTCACTATCTCCTGGACTATTCATTCCATCATTGTTTATGAAGGATATAGTTTCTAATTTTGTCACCAAATTGTTTATTTGGTTTTTTGCTTCTTTATTTAAATCAATATTTATTATAGAACCCAAATTGTCTATTTTAGATTCTATAGACTCAACTTTAGTCTCTAGATAATTTTGATTTATTTTTTGATTTTTATCTAATTTAGAAAACCAAGAGCACATAATATCAGTAATATTATTTAAACTAGAACACACACTATTTATATTTGCAGATTCTTTAGTAATATGCAGACTATGATCATATTTATTATTAACATTATTTTTTGTATTTCCAAAGCATATTATATCATCAGAATTAATTGCCATTTTTGATTGTTGTTGGTACCTAAGACCCTCCTAGTGTATTATCTGGTACCTAAAACCTCTCTTTTATGATCTTAAAGACTTAATTATGGCCAATAGTCAAAAGATCTTAATGAGTATATGGGCTTTGACATACACTAAGCATATAGGTTTTACAACAACTATAAATGAAACAAATAATTATGAAGATATAAAATACAAAAGATACACAAAAAACTTAGACGGAATTTTTAATTTTTATAACATAAAACACGCCATACAAATTTATATATATATCAAAAATTTATACAGAGATAGAAATACTTACATAGCTTGATCTTGCTCTTCAAAGCTCTTCACCAAGCTCTGATACCAATTACAAAACTAAAAAGGAAATGAGCTTTTTACTTATGGAATTATGGTGGAGTTATAGAATAAGGAATTATGATAGAGAACTTAGAGACAACGAAGAAAGCAAAAAGATGGAGAGAGGTTGAAGGGAATTTACATGCTCCATTATGTTGGCATAAAGGCCAATATATAGTCTTACAAGAAGAGAATACAAACAAAATAGAACTTATTGCATATCTAACTTATATCTAACATATCTAACTTTGTAAGACTTTTTGTCTTAAAAGTTGCCAATTTTTCTAACTAGTTAGGCAAGCCTAGTCGTAGGCTTTTTGAAAAATCTATCTAAAAGTAAATACAAAGAGACAAAAATAAATACAAAAGGACTACAATTATTTGCTCTTTGCTACAGTGTTTACAATTATATACACTGATACACACTGTCTATCCTCCTCGATTTTCAAAGAGATAGACTGAGCTTTGGCTGAGCTGATTTGTCGTGTAGAGTTGGCTGAAAGGATGTGGCTGATCGCTTTCCGCCAAATAATGCAGGTTGCTCCACGTGTCCTGGATAAGGTTGGAGTCGATCAGGAGACAACTGCATGTGATAGTGGGGTCCACCATGCTTCCATCCTGTTGATGAGATTGTGATATTCTTCATCAGTCTCTGATGGAGGGGAATCCGGATCTTGGCTGCATTGCCCATTCCGGAAATGTTCTACATCATCCGCGGTCATGGCTAGTTCCAACGGAAGATCCAAATTATTTCTCTTTTTGAGATTTATTAACATGTCAAGAGCCTCATTAATTTGCATTGGAGACCTTTGATATGTTATGGGAAAATGGGTTACAAATAATATTCTTCCATCTATAACCATGAATGGCAATTTTGCTGAGCCATGGATGTTGGACGCTGCTTGTGAAACAGATATTAGACTGTCTATCCAATATTCTGTTAAAGAAAGTTTTTGGATATTTTCCAATCGTTCTCTCCGGTGATCTTCATCTAAATAATCATCTTCAAATTCAAAATCTTCAGTTTCTTTAAGATACCAAATCTGGTATGGTTGGAAAAAAATGTTCTCGTTCTCGCCAACCAACAGTACTGGAGATCCAAAAAGTAAAATATTTGCTCCATCGAAAGCCTTTTACTATCCATGAGAGCATTGTTTTGATGATCATTGGATAATCTATCCATTGAATTGGATCTAAAATTTGAAAAATAACTTGATTAGTTATTCCCCAATCTATATCATCAAAAAACCACATGTCATGGTTTGCCATGATGGTTATTTTGAGAATTCCATCTTTCAGATTTAATTTATCATAAAATCGTTCTAAGATTTGTCTAATCTTATCATGATGAACTTCAACCCGATTTTTGATTAACATAAAAATTTCTTTTGGAGGCAAAGTTCTTGCTTTTTCAAAAAGACAAATTCTTTTTATTTGTTCAAAAATTGGATCAGAAAACTCATCTGATATGAGATCTGATAATTGAAGAAAATTGTTTATTTTTTCAAAATTAAAATCTTCATTCCAATTCATTTGTTTAAGAATATTGAAACAAAGATTTTGTAAATCTTTTAATTTAGCTGTTTGCTCAGCTAATTTGTTGGCCAAAACTCCCACGTGTTTTCGAAATTTCACTTTGTTGTCAACAATGTGAGTTTTCCAAACTCCATTGAGTGCTGTATAAATTTCTCTGGATATACCAGGATTGAAAAAATCTTTTATTTCAGATTCATCTGGTCTAGACGTCTGAATATTAGTTGGAACTGGGTTAGTTCTCATTTGACAAAAATTCTTTTGATAAACAGACATAGCCGGTGCATTGTAAAAAGCTTTTTTAGCTTTGGTCATGCTATCATATGCTTTATAGCTCGCTCCTGAATATCCACAAACTTGTGTTTTGCAATCATTCCATTCTCTGTAAATTCCAGGTTGTTTTCCTGCAAACACAACATAAACTTTTTCTTCTTTGGGGTTTGCTTTTTTAGCAATTGTCACCCAATCTCCTTGAGCGGGTTGTTTACCCTTATCCATTGTTTCCTCTTGGTCCAGAGGTCTTCTGCAAAAATTAAATTTACTTGTTTAGCAATTTAATTTTCTAAAACAATTTATGCTAAGAAAATCTACAAGAAAATTGTTAGTACCTTTAAGATGTTCTGCTTCAAAAGTATATTCAGAAATTTTATTATACCAGGCTAATCTTCTTCCTTGTTCAATAAGTTTTTTATTGATCAAGAAATCTCTTACTGCCTTATTATCAGTGCGTACAATAAAATTTTCTGGGGCTAAATAAATATGAAAACTCTTTATTACCAATTTTATTGCAAGTAATTCTTTTTCGAAAATAATATATTTCTGTTCATTTGGTTTAAATGTTCCGGAATTATATCCACAAATTAACTCTTCTTTTTGTAATTTTATGGATATTGAATTTTTTCTTGGTCTAATCTCATTTTCTGATAAAGGTATCTCTTTATCATACAATAAATTACTTGGTATTGCTTTAAGAACACATCCCCAGCATGCTTCTGAGGCATCTATTTTTAAAATTAATTTATCACCTGTTTTAGGAAGATAAACATCTGGTAAAGTTTTAACATTTTCTTTAATTTGTTTAATTAAAGCAACATCTTCTGCTGTCCATTCAAAAATAACATTTTTCCTTAATTTGGTTAACCAAGGAATTTTTATTTTTGAAAGATTTTTAATAAAATTTCATCCATAATTTAAAATGCCTAATAGACTCTGTAATTGTGTTATATTTTCAAGAGTATTAGGAAAATCTCGTACTTTGGACAAAATATGTTCTTGTAATTTTAAACATTTTTGGTCTAAAATTATTCCCAAAAATTCAATTGATTCTTTTTCTAATTCAATCTTTTTTGGAGACAAAATAATTCCATTTTTTGGAATCTTTCACCAAGTAATTTTAAGTGTTTCTTATACTCCTCCTTGGTTTTAGAGAAGATAAATATATCATCAATATAAACTACACAACAATCTTTAAGATCCTTAAAAATTGTATCCACATATGAAACATTTCGCGTCTAATTATTTAGCCCCTAAAATCATTGATCGCTAAATACTTTTTGTGATAAAAAAAAATTCGTCACCAGAAATGTCACTAAAAGTGTGCTCAAGAAAGTCAAATTTGACTTTTAGCAAAGAATTTTCAAAAATGTCACTGAAAATGACAATTAGTTACGTAATTTGTTTGGTCACAAAATGTTTGATTTATTTTGCAGAACTAAAAATTTAGTCGCTAATATTCGTCACAAAATGTCCCAATTTGGTCACAAAAAACAAAAAACAAAATAATGACATTTTCAACAACAAATATATTTGGTCACTAAAATTCAAATTATGTTCTTTATGACATATTTTCGTCGCTAAAACTCAGTTTGAAAATAAATAAATAAAATAAAAAATTGGCATACTCATCAAAGCTCTCAATTCCCAAACCATAATGAACAGAAAGTAAAATTTTACAAGAAAATAAAACTCAAAGATGGCAGCCTCTAATGTGATCAAAGCAAAAATTAGAACAAACCAAAAATGGCAATGAGAAGAATTGTTCAAGACATTGGTCAGCACCATAACTACCCAGTAAAACCATAAAAAAAAACATACCTTAGTACAAGTACCCATCAATCAAAAAAGAAATATATATATATATATATAATACTTCTAAACCATTCAATTACAATAAAAACTTAATGGCAAATTTCACTTTACCCCCTGTGATTTGAGCCAAGTACGGATCACTCCTGACATTTTGAAATCATCACATAATCCCCATAAGGTTTGTAGACTAAAACGCACAGTTAATATTTCCATCCAAAATAACAGACTATGAGAGCCATGTGCCTCTGTAGAGAACAAGTCAATTTTTAAGACAAAAATACCCTTTTACATCTTTAAATTTACCAAAGATGCCATTATTTTTTCTCTCCCCTTATTTCTATTGTTTCTCTCTCTACTCTGCAATTAAATAATAGCGCTCATATATATACATAGAAATTAAATGATTTCCATTAAAATCTATCTTAACTTGATATCAATGGCAGCTCATCTCTTACAATTAAATAATAACAATCATATATTACCCATATATATATATATATATATATATATGGAATTGGGTTTGTGAAAAGGAAAGCCCTTGGAATTGAGCATCAGTTCAACACGCGCGAGCGCGCGCACGTGCGCGCGCACACATATATATATATGGAATTTGGTTTGCAAATTAATGGCATTGGGTTATGGTCTGGAAATGATGCAATCTGGTTTGGGATATCTTTCGTCTTTTGTATTTGGAGGTTGAGTTGTTGGTTCAAAACTTCATTCCATGAATGGTGGTGCCGTGGTACATACTCTGCTCTGTGTTTTGGAAACACGAAATAATACTCCCAGCATTTCTTCTATTTGGAACAAAATGTTCTATATATATATATATATATAGATTACTTGCCATCACCACTTTTCTCTCTCCTTTCCTGCCCTACTCATCCCCAACATGGTCATTTTTAATAATGGAAGAGGAAAGCCTTCTGAAGCGGAGATTTGGTTTGGTCAAGGCGACGGCAAAGATTGGGATCAAGAGACATGAAAAATGGCTCAGCTGAAGTCTTTTTTCCCCTTCATGCTTGCTGGAAAGCTTGTCGCCATAGCCAAAATTGAACTGATTAAGATTAGGATTTTGAGTTGGTAGGTGATTAAGTTACTGGATTGAAAGCATAGTTGAATTAAACTATATATATATTTATTTATTTATTTAATTCAAAAGAAGAATATATATACATACATATCTCTACCTTCTACCTTTTGGGTTTGTGAAAAGGAAAGAAGAATGGAGAAGAGAAAAAGGAGAACTGAAAAGAAGATGAAGAAGATTAAGATGAGAAGAAGAATATAAAGATGTGGGTATAATTATCAATTTACATCTTCTGTTAATAGAAGTTAGTGTGCACTTCAATCCAGTAATTATAGGGGTATTATGTGGCGATTTCAAAATGCTAAGGAGGTAATCCGCACCTTGCCCAAACCATTGGGGGTAAAGTGAAGTTTACCCAAAACTTAATCCACATATTGCAGTGAGTATTTGATGTCCATACAGTTAAAATTAACGTCAAAATGATGTATGTCTTTTTATTTTTTTTAATTACCTCTTTTCAAACATAATAGCCAAATGAACATAATTTAATATATCACCAAAAATTACCTCCAAAGAATATGTAAAGCATAAATATTATAAATAACTACAATTAAATAATACCTTTGTGAGGATGACATCAAGGATTCTGTTCCTGCTTTTGATTCACATAGCTCCGATCGATGACGGTTTATGAAACCACCACAATTAATACAAATTGTGTTTCTAAATCAAAGTAGTAAGATGACAAACAAATGCATGGGATTAAAAAAAAAAACAAAACAAAAAAACATGTTAAGAAAAGGGGGCATTGACTTCATTCTCTACCTGATTGCACTCGTCTGCAGTCATCCTTCACTGGATTTTACCAGTCAAACTGCCAAAAAAAAAAAATTCCTAATTGAATGTAAAGAATATGAAAGAATGAAAGGATACCACAATCTGATCATGGTTGTCATCAAAATTGCCTCAACAGATGGTGGTGCCCAGTCAGTCGTTCTTCTCATCGGAAGAAAAATACAAAGGCTGGAGATAATGGAGAATAAAGATTGAATGAATATCAGAGACAGAGAGAATGAATACAGAGTAGAGATGAAGTAATGATAACTACTAATTCTTCTTCATCCCCATTGGGTGTTTGACTTGTTACTTGTCTATATGGAATACATTAGGATGAATACTCCGTATCAATTTACGAAGCAGTTCATAAAGATAGATAACTGATTTCTATCAACTTCTTTTTTGACCGGTAATAATCATGGGCTCATAACATCATGGATGGTTTGCGTATCTAATAGATTAAGGTCTACCTATTGATATACACACAGACACACAAAAACTATGAAGCACGAACACCTCCCTGAGGGCTGCATATCAGTGTTGGACATGTGTCGGACACGGACACGCGTCGGACACACGGTGAACACGTGTACATCGTAGAAGGTGTCCCTTTTTTTCATTTTTTTGCAGCTGGACACATTATGGACACATTTCGAACACCGTGGGGTCAAAAACAAAATTTTTGAAATTTTAAGTGTGGGTCAATTTGTAAAAAACAAAAATTACAGAAATCAAACCAAGCCCTAACCTTGATTTCGAACAAAAAGAGACGAGGCTGAGAAAAGGCTGCAGGCTACTCGCTGCTCTTGCAAAGGTATGTTCTTCTTTTGACCTTCTTCTTTCAATCTTCTTCTGCTTTTCAATCTCTGTATCTTAGTCACTGTCTCTTTCGATCTGCTCTCTCTTTCTTCTTCTTCTTCTTCGTTTGACTTCTTTCTCTCTCTCTCTCTCTCTCTCTGATATCCTTTTTTATATTGTTCTTTTTTTTTCTTTTTTTGACATTTCTCTCTATCTCTATTATTTATTTATATTCTTTTTTTTGTTTATTTATTATTTATTTATATTCTTTTTTTGGTTGATTAGTTTATTTTTGCATTTATTTATTTTCTCTACCTTTAATTTTTTTATAATAATTTTATGACATGATAAATAAATTTAATTATGTACCCAGCATGCCGTTTTTCCTATTTTTTGAAAATTTGCGTGTCTGCGTGTCCGTGTATTGTTCGTGTCATGTCACGTGTCCGTGTCCATTCTTCATAACACAAGAAATGATGATTTTTTTTTTTTTTTTGTTTATTTATTATTTATTTATATTCTTTTTTTTTTGTTTATTTATTATTTATTTATATTCTTTTTTTTTTGTTTATTTATTATTTATTTATATTCTTTTTTTTTTGTTTATTTATTATTTATTTATATTCTTTTTTTTTTGTTTATTTATTATTTATTTATATTCTTTTTTTTTTGTTTATTTATTATTTATTTATATTCTTTTTTTTTTGTTTATTTATTATTTATTTATATTCTTTTTTTGGTTGATTAGTTTATTTCTTCATTTATTTATTTTCTCTACCTTTTAATTTTTTTATAATAATTTTATGACATGATAAATAAATTTAATTATGTACCCAGCATGCCGTTTTCCCTATTTTTTGAAAATTTGCGTGTCTGCGTGTCCGTGTATTGTTCGTTGCATGTCACGTGTCCGTGTCCATACTTCATAACACAAAAAATGATGATTTTTTTTTTTATTCAAAAAGAATCTGCAGCTAAAAAATTCAATAAAAGATTTGAAAAATCATTCAGTTGGATAACGGGTATAAGGCAGTACATGAAATAAAACCTCTTTGAAGACCTTATGGCAATGAAATGAGAAGAATGCAGATTCAAACTTCAAGTTGATAAAATATTGCACAAAGATAAAACTGAGTAATATATCGCACAAGGAACCACTACTACTACACATCAATTGCTCAAACAAAGATGATGAGAAACCAACTCATTTAATAGGCAAGACCAAGATTTTCTGGCTCACATTCAATCCTTTGAATCCATTCTAATGTATTTAATCTACCAAGATAAAAGCTTCAACAATTAACTCTTTTTTCCATTAATTCTGAGTTATGATCTTAATATACAGTAAGCAATCAGCCAAACATATATGTTTTTTTGGGTGCTATATAGAGCTAGAAATTATAAGCAAACACTAACCATTCAAGCATAACAGAATGTGTAGATTATTCGGATGATTAAATTGAATATCAGCAATAATGGTTAAAAAGCAAGCACAGAAAATCATATAGATATATGAATATATGTATACGTAAAGATGTGAAGGAGCAGAGGTTTGATTGTACCAACCGTGCAAGCGCTTGTGGAGCAGAGGTTGATGGTGTAATTTTATGGGCAAGAGTTCAACAATAAGCATTTTATGAAACTTTATTTTCTTCAACGGGGGTCTCCTCTACACTTCACAAGTACCTCCATCTCTTCGTTCACAGTTTACATATTTCTCCTCTACATAAATATATGTAGATAATACAATGAGAGTCAAAGCTAAAAATAAATGAATAAATAAATAAAACAAAGCAAGTTTCGTTTTCTAAAACAGTAACTAAAAATTAAATATGTAAGAAAAATTAGGAACCATGCAACCTCAAAAGACTATTCAATTTGTGACAAAAAGGAAACAAAGAAATTAGTTGAAACAAGAGCCCTTATTATATGATTTTATATCTCAAAAAAGCGGCGAGAGATTGAGAAATAAAATCATATGAAAATATGTGACTGGGAAAAAAATCTCAATCATAATAATAATGAAAGGTACAAAAATCTCACCTTCACCAAATCACTCAAAACCCAAATAAATAAACAAAGCTCAAATTCAAAGTGGACCCACCAAACCAAATCAATTGATTCATGCAATACAAGTGTGTTTTGAGGTATTTTGTGTAGGGCTGATGATGAAGATGGGCTTAATTCTATTGGTAATTATCAAACATTTTCTTTACGTTTTTCTCAAAGAAAAAATATGTAGTGTATATATATAGATAATAATGTTACACTGATCACATTATTTTGCTAAAAAATGCCAGCTTCATGCAGCAAAAATCAAACTTACACCACTGATGATAATGATGAACAAAATTCAAACAAGATTCATCCATAAATTAAGGTACTAGTATATTACATATTGTTGTTCCATATTGACAGATTGGTATCAAGCAATTCAAAAGCGATGCATAAATGACACTGATGCACAAAGTAATCATAAATACAAACAATGTGATGCTTATCCTCTGGATCAAACTTCATATTTAACTGCAAACAGAAAATAAGCATGAACAGAAATATTCATAATCATTATCTATGATAGAACCCAGCTGAATTAGAATTAATTACAGTTGTCAGAATAGAAACTTCAACCAGTGCCTGTTGATAGTATGCAGGTTGATTTTTAATAATTTTTACAGCAACAAAACTTTTGGTTTCTCCAACCCAGCATTTAGCAACCTGCCCCAATGTCCCATGGCCAAGAATGTCTTTGACAATGTATCTGAAACACAAAGCCCATGAAACTAATTACTCAATTTAGAAATCAATAAAGTAGAGAAAGAACACACATCTTGTAAAGAAATAATTGACAAATTTAGAACCATAATTGTGATATCAAGAAAATATCTTAATAAAATGATTTACAAAGAGTGCATTAATGTGCCAAAATACGCATTTATAAACCATTATATGAATCTGTAGATTAGCAACAATTGTCAGTATATATGGCCAAGTGCAGTATGCATGATGCAAATCTTTTCATCCTGACATGTGGAAGTGACATTGATCGGAAAAACTCAATTGCAGAAACAATTTTAATGGAGTTTTCCAAGTCACCACTCGCACTAGATCTCAAAACAAGCAAAAAACATCAAAAGCAGGATTAGAGAGCCAGATCATCCCAATCCATCTCACGATAACATGATACAAATATATCCAAGCTTTACACCTTCCTATTTCTTCATCCAGATTCCTAAATCAAATAATCACTGACCCTCCTCTACATAAATCTAAAATCTCTTAATGAATAGACCAGTCTCCATTTCTATGCAAGCCAGCAATTGCCTAACTGATTATTCAGCAATTTCAGATTAGCATTGTTTCATAAAATTTTCAAGAAATCAGACATCTTTTAACAGATGCAACAAGCAAGTGAAGCTTACAAAACAGAGCTTGGAGATATACGATCAAGATTAGCAAACAACATGGGTCCCAAAACTCTCAGAACCCAAGTCAAAAAAATAAATAAAATAAATAAAATGTAGGGAGATTTAACAGCATAAAACAGGAAAATTGCATTCATAGAATAATTTGAATATGAAATGCAGCATACAAGAACAAACTTACATGAACCAGTTTACATGAGAATAATCTAATTACCAATAATTTAACTACCCATTATTGTAATCTTATTTTAAAAAAAAAAAAAAAAACATAGGGTTTATTATGTTAATTTGCTTTTTAATATAAATTCAACACCAAAAATAAATCTAAAATAATTTAAATGCACAAAATTGAAACCTCAATTTTTGAAATGAACTAACTTCAAGATAATTTGAACTTCTGTTGGGTGGAAAATATGACATTCATATATTTTTCTCAAAGAATTGGATCACATACATTAGTCACAACTCTCAGGGAACAAAAAAGATTTTAAAATAAAAATAAAAATCAGTGTGTTTGGTTTGAGTTTTTTGGATTAAGTTTTTTGAAAACTGAGTTTTTTTATTTTCGTATTTTTTTATTTTTAGTGAATATTTTTAAAATTTTCAACATTTTTTTTTACTTTTTTAGATGCATCTTACTTAGATGTATCTAAAAAGTAAAAAATTGTAAAAAAATATTTTAAAAAATTAATAAATACATAAAAATACCAAAAAAAAAATGTACTTAATTCTCGTATTTTTTTTTGTATTTTTGGTATTTAGTGAATTTTTAAAAGATTTTTTTCGCAAATTTCTTACTTTTTAGGTATATTTATGTTAGGTATGTCTAAAAAAAATAAAAAATTGCTTAAAATATTAAATAAATTCAGTAAAAATAAAAAAACAAGAAAGTAGAATTTTCTGAAAAGTGTTTCTGGAAAAATAGAATCAAGCAAAGTTAGAAAGTTTAGAGTGAACAACAGTTACCTAAAATTCACTAATAACAAAGATGATAAGCAAAAGGTTTGCTCCAAAGCTTTTGTAGCAAAGTAAAACATAACATAAATTGAAAAGTCATGTATATATCTATATATGTTCCTACACACACAATAGCAATTAGTCCCTGAAAAACAATCACATAGCTCAAATTCCATGCAAAAATTCTAGCAGACAAATAACCTTATCATGCATGAGGATTAATTGTGACATGGTTTTCTCAAGCGACAATGAGCTTAAAGGAATCGAGATTCTTCTTCAATGAATAGGCAATGAAATCTTTCCATTGATTGAAGCTTGTAAATGAAAGTGATGTAGAAAATGATGAAGAGAAAGGGAGAGAGATGATCAGATCAATATTGTAAAATCATAGATCTAGAGATTTATATATATATAGGCGGAGAGAGAGAGATAGAGAGAGACAGAGACAGAGAAACGGACCAAATTTGCAAAACATTTGAAGAAGATGATAGATCTACCATGGATTGAAGCTTATAGATCTCATAAAATCATAGATCTAGATATATATATATATATATATAGGCGGAGAGAGAGAGAGAGAGAGACGCACCAAATTTGCAAAACATTTGAAGAAGATTATAGATCTACCATGGATTCAAGCATATAGATCTCACATCTGCCTTGGATTGCCGCCAGAGAGGAGAGGGTAAGATCGAGAATCTTGAGAGCAAACCTGTTGAACAGAGAGAGTGCTTATGGAAAATTAGGATTGAAGAGAGAATTTTTATTGCCTTGACTTTTTAATTGTGGAAGAGTAAAAATATTTGGTCTCTAAAAGTGTTAATAGTGTATTTACAACTAAATTAATTTGTCTCAAAAAAAAATATGTGAATTTTATACAAAGCAACAAGTGACAAATCAAGAAAGTTTAGATTTGTCTCTAAAAAATTATTTTTAGAGACCAAATTTACTTGGTCCCTAAATATTAGTCTCTAAAAATACTGATTTCTTGTAGTGTAGCTAAACCCTATTGTCATAATATCAATGAATAAGAATTATTATTATTATTATTATTATTATTATTATTTGAGAAATTGATGAACAAGAACAATAAGCATTACATATAAGCTTGGATCTGCAAGAAAATGTCAAATTCTCCAAGAATGAAATGCCCACCCATTTCCATCCTGGAGGCAGGTGTAATTAGATTCACAGTTTATGGGAATCAAACATTAGTATACAAGGACATTCATGCAAATATATATCATAAACAATTAAATTAAATTCTTTCAACTTCACATGAACCACTTTACTCGAACTTATTCTTTGCACTCTCGTATGTTTATTGTTGTGCAAATTACAACAGTTGTCCTTATATTGCTCCTTATATCATTTAAGTACCTATAATTTCAATTGGCTTGATTTTAACCGTAAATTTTGAATTATAGATCAAGTTAGTCTGATCGATAACTTCCGTTAGTGATTTTACCGGAAATGGCACACATCACTAACGGAAATGGCACACTTGATTAGCCCCCTATCATATCCATATGGGGAAAATTGTAAATTCCTGACACCTTTTTCTTTTGAGAGATATTCAGCGGGCCTTCTTGCACCATTTCTCTCATCTCTGGCAGCTCACTACCACTGCTGTTGTTACCACTCAGCCACCACCACAGAAACAACCTGCTCAGCTACATACCAAAACCCTTACTACTGCCTCCGTCAAACCCACCAACCAACACCAACAGTTAGCCACAACCACCACCTGCGCCATTCCACATCCTCTTCTAAATTGCCACCTGCACCTTTCCCAAGCACCTGCACCAGCACCTCCACATTCCCCAATCCAAACCTCCTTTCCCCACCACCACCACCAAATCCTCCAGGCCACCACAACCAAGCTTCACCACCACCCTGACTATTGCCAAACCACCTACTCCGCCTCATTAATCTCTCCACAAAATATATTTTCAACCCACAAACATACATAATGAAATGAAACACGTCCACTGAAAATCTCCATGGCCCTCTGTTTCCTTGCTCAGGCAGTACAAACCACCACCACACATAAACAACAAATCAACCAAACATGTGTATACATAAATACATACATGCATATATGTGTGTGTGTGTGTTCATATTGGGGGGTGTTACAACAGGGGAAGCTGAATTTTCGGGCCGATGCATGTTGATTGGACAGAGAGGACGAGGGGAGGAATGAGAGGAGAAGAATAGAGAAGAGAGGGAGGGCAGAGAGAGAGGAGAATGAAAGGGAAAAAGAGAAGATAGGAACAGGGGGAGAAGGGAAGCATCTGACCTCTGTTAATTGTTGCCAAAAGCTGAACAGGGAGCTGTCAATCATCGCCAGAAGCTGAATGAGGGGAAGGAGGGCCTGACCTTTGTCGATCATCGGCAGAAATACCTCACCCCTCTGTTCATCGTCACTTGAAACGCAATTTATGTCGATCGTCAGCGGAAACCCCTCGCTCATTTGTTTGATCATCACTTGAAACCCACACCCTTTGATCGTCGCGTGAAACCCGTTGTGGGGATGTGTGGAGATTTTAATGGAAAGGGAGTTGTGTGTTTTGTAGTTCTTCTAGAGAATGAGATAACATAGAGAACAATGGAAGGGGAGAAAAAGAGAAGAAAGATTGGGGAAGGAGAGAGAGAAAGAAAGAGCGAGTCTAACTCAGTCAGTGTATATACTCAGTGTGAGTCAACTCAGTGAGATGTAATGTCTAAAATACCCTTATGTAATGTGAAGTGCACATGCTTATTTTCCGTCTATTTTGTTGACGCCCATTATCAATTGAGTAAGTTTGACAAAAAATTTAAAATTCAGAATTAAAATCAAGCAAATTAAAATTTCAGGGACTAAAATGACATTAGAGACAAACTATAGGGACTACCATCATAATTTGCCCTTTATTTATATTTATTTTTTTAATGTTATGCACCAAATTCTTTCAAAAAAATCATAAATGTTTTTAGTTTGGGAAAATTAATTGTTCTACAATGTAACCAATATCTACTTCCTAGCCTCACAGCACTAACCTAGGAACTAAGAAGCATGGACACGGACACGTGACACGACACGGATACGACACAGACACACCGACACGTTAATTTTCAAAAAATAAATGACACGACACATGGAAGACACGCGTGAAATATGTAATTTTATATATTTATTATATGTTATATATATTAATATATCATTCAAAGATAATACAAAATACAATATGATACTAATTTCTACAAATTTATATGATTTTTGTTTTATTATTGTATCTTAAGTTATTTTGTTTAAACTTATAATTAGTTTCATATGTGTCCAATCGATAGACACGTGTGTTTATGTGATTGACATGTGTGTCTTTCAAGTGTCCAAAGAGTGTCTGGGTCTTTAAAAAAATTTAAAAATTAGGACACATTTTGAAGAGTGTCGGACACGTGTCCTAAGAGTGTCCAAAGAGTGTCGGTGTCCGACACGGACACGACACGAATACGTCACCTTCTTAGAAGTGTCCGTGCTTCTTAGCCTAGGAATGACTTTCAAAAGCAGTGTAAAAGATTTCTAACAACCTAATGAGGGGAAGACAACCTATAAAACCATCATTTTGCAATTCATGCTATAAATAATTCTTCCATGAGGTGACTCCATAAGCAACCAATTGAACCCAAATAGTATAAATCAATGAAGGAAAGAAATTTGCTGCTGTTTTCATGCTTACTTGATAGTTTGCAGTGGCTAGAGAGAGAGAGAGAGAAAGACACTGAAAGCAGCGAATGTGAAATACAAAAGCAGAGTTCATCAGCGTATCAATCTTGCATCATAACTATTTCACCAAGATAAAAAAGGAGTACTGGGAAAAACGAGTTATAAGTATCATTATCAGTCCGCATCCCTCTCAGTTCCCTTCATACTTCAGGTCAGCCATCACATAATGATAAGCAATCACCAAGACAAATATGAAGATGCCGAGAAAGTTGGCGAAGAATCCCAAGTCTTGATCATCAATCATCTGCAAAAGCAGAACACAGTCCAAAATAAATCCTTCAACTACAATCAGATCAATTTCTAGATTCAAAGTAGCTAAGATCAAAATAATTGCAAACAAGAACTCCTAAGATCATAGTAATTGCAAACAAGAACTCCTATCAAACTTCTCCCGTGTCTCTTGGTTCCAAATCCCCTCGCTACCATAAACTCTAATCGTGTGGTAGAAAGGAAGTTTGGGATAAGATGACAGGAGACGATCAGGACAGAGGATCCATCTCTAACAATTGCCATGAAGATAAGGACTTTAAAAAACAATGGTTCGCAAGAATGCACTTTCCACATCTAAAACAAAAGATATAAATCTATGTATTTTTTTCAAAACCATACACCCTTAAGTGTTAGAATCATACTATTCACGATTCAATACAAGTTTCAACAAAGCGATTCGAATCGTGCTGTTGAATTGAAAATTGAGTGAATGTTATGATTCATCTAGATTCACACGATTCACTGCAATTCAGTTGTATTTCTATTTTTTTTTTACATAATGCATGAAATGTCTTGTTCACCACACTATGAAGATATATAGAAGAGATTAATTAGTTAAATTGATATACGTGATTTTACATGTATATATATAATTTAATTATATTGATAATTTACTTTATTTTAAACACGGTATATATTTTTATATTTATATAAATATATAGAATTATATATTATATAAAATAAAATGAATTCGCAATTCGATTCGGTTAATTATATTGATAATTTACTTTATTTTAAACACAGTATAAATTTTTATATTTATATAAATATATAGAATTATATATTATATTAAATAAAATAAATTAAAGAAAATAAATTTGTACAGATAAACTCATGTAACTTCCTCTTTTCTCCCTAGATACCAGCTTCTCTTATTTTCTAATATTAGCACACTTTCTTTAATAAGACATCCAACTTCTCAGAATAATTTCACAGGATACAATAAAGACAGTCACACCAAAAGACCAGATAAGTCAATCACCAAAACAATCATGTTTCAAACCCTTTCAATTGTGCTAGTTGTGGACCACTCCTAACAACCGAATCAAACATACATATTAGATGCTAATATTGTCAACTTAATGATCTTCTCCGCCAAATTGCATCAATTGAACGCAAACCGAATTTCTAATTGTATTTGGCAACAAACATTTCTCGCATTCTTAGATGGTAATATAGTGGTAGGAAACCAACAAGCACTGCATTATCAATAAATGGAAGGAAAGCGCACTGAAAGCAACTTTCCTTAAATAGATTCAAGATGTTGAAGCCACAACACTAGCAATTAAACAACATGAAATCCAACACAATAGCCATATTTGTGTAAAAAAGTTCAAGGGCGTCAGAATAGCTTACGGTGACCAGACAAAATCTTCTCCTCCACTTCTCATTTCAGTTTGTTTTCTTTTGAAACATATTTGTGATACATATATATATATACTAGTGGCGGTGCACGTAATAATTATATATATATTATCCATTAAAATTGAATATTTTATGAAGTTTTATTAGTTTTATCAGTTATAAAAAAGCATTTTTAAGGAGTTTGTATTTTATGTATGCATGTTATTGTGAGTGAGTGAAGCGAGATATTGACAGTTAACATAATAATTCATTGTGTAGTATAAATTGACAAATAGCAATTGTAAGAGTCGATAGCCGGAACATGCAACACCAGCATAATTAGGACATCAACAGCCTCAACAAATTTCGGGAATAACAACTTTAGCATCATACCAATTATATTAAACAAATTACAAAAGGGTATGAAAATCTACCAACATGACAAACAGGCTAAAGCACACCAATAGTTGTCATACCTTTGTTACTTGTGTAATTGAAGTAATACTCACATTTTTTTTATTATAAAAAATAAAATGAGAAAATTTATGAGGCTGCCCAATGGCAAACCCAATCCTAAAATAGATAAAATACCATATACATAAAATAAAATATATAGAATAATTTGCTATAGATAATCATGGTTTAACGTTGGCTATATCAACAATGAAATGTTTCATTAGCAAATTTCTAAACTTGTCTGTAAAGAAGAATAAACAAACACTATACCATAGTTGTCAAATCGGGATTCATATCGCGAATTGAAATGGCCTCGTATCGAATCGTGAATAGAATCGAATCGTAAATCGTAAAGATTCAGTCACTTTTTCAAAATTACTTGAAAACATATATTTACACATTTAGATGTTAAATATATTTTATGAATATGAAACATTTAATGAAAATGCTATTTTGAATGATAATCACGTAGTTTAATAGGTAAGAAATTAACAAAGGTTCCCATGCAAAATTACCATCTCACCTTTTTTTTTTTAAGATATTTCTTATCAACCATTCTTAATAAAGATAATAACCAAATAGACAAACTATTAATTTACAAAGTAACAATAATTGACATCGATATTGATATTTGGACAATGAGCATACATACTTTTCTAAGTAATAGTGAGCAAATAATAAGAAAGAATTATTCAGAATATTTTATTTTAAAGTCTAAAACATTTTAAAATGAATAACTAACCTCACACAAGTAATATTCAATTATATTCAATTTAATAAAATAACAATAGATAATTTATAGTGTAACTTTAATCTTAAACGTCTTTAAAAGATATATTATGATTTTTTAAAGGGGGAAAAAATGAGAAGAAAGGTTAAAAATATGTTGGGTTTGACTGAATCTGATTGGATCCTATTAAAATCTCATTATCACTAAAATAACAATAAATCACGTATATATGTTGGTTATTTTGGTATTAAATGCTATCAGAAGTTGTATGATGTCATTTTTCACAAAAAAGATAGAGAGAAAAACAGTCAAAAATATGTCAAACACAATAATTTCAAAAAGTACATTAATCGTAAAAAGTGAATCGAATCGTGAATCGATTGTGAATCGTGCGATTCACTAGAGATTCACTTCCAAAATAGATTCACCCATAGATTCGTATCGATTTTACAAAAAATACGAATCGAATCGTGAATCGAATCGTGAATCGTAAGATTCTGATAAAAGAGCACTATACAATCAAATAATCTTATAGGGGTGGTTTGGGATGTTCTAAATATGTGCACTTTTTGACTTTTTATTTTAAAAAAAGTGTAGAAAAATAGAGAGAGTGGTTAAAAAAGTAGAGGGGAGATGTTGATTGATGTGACCCAAATAAGTGTATGTAGGTAAAAAAAATGCACTTTTTTAGTTTACCGCATACACCTACTATGTGCTAAATTCAAATAGTTCTAAGAAGAATTATTTTAATGGGAGGCATTGTACCATCATTACGAAAACTTTGAATTTTTACGGTATTTTAAAAAAAAATGCTACTAAAAGGAAAAGCCATTAAAAATTAAGATATTTGTAACAAAACGCTCACTATGCGGTCGCTATCTTAGGTTAGCGATGCCTTTAAATGCCACACTAACATTTTTAGTAACTTTCAAAACTATCATATCAATCTTGGCAACAACAAATTGTAGCCAACAACTCACGTAATCATTGACTTATAGTAGCGTTTTTATTTTAATAACATGAGAAAATATCATTTTGCCCCCCAAACTTTCACATGTTTTGCAATTTGACCCCTAGACTTCGATTAATATCAATTTTACACCCAAACTTTTGAAATTTTGATCAATTTGGCCCCTATCGTCACATTCCGTCTAAATTTGACGAAATGTACTGACGTGACACCAAAATTCATTTGGAATTTCATTTTACCCCCCAAACTATACCTTAAAAACCAATTTGCCCCCCAAATATAAAAAAAAAATTTAATTTAAATATTTAATAAATAAGTTTTATATCTCAATAATGAAAAAATTAATTTTTAAATAATATATACTTTGCAAAAAAAATATTAAAAAAATATAGAAATCCTCATTAAGAATTATCTTGAAACTATGAAGCATAGGTACTTCAACAAACATGCATTCGTACCGAGTACTTACCGAATTTTTAAATTTTTTTCCCACTCAATTTTGAAATTACTATTAGTCAATCAATTCTATTGAAATTAATTTGGATAATAAACTAATTACAATTGCACTTGTACACACACATAGAGTAGCCAAGAAATTTTCGACTCAATAAATTTCTCCAGAATCAACTCAAGATAATTTGAGACCAATGAAACACAGGTACAGGTATGAGTACTAGTATTGGCACAATATGGGTACGCCGACACGGTAAAATCCAAAAAAAAAAAGTAGAGTATGGATAAAGCTTAATACGTTTGTAAAAAAATATTTGTTTTCAATTTAGAATAATACAAAAATTGATTAAATGGTTTAATTTAAATCCAACATACAATTAATGCCAAAAGTACAGGTATGAGATAAACAAAAATTAAATATATTAAATAACTTACACACCATAACTTAATTTTAAAACCATGCTAAGGACAAAACTAAAAATGAAAAAGAAATCTAGTAAAAGGAATTTTATCTTCGTACTAGAAAAAAATATTGTTTCGACTGAGATACGACATGGCTTGGGTATATATAGTATATATGTTTAGGTACAACAAAAATTAACAAGGAAAAATTTGAGTACAAGTTTTGTTTACCCGGTACGTATGAAGAAATACCATACGTCGATAAGTACTTTGTACGGGTACGACATGTTTGTCGAATTATCCATGCTTTTTAAATGAGGATTTTTATTTATTTTTTATTTTTTTTTGCAAAGTATATATTATTTAAAATTTAAGTTTTTCATTATTGGGATAAAAAATTATTTATTGGATATTTAAATTTAATTTTTTATATTTGGGAGGCAAATTGATTTTTAAGGTGTAGTTTGGGGAGAGAAATGAAATTCAAAATGAATTTTGGTGCCACGTCAGCACATTCCATCCAATTATAGACGAAATATGATGACAGAGGCCAAATTGATCAAAATTTTGAAAGTTTGAGTGTAAAATTGATATGAATAGAAGTCTGGGGGTCAAATTGAAAAATGCGTGAAAGTTTGGGGGGCAAAATGATATTTCCTCTAATAACATTAATGCCTTCTTTGCGGTTTAGTTTTTCTGTTATATTCAGCTTATTATTTATTTATTTACTATCAAGTAATTGCCATAAAAGTATTCCAACAATTAACTAATATGTTTATTTAACTAGGGTGGCACCACCATCTAAAAAAAAATAATAATAATAAATAAAAAAAAAACAAGGGCCGCACTAATGGCACGCACTAAAAACTGCAGCAACGAAAATTTATTTCTATGTACATAATCACCCTTTGATTGCCCTACCACTTCCATTCTCTTCAGCTTCCTTTCTCATACTAAAACCCCTCTTCTATTATTCTCCTCTCACTAAAACAACATTACATTCCTTTCTTTGACTGATAAGGACTGTGGCATTACAGCAACATATGAGAAATATATCAACATATATACCAATAATGACAATGGTGACTGTAAATCAAAACCCAAAAAAAGGGACAAGTGAAATTGAGATTACAAAAATATATATATATATATATAAAACTTGAAACATACAATTGATGGCATCAGTACAACAAAACAAAAGATAAAATTGTAATCCACATCAAAAAAATCCACATACACATACAACATCCATATCTAATCTGATAAAGATGTACTTTAATTATTGTGGGTTTCTATTGGATTACCAATCTAATGAGCCAAAGAATACCTTTTTCTACATAAACCCGATTGGATCTAATATATTTCTAAGAAAAGAGAAAAACAAAGAGAGAGAGAAAACACAATATCTATTGTGGTTTCAAATTGACATTGTGATTGGCAACAAAAGCTCAAGATGGCTTGATTTTGGAGCAATGCTGCGGCTGTAGATTGATGGGTTAGGTGGAACTCTGAGAAGGTCTTAAATGCGTTACAGATTGATTTTTGATTGTCGAATGGAAAAATATCGTCCAGGCATTGAGCAATCATTGAACTTGGTAAGATCATTTTATCAAAGAAGCTATCTCATTGAGCTCCAATTGTAGGACTCTAGGACCAAATATAAAAACATAGGAATATTTAGAAAGAAAGTCGATTTGAGAGAGAGAGAGCCCGACTAGTTTTGGTGATAGAAGAGAACGCCGAAGAGAGATGAGAAGAATAGGGGTTTAACGAGAGAAAGGGAATTGAAGAGAATGGAAGTGGTAGGGTAGTCAAGGGATGCCCTTTGATAAATGCTTTGTCAAATGCAACGGTTCGTAAAATGCAGGTTTTATGAATAGGCATAAAACGATACATAAAAGGATTCAATTTTCCTAGTAGTGCATTTGGAAAGCATTAATAATTTGTGAATTTATTAAGGGTATTTTCAGAATCATAGAAAACAGTTGGGCTGCTTCAGCCTTTTAAAGTAGTAGTAGATAGATAGTAGACATGTATTTTTTTCGGAGTCACAAAATTGAACTCACTAAGCATTTAATATCAGAACATATCAAGTCAACCCACAACAAAACATAAACTCTACAACTCACAAAATTTAGCTTAGCCCTATGCCATAAATACTGAAGTCACAAACTAAGAGTAGACAATTGAACTCACTGAGCATCTCTAGTGGCGTGCTAAAACACATACCAAAGAAAAGCCCAAATTTGGCCATGAATTCTCCAAGAATTATCTCCGATGGTATATCATTCCTCTTGCATCATTGGATTGTCAAATTATAATATTTTAACCGTGGCAAGTCAAAATTTGGTTTCGACAACGTTAATTTGACATCAACCACTAAAAATGCTAGTATTATTTAAGTAAAATTGTCAAATTATAAAGTTTTGGCACTTTGTCAAATCAAAATTTGGTATTGACACGTTATTTTGACATCAACTGCTAAATATGTTAGTATCATCAAGTTAAGAACATACCAAGCAAACCCACAACATAACACAAAAAAACCTACAATTACGAACTTTAACTTGGTCCTAATCCACAAATGTTGGAACGAAAACAAAAGGGAAAATTACACCAGTAGTCCCTACACTTTATGTCATTTTGGTCCCAATGATTTCAATTGGCTCAATTTTAAACCTTAATTTAGATTTTGTATTAATTTAGTCCAATTCATTGTGTTGTTAGTTTTTTTTGATAAAAAATATCACTAAATTGGTTGAGGTTACATTAAAAAATACCAACTGTTGTAATCAAAGACAATTATAAATTTAAGTTAAAATCGAACCAAAATAAAAATAGAAGAAAACAGTTGAAGTGTATTGGACTAAGTTGAGACAAAATTATAAATTCAAGTTAAATCGAGCCAAAATAAAAATAAAAATAAAAATAGAAACAAACAAAAACTGAATAATGAAAAAGAGAGTTGAGGTGGGTTGCGATCGCAGTGGGATTCGAACCCACGACCTTTAGATTCGGAGTCTAACGCGATATCCACTCCGCTATGCGATCACTTTGCTTGCATTTTCATATATCAAACCCATTTCAATCATATACAGATCTACTGAAAAGAAAGTACTGACAAACAACTCTTTGTTTCGATCCCGGAAGCAAAACAAATCGTGTAGATCCCAACAAAGACAAAGAAGATCAAAATTCTCTCTTTCAAATCGAGACTTCTATCTCTAATCTAGAATATTTGTGTGTGCCCATAAATATACAGCAGGTATATATATATATATATATATAGAGAGAGAGAGAGAGAGAGATTTGTGTACCTTTTTCGCTGATCAAATGTTAGATACGAAGTGGGACAGCAGATGAACGAAGATGGCTATCCAAGAAACTGAAATTTGTTTAAGATTGGTGACACCAAACTATTTGCGACTTAGCGATCAAACTCTGTAGCAGACTAGTTTTAGATCTTTGATCCCAAAAAACCAAAAAACTAGTTTTAGATCCAACCGAGTTTTGCGAGTTTGAAGAGTAATTCGGGTATGTGTAGGTAGGGGAAAATTGAATTGAACCGAACCAATTATTCGGTCAGTTTTTAATAAAGTTAGGTTTGGCATCTTCTCAAAAATAAAAAAATTTAAATGTCATTTTCCTATTTAAGTCATATCATATTGTTTAATTCATATTATATTTTTATCACATCACTTCAAATTCAACACATATTTTATAAAAAATCAAAAAGTGTACTTATTTAGAATATCTCAAACAACCCTTAAGAATCGGTCTCTATAATTTTTTAATTTGATTTTTTTATTTTTGGTTTGGTATTGATTTAAATACTTTGTGTATTAATATATTATATTTATTTTATAATATAATATAATGATAATAATAAGTATAATAAATTATTAATCTCGATTAATTAACCTTATTATTTTTATAATCTAAATTAGTAAACTTTTATGATATATAATTTTAACTTTAACTCGTTATTATTTTTAAAACTTTTGTATTTATTTTATTTTTTTTGTTTGCTTATATTTTTATTAATTTGGAAATTTGAAAATATTTATTAAATGAATAGATTGAGTATGTTTAAAGTGATAGACAAATAATTAATTTAATATTTTTATATATATTGATGACTATATTAAAAAGTGATTCAAGTTTAAAAGGTCTTAAACTAATTAAATCGCACCGAACCAAATCGTTTCAATCAGTTTGACTCGGTTCGATTTGATGGGACAAACGATATGTATCGGTACTCAAAATAATAAAACCGATATTATCAAAATATCAACCGTACCAGACCGATTACATCCCTATTCGTCTTCTTTGTTGTTCCAGTGCACAAAGAAATTTTTATGTGTTAATAGGATACCACCTGACACTACCGTCCATCAATCACAAATGTATACGCCCTTTATTGTTTTTGAAGCACTCAACATAAATGTAGTGGACCCTACTGTCGTCAAAGACAATCACTATAGTTTTAGGAATGTAAAAATTGAAAAAATGGACTAAATCGATTGAATTAGATTAAATTGTCTATATTTAGTTTGTTTTTTAACAAGAATCAGTCTGTGCGATTTTTAAATTTGATTTTTTTTCCTGTTTTCGGTTCGGTATCAGTTCAAGCACTTTGTGCACCGAATTAAACCAAAACCGACCACTTCAACATATATTATATTTATAATATATATAATATAATAATATAATTATATTAATAAGTATAATAAATTAATTAACCTTATCATCTTTATCTTAACTCTTACTCATTATTTTTGAAACCTTACTTTTTTTCTTTTTTTCTTTTTTTTTTGTTAATTTAGGATTTAAAAATATTTATTAAATGGATGGATTTGATATGTTTGAAATGGCGAACAAATAACTAATTTAATATTTTTATATAGATTAGTAGTTATATTTAAATGTAACTCAAGTTTGAAAGGTCATAAACTAATTATATCATACCAACCAAATCATCTCAATCGGTTCGATTCAGTATGGTTTGATTGGAGAATCAGTCTATATCAGTGTTCAAAATAGTAAAACCGATTTATTGATTCGGCAAAATTTTTTACCTAAATAACAATCGTACTAAACAGATCACATCTCTATAAACAGGGACATGAATGTAACAGAACCAAACACTTCGGCCATGTTCATTACTTACATATAGAAGGATTGTAACTTATCGGGCTCTTAATTCTCACATACATAGTTTTTGGTCTGTTTTGTTGGAAATAGTTTTATTATTTTATTATTTTAATTTTTGTTTATAAAAATAAAAAAAATAATTTATTTTTGAATTTATACTTATCATCCATCTTTTAAAACAAATATTATAAAAATATAAGATTGTGATTATCAAATCAATTTGATTTTTTTTTTTCCATGTATAAGGCTTTAAAAATAATAAAAAAAAATTTTAAAAAAAGAAAAAAGAAAAAAAAGATGCAGATTATTAAAGTAGGCATATATTGTGAGCCTGAAGGGCTAGAAAAGTTCTTATAAATAATAGAGAACTTTTCTTTTTAGACGATATAAAACTTTAATGTGGATAATACCTATTCCATTCTTTCCCTTTTCAACCACTACTACCCTGCTTCTCTGTTAATCATCATTTCTCTTTCATCAACTATCGTCACCAACTCTCATTTTGTCACTCTCTCCAATCCTCTACAATTACTAACACATCTACCATAAGAACATAAAGAAAATCATAATAAAAAGTATTAAAAAAAATTAAAAAATCATACTTGAAACATATATATACATGATAACTGTAAATAGATTTTATAAAAGATTTTGATGTTTAGAGATGTCTGGGTGTAATTTTCTATCATTTTTATGTAAATTCATACTATTTGAGAAAAAAAATAATATTAAAACTTTGTTTTCATCTTGTTTGCCAAACAAATCAAGATTGTTTGGCCTACCAAACTTCTTATGGTTTTTTCGACAACTAAAATTGAATGTGACAAATTTTATCAATTTTGGTTTGTTCGGCTAGCCAAAGCCAAACAAATCAAGTATATTTGGTTGGCTGAACAAAGTTCAACACATGAAAATTAATTATATCAATACCATTCCAACCCCCTCCATTCTATATCCTGTTGTCGTCATCCTCTTGTATAGTGATGAAAAAATGGATGAGAAACAAAGGAAGAGAAGATGTAAAGTTATGAATGATGGTATTCTGAGTAAAGAAAATGAGAAAACCGCTCTCTCTCTCTAGAAATCAGAGCCTCTCTCTACTAGCTCTAGAGTTTTCTCTTATTGCTATGGCAGGAGAGAGGGACGGTGATATCGTATCCTCTCTCCCTTGTTATAATATTTTAATAAAATAAATTATATTTTGTTTTATACAAATAATTTTCACTTTTAAGAAATCAAATCAAATATTCTTTTTAAGTTAATAACATTAAACCTATTTTATTATTGTATTGAATTACAGAGGTGTAGGTTTTTATTTTATATTACCGAGTATTAAAAAGATCATCAGTTTTCAACTCTATAGCGTTATGGATATTATATTACATCTAATAATACTCTTTAATTGGTTATAGCAGTTAGTTGGTTTGTTTGCTTGGGGCTTGCTACCTTCTCCTTTATGCACATATATATATATATATATATGTAGTGCTTGGCTACTTTGGGATGGGTACATATAGGGATGGCAATTTAAAATAGACTCCACGGGGACTCGCTCTCCGCTCCCGATTTAAGCGGTTTTTTTTGTGAAAAATACTCTCGATAAGGCGGGGATAGTATTCGAAAATCAATCCCCGATCAGTTTCAGGGCGGGAACAATGATAAGTGTCCAAGCCCTAGCCCCGTACCTGTCCCTGGCCCCGTTTGTTCCCCGAAGTAAAATTACTATTTTACCCTTCTCTCTATATATGTATGTGTCGGTTAGGGTTTACACTCATAGAGCACAAACACATCACATGTCTCTCTCTCATCCCTCTACTCTCTCTCTTTTCTCCGCAGCGAGCGATGTAGTCACCGACGTCGCCTCCTCCTCCGCACCACCTCTACTCTCTCTCTTCTCTTTGCAGTGACGCCATCGTCAGTGCCGTCTCATTCTCTGACTAGTAGCGGCTCTGAGTTGGACTAGTCGAATCTGAGTTGGACTTGCCTAGATCTGAACTTGAACCTGACCATCATCACCAATGTTCGTCTCTTCCTCTCTCTATGTTCCTCTTCTTCTCTGTTTCTCTATCTTCATATCTATGTTGAACGGATTATTTTTTTTATTGTGTTTTTGTATATCTATTTTATGTGTTTGAACAAATCACAAAAATCTCACTATCTCTTTCATCTCTCTCAGATCTATTTGATGATGTTATTGATGATGTTGATCTGTTGATGATCTATTGTCAATGATTTTAGTAGTTGATCTTTTCTTTTTTTTTGGGTCGGAAAATTTTTCAGATCAGGAAAACCCGATCCTCATTAGAAGGCGGGGATGGGGACGATGATAGGTTCTCCATCGGGGATCGGGGCCAGAGACGGAGAAATTTTCACCATTGGGGATTAGGGACAGGGAGTGTGATCCCCGGCCTTGCCCTGCCCTACCCGGCCCATTGCCATCCCTAGGTACATACGAAAAAAAAGAAAAAAAACATTGAGAGCCTTTATCAATTCATTGTTTTATTCATAAGCTTGATCAATATATTTCATATATACCCAAATACATATTATTATATAATTATTACTTTTGCGCAATTTGATTCGTGATTTGGTTCAAACCTCATAGTGTTCATGACCACTAGAAGAAGACTATTGTCAGCACTTTTGGGTTTTATCTTGGAACTGTTTTACTCCACCAATACCTTCATGAAAGGACGAAAAATAGTTTTAAAATAATGACAACATGACTCCCAAATTCTCACTGGTTATTTCTGAACTCTAATCTTTCTATTCATATAAATTATTTTGTTAGTTAGTTTGATTATTTATTCGCTTTATATAATTTGAAATCACTTGCTAATCACGGCTATGGCTAACACCAAAGTTACCTCTGCTTTTGTACGAGCAAGAAATATTCTTTCTCGTGTAATCCTGTTGATCAAGTCTGCGCTCCTCCGTACGACGTCGCTTTACTCCCTGAAAACACAAACGTGAGCTAGCCGGTGGGTGTGTACCAGATACCTCTCCGATGCCTAAGTCAGCAAAATAGACAAATAGACAAAAAGTTCTGTATATTTGGGAATCAAAGTTGTGTTACCTCTCCATAGGTGATGTTATGAGCTTTTATAGGTTCCGTGTGGCACAATCCTAATAGGACTCTTACTCCTCCATGTAGAGTCATCCTAGGAATCACATTCTTGAAAGATAATGCTTATCCCTCAACATCCCCCTCACTGCTTAAACCAAGTGAGATGGTTTTACCATGGTTGGATGTCAATACGACCGAGATAACATAGCCACGCTGAAGCCGCAGACTAGACCGAGCTCCAACTAGCTCGGTTCTTCCTTTCACTGCACGTGTACCTCGGTTGACATTCCAACTGGGTTGTCCGAAACCGTGATATCCACAATGAGCTTGGACCGAGCTAACCAATAGCAAGGTTCTGAGGAAAGCTCAACATACTTCGACCCAACATAGTATGATCGAGCTAATTGTTACTGCGCCAACCGTGGTGACCGAGCTAATCATCAAGCTACGTCGGACCGGACTAATTACAAGGCCCTTTTACTCAGCCCTTCTTACCGTGGCCCACAGAATGGCCCATTACCTAGCTCGGCCCAATTTATATATAAATTACCCTCTCAATTGCTCTTTAATTCCATCTGCGTAGCATGATAGGGATTACCTGCAACTAGCCGAGCTAAGAAAATCTTCAACCTTCCAACCGAGCTAAACCCATACCATGCTATCAATCAGTCTGGTCAAAATGTCTTTTCAGGCGCTATTACTGAATCGGTTTATATTCCCTGGACACGTGGCAAACTCTTATTGGTTCATCATGGCTGTCACGCCGCCCTCGTACCTCGTGAATTTTGAACAGTCCCGCCTTTTTTCCTTCCATTTTTACAAAACAAATCCTTATACTACAAACCGTTTCACTTGCACTATTCATCTTCTCTTTTTCTTGCTCAAACCTCCATTGCTGCCACTCTTGCACCTGCGAAGCTTACATTTTCAACATCTCCTCTACGGTTTCAGACCTACATCCTTCCTTAATCTGTAAGTATCTTAATCCCTTTTTGCTTTCCGTTTGAATAGTTTACATGTACTATATGTGCTTTCCCACAACACTTTTTTGAAAATAGTTTTTATCTGAAACGAGTAAGAACAACTTGAATGATACCCATCACTACTGATTTTGCGAGAAAACTAAACTGTGACATTTTAGATCTGAAATCATACTCCAACCGGACTAGGAAGTAGTTTGTAATAGGTGCGAGCCTTAGCAAAACTGAACAACCGAGCTAAGATTTCATGAACACTTGTTGTTTCAAGTAGGTCTAAGAACCTTTTGCTTTACTTAGCCGAGCTAGCGAATTAGATTAGGTTTGCACAATGTCGCACTAGAAAGCCTCAACCATCGACCGAGCTAAATCTTGGGGCTAAACCAGCTCCCTTAGTTCAAATCGAACTAAGATTGCTGCCCCAATGGCTCGACCGGGCTAAAGCCCTTTGCTTAAACCGAGCTAAGACCATGTAACCGAGCTAGGACTTCATTTATCTTGTCTATATTTCTTGTAGCACGGTCCCACGATCTGTGCTTAACACCGTTCTTTTTTACTTTGCAGACTTTGATTAGGTTGCCCAGTCACTCCTTTGCACGTCCAGTCGAGATACCCATTATCTACTTGGCACTGAGCTAATACTCCAGGCTAACTTATACATAATTTAAATCCTTTATGGGGAAATATAGGTTTTTAGTGAACTCACCAGGTGCTATGGCCGAGTTCCGAAGGGACTACCATATTCCTGATGATGTTCATCTCACTTTAGCCGAACTAGATACCATACTCTGGGGAAACCCTGGCTTTGTTCCTTTTACACTTCTTTCCATTGTAGAAACCGGACTAAGATTTCCTCTACAGCCCCTTTTATGCGAATCCTCAGACAAACCAACCTCTGCCCTACCCAACTTTCCACAAATTCATACCGCATAATAAATGGCATCGCCGAGCTAAATCGCCGGGCTGGCCTTAACTTTGGTTTAGCCGAGCTTTTCCACCAATACTCCATAAGATCAAATGAAGATACGCCGAAGTGAAAAGATAATAAAAGATACCCCGGATAAGGATGTTAACGATGATGATTTCCTCTGGGTATCTGGGAATTTTGAAGACCAACAAGCCCAGATCCCAGGCGACAGAATAAACTGGAACAAGGGTGAAGCCGGTAGGATTACCTCGGCTCAATTCCATGCTTTCTTTTACCTCGGCTTTCTTATGTTGAACCGCACTGACTGTTTTGCTTTTCTTCATGCAGATTTGAACTTCCTCAAGTCCCAGTACAACTACCCCAACTTAAACACACTTCGCGCCGCGCTGCGATATCCTAATAGGAGTTGGGCCGAACTACTAGATTTTGAACCGACGTATAGACACAGTAGTAAGCGAAAGACCAGGGTGACTGACTTCTTGTTAGAAGCCTCTCCTGAACTGGACCCAACCTTACCTTAAATCAACCTGATCCGACTAACTGCTGAACAAGAAATGGCTAAGAAAAGAGCCGTAAAAGCCTTTCTGACCGAGACAAACCAGCCCGAGGTACTCCCAGCCGGTCAAACACAAGAGATCGTGGTAGCCCTACCATCCCACCAACCTTCATCGTCTCGGTCTCGCAAGCGCATTCGGTCTTCTCCACCCGAGCCACGCCTCGTTGATGAGGACGATACTGTGCTTCCCCCGATCGAAGTACCGAGCCCACAACCTGAGAGCCCAGACCAAGCTAATTCTTCTGATTGGGCACCGAAATTAACATTTCAGAAACGAGCCATTAGACCAACGGATTCAGTGGTGGCGGATAAAGATCATATGCTGGCCTTCAACCTGGCTAAGAGCGTGTGTCTACCCCCTGATATGGATCACCACACTCACTTGACCGAGCTAAAAGCTATCCGCTCGGCCACCAAATCAATGGTGCTGGTGAGTACTCTTTCCTTTGTTTTTCTGTTTTGTGCAACTGTTAGCTTGGTTCTTACTCCAATTTGCTTACCATGTTTATGCAGGCCATGCAGAAAAACCAGATTGCTCATAAGCGTGTACTAGAGCTACGCAAAACAACAAGGCAAGCTTTGGCAGAGGCTGAAAAGAAGACGGCTGAGCTAAACGAGGCCAAACAACAAATGACCGAGCTACAATCTGAGGTCGCCCGCCTCACCGGCCTAGTTGACTTAGCCGAGGTGGACAAACAAAAAGCTCTAACCGAACTGAAGGATCGCTATCTGCGTGAGCTTGCGAAAGTTGAGCAGGACAAGAAAAAATAACTGAACTTGAGAAGAAGATTGGCGATGCAGAGGACCGTGGTTACAAAGAAGGTGAAGCAACCTACGTCATGCAGTGTGAAGCTGCCAAGGATCTATTTTTCATGTGTGAATGGAAAGCGGCAATGGAACAGCTCAGTCACGGTCCAGAGACTGAGGTTTTTCAGAACCCTCCATCGTACTTCATACCGAGCTGTATGGCGGAGTATGCAGCCGCCATTCAACAAAAATTCCTTGAATCTGAAGATGATGATGAAGAGACCGTGCCTGATAATGCCCCAGTCGTCAATGATCCAGCCATCCATTCAGCGTGGGTTGAACCACCGGTGGAAGACTTGACAACCGAGCTACCAACCGAAACTGAGCTCCGAGTTGAATTGGATGCTGTTCTTGACGATCTGTTTGCTTGACTTTGTATTTTCTTCTTTTTTACTTTTTGGAAAGAGAGACTGTAACCGGGTCGAAGTCCCCCCCTTTTGTACTTTGACTTCGTATGATCAATGAAATCTCTTTTGATCCAACGGTTATTTCAGGTAACTACCATGCATGTAACTTTCTAACTATAATCTGAATGAAGTATAACATTCTTTGGTCGAGATACTTTTATCCCAGTCTTAGCTTTGCAATCTAATCTGGCCATACTTGCCAACCTCTTCAGCCTCGGTTTTAACCTTGGCTGAAGATCTCAAAAAAGTTATTCCGGTCAACCACTCTTCCACCTTGATCCTTATCTGGGGTGAGGAGTACTAAGTGTTGATTTTTTCCAACCAACCTCTTCAGCCTAGATTCTTATCTCGGTTGAAAAACAATAAGTGTTGGTTTTTCCAGCCAACCTCTTTAGCCTAGATTCTTATCTCGGCTGAAGAACAATAAGTGTTTGTTTTTCCAACCAACCTCTTCAGCCTAGATCCTTATCTCGGCTGAAGAACAATAAGTGTTGATTTTTCCAGCCAACCTCTTCAGCCTAGATCCTTATCTCGGCTGAAGAACAATAAGTGTTGATTTTTCCAGCCAACCTTTTCAGCCTAGATCCTTATCTCGGCTTAAGAGAGCTAAAAGTTGGTTTTTCCTACCAACCCTGGGTGAAGTGTTTGGTTATTCCTGCCAAACGTCTTGCAGTCTGGATCCTTATCCTGGGCTTAGGATGGGTGTTGGTTTTTCCAGCCAACCTCTAAGTTGGTTATTCCTGCCAACCTAGAGTAAAGTGTTTGGTTATTCCGACCAAACGTCTTGTAGCCTGGATCCTTATCCTAGGCTTAGGAGGGGTGTTGGTTTTTCCAGCCAACCTCTAAGTTGGTTATACCTGCCAACCTAGAGTAAAGTATTTAGTTATTCCGACCAAACGTCCTGCAGCCTGGATCCTTATCTTAGGCTTAGGAGGGGTGTTGGTTTTTCCAGCCAACCTCTAAGTTGGTTATTCCTGCCAACCTAGAGTAAAGTGTTTGGTTATTCCGACCAAACGTCCTACAACCTGGATCCTTATCCTGCGCTTAGGAGGGGTGTTGGTTTTTCCAGCCAACTTCTTCAATACTAAACTTAATCTTAGCTGAAGAGAGTGCAAAGTTGGTTATTCCGGCCAACTATGCTTACAGTGCTCCTAACTCACTAAAACAATCTTTTATAGAAGGAAACAACTATACTGAAAAGAAACTACTTGTTTTATTGAGAAAGAAAAAAATACAGATACTTGAAATAAAAGCTAAAAATAAAATAGTTTGAGATTGGCAGCGTTCCATGGCCTGGGAATGGCTTTGTCATCCTTGTCTTCTAAGTGGTATGCACCTTTTCCTGCTAATCCAACCACCTTGTAAGGTCTTTCCCAATTAGGCCCTAACTTGCCATCTCTGGGTACCAAGGTGTTTCCCATCACTTTGCGTAGTACCCAATCTCCGATTTTGAATTGTCTTGGATGTACTGTTTTGTTATACTTTCTGGACAACTCTTGCTGGTATGAGGCAATGTGAACCAGTGCTTTTTCTCTTCTTTCTTCTGCAAGGTCGAGCTCTAATGTGATGGCTTCTCCATTTAAGTCTGGATCAAAATTTTCGCTTCGAATGGTAGGGAGGCCAACTTCTAGTGGAATTACGACTTCCATGCCGTAGGCTAGGGAAAAGGATGTTTCGCTAGTAGACTGCCGAGGTGTGGTACGGTAAGCCCATAAAACGTGGGGAAGCTCCTCAGCCCACTTGCCCTTTGTTTTTTCTAATCTTTTCTTCAATCCATCCAAGACAACTTTGTTTGATGCTTCTGCTTGGCCATTTGCTTGGGGGTATGCTGGTGTAGAGTTGTAGAATTCTATCTTGTACTCTTCATACAAGCCTCTAAAGATTTTGCCATCGAACTGAGTGCCGTTGTCCGATATTAGAGCTTTTGGTATGCCGAACCGGGTGATGATATTCTGCCAGACGAACTTTTTCACATCCTTCTCCTTGATTGATGCCAATGCCTCTGCCTCTACCCACTTTGTGAAGTAGTCTGTTGCTGCAAGGAAGAACTTTCTGTTGCCGGGTGCCGTTGGAAGTGGTCCTACTATGTCCAATCCCCATATTGCAAAGGGCCATGGGCTTGTCAATGGTAGGAGTTCTCTGGCTGACTGATGTATTTAGTGTGCGAACTTCTGACATTTCTCGCACTTCTGGACATACTTCTCTGAATCTGCTTGCATGTATGGCCACCAATATCCTTGCGAAATTGCTCTGTAGGCCAATGATCTTTCTCCTTGATAGCTTCCGCATATGCCTTCATGAATTTCGAACAGGAATGCTTCGACCTTGCTGGGATGGACACACTTCAGGTAAGGTCCTGTGAAGGATTTGTTGTACAAGGCCATTGATGGGAAAAGCCAAAATCGTTGCGACTTTGCTCTTATTTTGTTGGCCTCTTTCTTCTTTTTCGGTAGAACGCCGTCTTTTAAAAACGCTATGATGGGATCCATCCATGAAAGGCCTAGTTCGGCGCAACATACTTCTTCTACTTCAGGTTCTTCAATGCTTGGTCTTGGTAAGTAGTCAATCAGTAACGGATGTGGGACGGATGTATCTGTCATTGAAGCAAAGCCTGCTAGTTCGTCCGCTCTACTGTTTTCTTCCCTGCCGATCTGCTCTATCTGCACTACTTCAAATTTCTTGATCTCTTTTCTCACTAACACTTGGTACTTAGCCATCCTGTCGTCCTTTGCCTCGTAGTCACCTGAAATTTGGTTTACCACCAGCTGTGAGTTATTGTAAACCATTAGCCCGGTGGCCTTTTATGTAGGAAGCTGATTTTAAGCCTGCCAGAAGCGCTTCGTATTCCGCTTCGTTGTTTGATGCTGGGAAGCCAAGGTTAACTGCTTGCTCCACCACTAGGCCATCTGGTGAGATGAGGACTATGCCTAGTCCTGCACCGTGCCTGTTGGATGCTCCATCCACAAAGAGCTTCTACATCTCTCCAACGAACAATTTCCAGCAAGTGGAGGGATCAGATGATGCCTGGGGATTAAGAGTGTTGTTGGTGTTTTCTTCAAGGTCCATACTTGCTTTTTGCCCCTCGCTATCTGATTGTACCAAGTCTTTATTTGTTGGTGAGTCTTGGCTTGGTGTAGCATGGTTTGCTTCTTTCTCCCTTACTTTACTCTGGTCTGCCTTAAGGTCTGACTGGGTATCTTGCACCAAGGGTTGCGCTATTCCGGCGTCAATTTCCAACCCTAGTTCGGTTGTATTAGTCAGGTCGACCGGACAGATATGATGACTTCCTGGGGTGAATTCTATGACAAAGTCTACCAAGACTTGGGCTTTTTATCGTGGTTCTAGGTTGGAACTTTATGTCGAACTGTCCCAACTCGACTGCCCACTTCAAGACTCGTCCAGAAAAGTTCGCCTTCTCAAACAAAGCTTTTAATGGAAAGGTTGTGAGGACGATTATTGTGTGGGTGTGAAAATAGTGCAACAACTTCTTTGAGGCCATCATCAAGGCTAAGGCCAGTTTTTCCAATGGTAAGTACCTGGTTTCTGCGCCCAACAATGTCTTGCTGACATAAAAGATGGGCAGATGTTAGATTCCTTCCTCTTAGACCAACACTGTGCTAATTGCGTGCTGTGAGACTGCCAAGTATAAAAATAATTCTTCTCCAAGCATTGGGGTCACTAGCAGCGGTGGAGAAGACATGTATTCTTTTAAACTTTCTAGGGCGCGGTCGCATTCTTCATCCCACACAAATTTGGCCTTTAATGCTTGAAAAAATGGTCGACATCTGTCTGACAACCGACTTATACTGGTTGAGCGCGGCTGCCATACCGGTGAGATGCTGTACTTCTTTTACTGAGTTGGGCCTCTCTAGATCCTGTATTGCTTTGATCTGAGAAGGGTCTGCTTCTATACCTCGGTTGGTCACCAGGAAACCTAGGAATTTGTCAGACCCTACGCTGAACGCACACTTGGATGCATTAAGGCGCAACTTGTGCTTCTTTAGGATCTGAAACATCTCGACTAGGTCCCTGCGATGGTCATTCTTATCCTTGCTCTTGACCACCATGTTGTCGATGTAGGCTTCCATTGTTCTGCCTAACAATGGTTCCAACATCTTAGTGACCATCCGTTAGAATGTTGCCCCTGCGTTCTTAAGGCCAAAGGGTATGACTTTGCAACAATACAGTTCTCTTGACGTCGTAAATGATGTGACCTCCTAGTCTGGCTCATACATAGCGATATGATGGTAACCTCTATATGCATCAAGAAAGCTAAGACGGTTATGTCCTGCCGTCAGATCTACCAGTTGGTCTATCCGTGGTAGAGGAAAGTTGTCCTTTGGGCATGCCTTGTTGACTGTTTTGTAGTCCACACAGACACGTCATTTTTCATTCTTCCTTGGCACCACTATTGTGTTGGATATCCACTTGGAATAGTGCACCTCTCTGATAGCTCCTGCCTCTAGAGGTTTCCCATTTCTTCGCTACTATCTCGGCGTGGTGAAGTGCTGATCTGCGAGTGCGCTGTATGATTGGTCTTTCAGTTGGATGGACATTCAATTGGTAACAGATGAAGCTTGGGTCAATACCAAGCATGTCATACGGTGTCCAGGCAAACACTTCGATGTTAGAGGTCAAGAATTCCATGACCTCTATTCTCTCAGTGCTGGACATAGATGAGCCAAGCAAAAAGAACTTATCCGGGTCCTTTTCATCTATTCTTACCTGTACCAAGTCTTCTACTGCCTTGTTTAGCGGCTTTGCCAACATCCGCAAACAATTCATTACTCTCGGGTTCTTCCACCATCTGAACAAACCCTTTGGCAGCTCGGCTGCCATTTACTGTGACAAAGCATTGCTTGGACATAATTTGGTCTCCATAGACCACTTCAATTACTCCGGCTTTCTTTGGAAACCGCATTACTTGATGGTAGGTTGACGCTACCGATCGCATGGCGTGCAACCATGTCCTCCCCAAGATTATGTTGTAAGTGGAAGGGACTTTTAATACCCAAAATTCCACTTGTTTCGTCATGCTTCCTGCTCTGACTGGGGGGATAATCTTGCCCATTGGCCACTCTGGCATTGAGTTAAATCCGATCAGGGGAGATACGGCAGGTGCCAAGTCTTTGTCTTCCAGTTTCAATTGTTTGAAGGTTTTATAATACATTATCTCACACGAGCTCCCTTGGTCGATCAAGATTCGCTTGACGTCGTAATCCTTGATGCGGAGAGTGGCGACCAGTGCATAATTGTGAGGGCAATATATCCTTGCCAAGTCTTTGTCTGAAAAAGACATGACGTTCGTGGCCTCTGTTTTTCCCTTTTTAATTGTGGGCTACGCACTTAATACCTCCCTTAAGTGCTCAGCCTTCTTTATTATTCCTCTGAGCTCACGTACTCGCTCAAGCTCGAATACCCCATGTATTACGTTTATCACGCCTGGAGGTAGGTCGTCAATCGGTGTTCCGTCTGGGTGATCGTGGTTTTGGAGGGCTGGTTGCGTCCCTCCTTCTATGTACCGGTCCAGGTGACCAGCTGCCACTAACTCCTCCAGATGCTGTCTCAACGGCGTGCAGTTTTCAGTGCGGTGCCCCTTTTCCTTATAGAAGGTGTACCGAGATCTTTCGTCGTAGTCCTTCTGTGCCTCTCCCAATTTAGCTGGCCATTTGACGAAAGGTTCATCGCGTATCTCATTGAGAATTCAGTAGATTGGTTTCTTGAATATCGTGGTAATGGCAGTGCGGACTCTCAACCATCTTTTATCTCGATCCTCTTCGTTGTTTTGCTTGCCTCGTCCATTCTTGCTTGGACGTTCTACCGTGTTGATTTTTGCCGTAGTCTTCTTATCTGGTGCCGCTTTTGCACCAGATTTTGCCTTGGCACGGGCACCATCCTCCTCCACCCGAATATGTTGGTGCACTCTCTCCATCAAGGCTTCTATCGTGAGAGGTGGAGTCATAGTAATCGAATCCCTCAATCTGTTTCCGACTGGAAGCCCTCTTTTGTATTGTGCAATGGCGAGATTGGTGGGGCAGTCCCCTATCTGGTTGAACGTCTCCCAGTAGTGACTGTTGTAGGATCTCAATGTTTTCTTGTCGCCCATGTCAATGAAAAGTAGCTGATTGATCTCCACTGGCGTCTTGATGTTCGTTCTGAACCTTGTTACGAACGCCTCCGCTAATTGCGCCCAGGAGGTTATGCTGCCTTCTGGTAGCCTTTCGAACCAGGTTAAACCTAGGTCGCCAAGGCTGGATGGGAATAGGACGCACATCAAAGCTTCCTTCCGCCGGTATACTGCCATGACCTGGCGAAAGTGGCTTAGGTGCATGTAAGGGTCTGTCTTCCCTTCGTACGTCGTAAATTTAGGCTGGATGAAGCCTGAAGGTAAGGGAACGTTCTCAATCGCCGAAACGAATGACGAGCTATGTAGCCTTGCCAATGCTTTATCTATTGGTTCGTAGGCAAGGTGCGGTATTGGCATTCCAACCTCGACGCTTCCATGTATCCAAGGAGTCAACCGCTGAAGGGCTGAAACTCTGTGCGGGTCGCGTGCCCTGGCATCCTCCTTCTGTCGTGCCCTTTCTTCAAGCACAGTCCGTAAGTCGGACGATCTAGGCAACTCCGTTTGCCTGGATGATGTTTGGTGCGTATGTGAGGGTCGATAGGTGCTTCCCTCAGTGTAAGACCTCAATGATCTCGTTCTCTCAGACCCGGAGTAACAAGTTCTAGAAGTCCTTAATTGAGTGTCGCCTGTTCTGAGGCTCCTACTCTCTGCTTGCGATGGCGTGGTATGCCTACCACGATCTTCAGAGTGGCGAGGGGGCGTATTGCTTTTGCGCCCCTCTCCTGTCACCACCCCTTTCCCTTTTATTTGGCGCTTCATCAATTCCATGTCCGCCGCCATTCTCCTAATTAACTCGTCCTGCTCCTTTACCCGATCCTCCAAAATTTGAGGGTCGATCCTCCGCCTCTTTTTATTGGGACTTGATGAGCGACGAGGGCTGTTACTCCGCCTTCCCCTTGCATCCTTCCGGGGATTCTGTCGCTGGGGCTCCAAATCTGCCATGGGAGGGATGGAAGGCAAACCTTCGTGCCTCCCACCTCCCTCTGGAGTTTTTCCGTCAATGGCAGACTGCGGCAAATCTTCATTGTGCGCCATTGTGTCTAATTTAGCGAGAAAAACTTTGATCAAGAGGTTTTGTTCTTTGTCTGATATTCCCACAGACGGCGCCAATTTTACAAGCAAGAAATATTCTTTCTCTTATAATCCTGTTGATCAATCCTGCGCTCCTCCGTACGACGTCGCTTTACTCCCTGAAAACACAAACGTGAGCTAGTCGGCGGGTGTGTACCGGATACCTCTCTGATGCCTAAGTCAGTAAAATAGACTAATAGACAAAAAGTTCTGTGTATTCGGGAATTAAAGTTGTGTTACCTCTCCATAGGTGATGTTATGAGCTTTTATAGGTTCCGTGTGGCACAATCCTAATAGGACTCTTACTCCTCCATGTAGAGTCCTCCTAGGAATCACATTCTTGAAAGATAATGCTTATCCTTCAACACCCCCCCTCACTGCTTAAACCAAGTGAGATGTTTTTACTATGGTTGGATGTCAATACGACCGAGATAACATGGCCACGCTAAAGCCGCAGACTAGACCGAGCTCCAACTAGCTCGGTTCTTCTTTTCACTACGCATGTACCTCGGCTGACATTCCAACTGGGTTGTCCGAAACCGTGCTATCCACAATGAGCTTGGACCAAGCTAACCAATAGCAAGGTTCTGAGGAAAACTCAACATACTTCAGCCCAACATAGTATAACCGAGCTACCTGTTACCGCGTCAACCATGGTGACCGAGCTAACCATCAAGCTACTTCGGACCGGACTAATTACAAGGCCCTTTTACTCAGCCCTTCTTACCGTGGCCCACAGAATGGCCCATTACCTAGCTCAGCCCAATTTATATATAAATTACCCTCTCAGCTTTCATCCGCAGCTCCATTCTCCCTACAGACGCTACTCGGTTAGCCGAACAGTCTAATGTGGCTGTGTTCTCGCAAGCCTTACGTTTTTCCTTAGTGGTAAGTGTTTACTATCATCTTGTTTTATGGTGTTCGTGAATTGTTTCCAACCTTATGCCATTCTTCTTGTTGACTTTATAGGGTCTGTTATCTGCCTATGAGACCATGGTTTGCCATGATAAAATAATCAAGGCAGCTGACAAATTAAAAACCGCAATGGACAAGTAAAATGAGACGGTGAACGAGCTTGAACTTCAGCTGGCGACTTCGGAGGGCAAAGTGGCAGAGGCTGAGAAGAAGCTTTAGATGATGGATTCGGTGCTGAAGTCCTTATCGTGGGAGATTATCGTCCTAAAGGAGAAGAAATAGCAACTTTCTGCTACCCTTATTGCTTCGAAAAAAAGTATTGCCGACGCGGTTGAAGCTGCCAATGAGGAAGGATGTAATAAGGCCACTACTGTTTATGAAGTGCAGTTTGCCAAGTTGGAGAACATGCTCTTTGAAAACGGGTGGACGCCTGCACTTCAAGCTGCCAACGTTCTAGTGGAGTCCAAGCTGAGGGAGAATATTCCTTATCCTTGCCCAGATGTTGTGGAAAAACCAAGTGGAGATATCACCGAAAAGGCTGGAGCTGAAAACCCTCTTGTAGCAGTGTGATGCTGAACTAAACTGATTATATATATATTTGTTCCTTCTTTCTTTATTTAATATTGATGCATGTCTTTCCTTGATGGGTTTAAAGATTTTAATATATGGAGTTATTCTTCTTTAGTCTTGTTTTTTTGTGTTTACATTACTTTTAATTGTGTGAATGGAGATTTGCCCGCTCGGTTAGGACTTTTTTTTCTGGCCAATATATAGTAAAAAGAACCTCCGCTTTAGCCTTTATAGGCTTATTGTAATTTAAGACTGTTCCTTGCTCCAAGCAAGTGATCGACATCGTCTCTGCCGATGTACTATCCCTGTGATAGATTTTCTTAGGAGTACCATCATAGGTTTGTTCTTTACACCAAGCAAGAGATCGGCATCGTGTTTGTCAATTTACTATCATTGGATAGATTTTCTTTAGGAGAACCTTCATAGGTCTACTCCTTGCCCTAAGCAAGAGATTGACATCGTATTTGCTGACTAATTATCCCTGAATAAGTTTTTTTAGGAGAACCGTCATAGGTCTGTTTCTCCCGCTCGCAAGAGATCGGCATTGTATTTTGCCTATGTACTATCCCTGGGATATGTTTTCTTATGAGAACTGTCATAGGTCTATTCCATACCCCAAGCAAGAGATCAACATCATATTTTTCCGATGTACTATCCCTGGGATAGGTTTTAGGGTTTTGGGGGCTCTGGTTTTAATGTGCTTACATCACCTAGGCACGTGTCAGTGATTTGAAATGTCCATCAATAGTCGACATTAAATGAGGGGCACGCTAAATGAAGCGACATGTGCGTTAGAATGGTGTGATGTTTCTTTTTCCTTTACACGGATAAAAATACAAATCATTGCTAATATTTGGGACATTCGCCTCGACAACACTTTCGACCAAAACGTAGTCTGGCACTAACACTTGTCCTCGTGCCATTGTTCAAAAAACCTCCCCTAGGTATCTTCTTCCTTCTATTGTAAGTTCTTTCGTTCTTCTCTTGTTGTTTTAGTTTCCATAGATTTGTGAAGAGATTCAGACTACTTGCGATATTCCTGCTAATGTAAATATACAACCTTCTCGCCCTAATGATAATTTCTTATTTCCTAATGACGATGGGGTCCCTTGGTTAGTTTCGGTCGTAGTAGATAGTGAGGTTATGTTTTCTCTGTATCCCCATCTTCGTGAGATTTTTTCACACTATGGAGTCCCTTCATTTTTGCTTAATATGATTTTTTTTTTTCAAAATTGTGAATGCGATGCTTGCCCTAAACAATGTGCTAAACCTTGACTTAGGTTTGAAAGAGTTGAAATACTATTACAGCCTCTATCAATCCCCTTCGGGGGCATTCTTTCTTGTATATAAACACCGAGATCAGGATCGATCTCTTGTTCGGCTGCTTCCTGGAATCTATGCCGTAGAAACTGAAGATATAGTTATGGTTTCGGGGGGCGAGGACTTTTTTTTCTCCTTTTTTTGTTGATGGTTCCGTTATTGTGCCCGAGTGTTGAGTACATGTGAGCATTATCCCATAGAGTCTTATGATATATTGTTTCACAATTGTGTTTTTCATACTAATTATGATTTTCATTTCGTGCCTACAGATCATCTCTCGAGGAATATTGATCGGCATAACGAGTCATGAGGGTGGTGAATTTACAAGCCCTTCAGACTATGTAGAGGTGCAACGATGCTGCTTCTTATTTAGTTAAAGTATTGATAAATCAATTCCTTCCTTAGGTAGTTGCTATTCTACTACCCCCGTCCTTACTGCGGAGGGATCCGAAGAGCCTCTAGAAGAAGAACTATTAGTCATTACCAAGAAGCAATTCCTGTGTTGATGGAGTCGTCAAAATCTTCGACACTAGAGATGACAGGAAGACGGTGTCCAACGAGACAAGTAGAGGTAGTGTAAAGAAGCAATCAAGAGGCAGGCGGACAAGGTTTACATAGATCGATAGACCATCCACCAAGTGGGGCACCTCCTGCGCCAAGTTACTTGTGTGTCTGAGCAAGTAGAGAGCAAACGGAGGACATGGGTGAGGGTCTTATCAAGTATGTGTTTCAACTAATGATAGGAGGTCTTTGAACACGAGAGACTCTATTTTTTTAGATGTCGGGGTTACTTTAGCCATGGCACAAGGTATGTGAATTCCAGAAGACATTCACTACTGTAGATACCCCATTTTTTATTGCCCTTAAGACTTGGGCGCCACCGATTAATCACTCGATGATGAATTTATATGCTTGTCAAATGCTCAATTTTCTTAGCAGAAAGCCTCAATTTTGAACCTCAAAAGCCTACAAACCTTGCACCATTTTTGGACCAAAACAACAGTTTTCCGAGCTTGACCACCCAAAGGCCTGCAGGCCTACTGGTGGCCGACCGGCTAGAAGTGAGTGTACGGCCGTCCAACTAGTAGCCAGCCATTAATAAATTCAGATGTTTTTGCTAGCTATGCCAGCTGTCTCCACAGGTGCATGCATTACACCAGTTGTTTCTATACTGATATTTCTAAGAGCCTAACATAATTTTCTATACATACTTGACCCCCTCTCATAAAATTAGGTTAGAAAAATTTGAAGAAGAAAAATTCTTAGACAATATTTCTCTCTCTTGACCTTGCAACCTATACACACCTTACCTAGACTTCTTAAAACAAGTTTTTTGAGGTCCCTTTGCTGAGGTACTTGAGCTTGCATCTTAGCTCTTGAGGGTGTGAAATTGGTGGTTTATAACTCAAAGGGTCACTCCTCTTCAAGAGGTATAACTCCTAGTTCTTTTGCACAATTTCTTTCCTATCTTTTCTTCCTATTTTTGGGCTCTTTTTCAACTGTGTTTATGGGCTGAAACTTGTGGTTAAAAGCTATCAAAGGTAGAGGGGTTAACTACCCTTCTTTGAACCTTACTTCCTAGGTTTTTACCCTTGTGTTTCCCATCTCTTTATTAACTTTTTTTGAGCTTTTTCCCACTGATTTTTAGAGGTTTTCAAAGGCTAAAAATAATGTTTTGAAGTCCCCAAAGTGGAGGGGTTAGCCACCCCCCTCTTTTGGCTTGTTTGCTAGCTTAATTGCTCCATTATTTTAGCTTGCTTTTTTAGCTGTTTTTACCTTAATTCTAGCACTGTTTCAGCCTAATTTAGGACTGTTTTTATGTGTTAATTTCATTTATGCTTTGTATAACATGCTTCTAGTGTAATGGTCCTTATGAGTTTGGTGTTTTAGGCATTAGACACCAACCTATTTGAGTTGATAGCATTTATTTAGTGCTTTCCATACTTTTGTTCACCTCTGATCACCTCTACAACCTCCATCTTTTCTTGGCTTTTCCTTTGCTTTGAGAGTTGTTTCAAATGAGTATTGTTTAAGCTTGAGATAGGGATCCTTGTGCTTAATGGTTTAATCTCTTTGGAGGTTCATTACCAAATGCATGACATCTCTCTCATGACCAAAACAACTTCTTGTTTGACGTTCTTCTCCATTTAGTGGGCTTAACTATCATTTTTGAACTAAAATAACTAAAGAATGGAAAGGTAATTGAAAGAGGTAATAAAATTGGGTTAAAATGGAACAAGATAATAAAATCAAGTTTGGAGTTCAATCGGACACACTATAACAAAAAAAGGTTTTTACGGCTAGCAATGCAGGCCATAAAAACTCTTCTACGATGTGCAGCGCGCGTCATATTATGACCAGTCATGGAAAGTCATTCATTTTCAACGACATACTTCGTATGCCGTTAAAACTCATTTAACGACAAATTTTGTGCGTTGTTATTACTTTTTCTACGACGTGCTATAGTACACCATTAAAAATTATTTAACGGCAAATTTTGTGCGTCGTTGTTACTTTTTTTACAACTAGTTTTATACGCCGTTAATTGGTGAGACAAATAACGATGCTGATTGCGTTCTGTAAAATATGTAATACAACGTCTTATTATGCCTGCCGTAGAATATGTAGTTATTTTATTTTATTTTTAAATTTAGCAGGTTCTATTTGACCAATTTTGTACAATCTAACAAATATTATAAACAAACATCACAAAACATCAATCAACCATAAAAATATTGTTTGAAATAGCAAAAAGAAACTATATCCATAAATTATAAATATTCAACAATTGTCTATACATTCCAAACATTCAAAAACTATATCCTTAAGTTCTAAACGGTACAAAAAGTTTAAACTATCCAAAATTATGCATATCTAATTTTCTAAACATATCGACAACTATTAAGAGATTATCTAAAACTACCGACAACAGTTTCTATAGCAGATATAGCTGCAACTGTAGCAAATCCACTTGCTCCTATCACAGGGACAAGGGTGCCCAATGTATGTGTTAAGGCACCTAAACTCGCGCTAATAGTTGAAGTAACTAACCCTGTTGCATTTCTTGTCTGCATGACAAAGGAAACTTCACATAAGTACAAAAACCAACGACTCAGGGACAAAAATATTTCCTGAGGTATTAAGAAATGATCAAGAAATTTTAAAACATCAACAAAATATTTCCAAAATTAATAAGATAATTTAATGGCCCCATAAAAGCAATGTCATAATAAAAAATTAGCAAAAATTCAAGATCTCGATAGTTTGCTACTAAATCCAGGCCATAAGAAGCTCAAGAGAAAAATTAAATTTAAAAAGAGGAAGAGGTAGAATTAATCTACTTCAATGCAACACCTACTTGGGACTTGCATAATTATGTTAAAGGAGCTCTATGTATGAGGTTTAGGTTTGTATAGGTTTTATCTATTACCATTGTAAGTTCCAAAATAAAGAATCCAAGTCAAATTAGATCTATATTATTTACAAGTTTACAAAGAAACTTTCAATCTATTATAGAAGAAATTAGAGTCTCTTTTTTTTCCCCTTTTTTTTAAAAAAAAAAAAAAAATTTAGAAGCATCATAAAAAAATCCAATTCTAATTTTAACAAGAGGATCACCCCAAGTTTGTAGCTGCTATGATAACAACTGGAGGATCACCCCAGTGTACAACAAAATAAAAACCTAACCAGTGGTAATGAAAAAAATAGTCAATGGTGTTCTACAGAAAATTGAAAAAACTAACCTGTGTACAACAAAATAAAAAACTAACCAACTAAAGAAATTGTTTATTAGCAATTTAAAGAACGAAAGTTATATCATACTTATATGTTGGATTTCAACTCATATTCTTTAGTACGAAATTAATCCATTCAACTCACTCTTCATCAAGTATGAAATTCTTGGACTGATATTGTTCAGGTGGTTACTAAGGATTGCAAGGGGAAATCATTGGCATCCATTGTCAAGAGTTTGAGTTTTTGTTGCTCTGTCTACCAGCTCTGTTTGGAGAGAAATAGCAGAATCTTTACCAAATAGAGGAAACTTGAGGAAATTGTCATTCAAAGTACCATTAACATGATTAGATTTAGATCCCTTGCTTTGAAGAACATCAAAAGATCTAACCTTGACGACTGGTTTCTTAACTTTTGGAGATTGCCCCAATCCATCCTCAAAACCTGCTAAGGAGTGTGTGTTTTGGCATTGGTAATATATAGGTACTGTATATTTCTGCTAAGGGTGGATAAAATCTTTAATCTCTTATGAAAGGTACAACAGGATTTGAGATATGTAAGTTCACCAAACTGAGGGTTGAAGGGATTGAGCAAGTATGAGTGTTTTCTAACATCCATTATAGTGTAAGATTCTACTTCTGCAGCTACACCAAACTATTCGGAAGATATGAGGGATGTGAATTCACTAAATTGAGGGTTAAGTGTGGTGAGACTATATATGAAGGTTTTTCTAACATCCATTCTATTGTGAGATTTTTTCCTTGCAGTACGCTAGATTATTTTCAAAACATGTATGTTGTGAGTGCATTAAAAGAGGGTTGAGTGATAAGAGACCATATATTGTGTGTATCTTTTCACACTACCTGCTTTTATTGCCGAGGGATGCAAAATTTCGAGGGATGAGTGACTTAGTATATATATTGTGTGTGTGAGAATTGTACAGCAGGGTGTGTTGGATCTTATGATGATATATCTCTTCTGTGGTGTGGTATTTTTAGGACATACTAACTTCAATGTGGATAGAGTGAAGAATGAAGACATAGAGACTAGGCTGCAGTATTGCACTAATCTTTGTGTAGTTCATCCTGATGGAAGAATATTGTTTTTCTTTTATTTTGTTTTGAGTATGCTGCAACTGGTGTATTGCATCTTTACACCAGTGTGGGATCTATTTGTTCATATTGCAACCTATATGGTGTATTTTTTAAGCCTACCACTTGCGGGCTATGCTTGGGCAATTTACTTTAGCATTTGCTCAAATACTTCCATTGTCTTCGTATGTGGAGATGGAACAGGTTTAGGTGTAATTATTGGTGAAGTAGAGTAGCTGCTGTTTGGGATGATGTTAGTAAGTGTAGAGATGGGTTTTGTAGTAAAAGATAACTAATGCTGCTTATGTTACCTAACCAGGGTATAGCTCTGCCTATTGTGTATGGATCTACTACTGTCTGGGCAAGGGAGAGCTGCTGGATATGCTGCTGGTATATGTGCAGTTTGGACTGATTTTGATTGCTAGGACAACGCTTTTGAAGCTAGGATGCTAATATGGAGGAGTGATCAGTGATCATGTGTTACTGTTTATGGTTTATTTATTTTATGTTATTTTAATTTAATTCAATTTTTATTATTTCTTCTTTGTTGTTTTGTTGCTGGTTTATTTTAGGTGGTTTATTTTAAGCTGGATGTGCTAGTTATTTGGTATGTTTAGCTTGGTGAGGTTCTTTGATGTATAGTTATGGTTAGGGCCTGGGCTATTCCCTTGTAATCTTGTTAAGTTTTTTTTTTTGTCTTTATTTTATGACTTATTCAAAAAAAAAAAAAAACAAAAACAAATAGATGGTACAGGCTACATGGAATACATACAAGTTGATAATATATGTATTATTTTATTTATATACATGGTACAGGTTGTATGGAATACGTACAGGTTGTGGATAAGATAATTAAAAAAAATAAAATCATGTTTTTGGCGACTAAATAATTGGTAGCCAAAAAGGAAGTAAATATTTTTAGCGACTAAATAGTTAGTAGCTAAAAATAAATAAATAAAATTAAAAAAAAAAATTTGGCTACTAAATATTTAGTAGCCATAAAAAAAGCAGACTTTAGTAGATAAAAAAAAAAAATGAAATTTGTTTTTGGTGATTAAAACTGTAGTCACCAAAAACAAAATCAGATTTTAGGTGACTAAAATATTTATTAGTTAAAAAAAATAAGATGAACAATGAAAACTTTTTGGCGGCTAAAACTTTAGTTGTCCTAAATAATTTTAGCTTTTGGCGACAAAATTTTTTAATCGCTGAAAATGCGATATTAATTTTTTTTGAAAAGGTTTTGGTGACTAAAAAATTAGTCGGCAATTGATGACAAAAAGATTAGGATTTTGTTTTGGTGACTCTATTAGTTCTTTAAATAATTTTTTTGATCTTTAAAAAAATATTTTGAGTACAAAACTTATTTTCGTTGATTTATGTTTTATTTGATATTTTTATTTATTTGACATTAGTTTGATTTTGTATTTATATAAAGATGATAGATTTATTTTAATTATTTTGACTAGTGGTGTATGTAAAGTTTAAGGTTCTTAGATAATTGATTAATTTTAATTACTTTGATTAGTTGTGTAGGTAAAGTTTAGGGTTTTTAGATGATTGATTAATTTTAATTATTTTGTTTAGTTGTGTATATAAGGTTTAAGGTTTTTAGTTGATTGATCAATTTTAATTATTTTGATTAGTTGTATATGTTAGATTTATGATTTTTATATGGATTTATTTTATAATTGTAATCACCCTCATGATTATATGAAACTAAAATTAATATGGTTATATGAAATTAAAATTAATTAGGAACCCATAGATAAATTCCTTATACTCCACCATAACTCCATGGATTGTTGTTTTATTTGAGTATAAAAAAAAGTGAGGATTATAAGATTTATTTGAATGTCTTAGGCTTGGCATTGTTATGTTTGTTCTCATGAGTGAGATGTTTTGTATATGTATATTGTTGCCTCGTTCTCATAAGTAGATGAGTGCTTTGATTTACGCGCGTACGTATATGCTAACCATCCGGGGAGTGTGAGCCAAACTCGAGACGATATTCCCGTGCAAGTTTGGCTTCAGAGCGGTGTTAGGTATACGGGAGGCACATGGGATATATGTGTAGGCCAGAGGTGGAGGCCGAAGTGGTGGAGTTAAGATACAAATAATTTAATTACGAGTTTATTGATATAGTGTGAATTGTGTTGATTTGTATATCTTAAAAAAATAGTAAACGACCTCGATAAATTATGAAACTTGAGCAGATGCATGTATACGTGATTCTAGACAACTTTTGTATTTTAGCTTTTTATTAAAAAGATTGATTAGAACTTATAATCGGATGATCTTGGTTATTGTCGGTTTGATTCATTTTAGCAATGCAGATTTTAGGGGCTGTTTTAACCCATGAAACGAGCTAATTTTTATTGATTTCTTGTAAATTAAAGCAAAATATTATTCTGCACACTTTTCGTGTTTTGAACTTTTTCGAAAAAAATCATTTTAGGGTAGTTTTTGTTCGTTTTTAGTTTCAGATTTTTCGATTGAATTCCGTTTAGGTTTTTCTATTAAGCTTTTCTCTTAACCTGTTCGGTTTCTGTAAAATTTGTTCTCGTTGTATTGTAGGAAATTTGATTCTGTACAACTTTCGTTCTTTGAGTTTTGGTCAATTCGAATTATTTAAGCATGAAACGGTGCATTTTTATACTTCTTCAGCAAGTTACTTATGATTAAATTATACAAACTTTATTTTGTTTTTTGCAGGATGGTGGATCTTGCTAACTTTTTTTATGTAGGCCAGACCCACTATATTTTTATTTCTATTTTGTTTATTTTATAATCAATTTATATTCTGTTGTGTACGGACAAGGAACTAAATGCCACCGTATCTCGGGAAACTACCCATTCGTCTCAGTGCGGTTGAAACTACTTGTCTTGTCCCGTAATAAGAATTAAATGTATTTTTATTTGTGTCTAGTGGACACATGGGTGTTAAATCTTGTACTCATACTAGTATACCTGTATACTGACCCGTTTTGTCTCTTGGCAGCTCAAGTGCGTTCTGTTTGAGCACAACCGAGCTTCCTTTGCAAGTTTAGTAGAGGTTACGATGGTGACATGGAATTACTATAGTTGTTAGACTTTTCGTTTGGACTTCTTTTGTTTTTCTTGAGTTAGGGTTGAAATTAGTTTAATTATTTATTTATTTGTTTTTTACTTTAGTATTGGAATAATTTGGCATGGTTTGTAACCATACTTTATTTAAGTTGTTTTGACTAGTTGTTGCTACTTTAATATTGAGGTATTGGTTAGTTATAAGATTATGGTGGATGGTTTGATTGGCGTTTAGTTTTTTTTTTTTTTTTGTTTCACCCCTAAGATTTGGATGATGGAATATTATTGGGGTTTAGTCCTAATTTAATATTTAATTATTCGAATTTTGGGGCGTGACAACTTTTATCTATACAATATATGTTACAGAAGGACTATAACACTTTCCAAATATACATAAAATTTTCAATATCTTCTCTGATAAGTAGAACAAGAATCATGACTCTTATGACAGGAATCCATTAGGCATTAAGAGATACAACAATAATTTAATAATCATAGATGGGTAGCTGTTAAGTGTTAAAGTGGACTTGAATAAATGAGAAGTCAAAAACTGAGAAAATAGATTTAATTTGTATATGTAGCATTTTACATTGTGGAAGGACAGGGAGCTCAAAATAATATTAACAAGACACAAGCTTAAAACAATGATTAGACATTAACTATAATAATCTATAAAGTTGCTTAAATAGTGAATATAGATTGAAAAACAGGTAAATATTCTCGGGCCCCATGAAACCGTAATAAATGAAGTATCCAGCAAGAAATATAAACCTGTAATGGCAAAGGAGTGATGATAACCAGAAGAAACTTTATTAATTTCCTTGAGAAGTCTAGAAACTTAGAGGGGCTCCTGCATTAATAATACAACCAGATTACATGGTTAATTCAAAGGAACTCCATTGGAAACATTACAAATAACAATCTAAACAATCACATCTCTTTTTCCTTTTTATGGGTACTAAAATAGTCAAAGAAGATAGTGAGTGAAATTAACCAAAATAAGCAAAAGTAGGAAAATAATATGTAGTTTGAGTGGGGAATTTATGCAAACATGTGTGAAGCATTTTAAAAAAACACAACCAAATACAAGATTAATAAACCCTATTTGATATTTTGAATCCATGAATCAAGATCGTCATATCATTAAAAAAAATTCAAAATTCCAATCATTCGTCAATGGTGGTGGGTGGGTTGATTTGGGGGTGGGTTTGCGTAAAGGTATGCGAATGGAACAAAAAAAATCCGTGACACTGAAATTAGGGGAAGAGAGAAAGAGATAGAGATACACACACATAGCGAAAAATATAAAGGACATATATGAGGTTAGTGCTCCAGTGGTTAATCATGCTGCAAGATAAAAAGAGAATAGTTGCTAGTTTGTGATGGTGATATCAATGGTGGTGGGGGTCGTGGGGGCAATGGTGAGAAGCGGTGGCATGTGATGATATGCGACGATTGTACGACATTGAGATGAGCGACGATAGTGACTCTGTGAGAGAGAGCAAGAGAGATCAAAAAAAGAGAGAGAACCTATTTATGAAGAATGGATTAGGGATTTCAGATACATAACCAAGTAGAGAAGAGAATGGAGTTCCATTCTGATTAAAGGAATAGTTATTTTGGGGGGAAATTTTTTCTAATATATATATTTTTGGTGATTGGCGCCCCAAATTTCATTTTGGCGCTTTTTTTTTTAATATTTTTTATCATACAATTCACGACATGCATTGTACGTCGTAAAAAGGCAATACTTTTAACGATAGGCGATGTGTGCGTCGTAAAAAGTGCAATACTTTTAACGGTAGGCGTTGTGTATGCCGTGAAAAGTATTCTAAACCTTTCACGGCTGGCGTATGTGTGTCGTGTATAATTGATGTATTAACGGCACGTCATATGCACGTCGTAGAAAGTTTTATTATTTACGGCGTGCATTGCAAGCTGTAAAAAAATCATCGTTATTACCATTCACGGCCTATGCAATAGACACGCCGTGGTTGGAAAAGTATTTACAACGTGTAAAAAAAGCAAGTCGTAAAAGTGAGAAACTACGGCGTGCATTTATTGTATACCGTTGATGTGGTGTTGTAAAAAGTCAGTTTTGTTGTAGTGATGTTAGTTGAACCCATTGAGTCTTCCACTTTGCTTTATTAATTCCATGATAGGGAGGAGGTTTATGAGTCTTTCCTTGTCATTTATCGAAATTGTATCCCTTGATTCATGAGTTATCATGCAATGAATTTGTATCTATTGATGGCTTGTGAATCAAGCCTACTATTTTTTTGATCTGTTTGATGATAAGGAGACGCAGGGTGGACAAACATCCCCTGAAAATACTCTGTTTGTGCTCTGTTTCATGTCTGTTGCAGTAGGGCAATACCAAACATTAGTGGCCGGCCGACCACTTTAATGTACGACGACCACTTCTTTTGGCCGGCCAGCCACCTTTTTTAGCCAAGCAGTGTCTTTTTTCCTACAGAACAGAGCAAAGGCTGAGGCAAAAAATAGTTCAATTTTCTGACTATGCAACAGAAGCATTCTGGCAGCAAAACAGAGAGCATTTTCATATGGAAAATCCGCATTCATGCATGAACCATCCCTCGTCTCTCAGGGCCTGTTAAAATTATGTTTAATAGTAGTATGTTGTACCTAGAGTAGTGGACTTGTAACTAATTAGGTAGTTTAATTAATTTGTATTAATTAGTTAGAATAGCTAGTCAGTTTTTGTGTTGTACTTAATTAATTAGCTAAAGTAGTTAGTTAATTTGTGGCGTTGTAATAATTAGCTTAGTTAGCTAGGACATTCATTCGGACTCTCCTGCACAAGGGCAAATATGTAATAATGCGTGTATGTCTTCCAACCTCCATTCTTTCTCCCTTTTATTTACCCAATTATAATGGATAGCATAGAACATCATGTGTTTTTTTTTTAGCATTTTCCATTATTTGCATCCATTTGTCTTACATGCATAAGGTTTGGTTCATCATTCTAACGACATTGTCATTTATTACTTCCTTGAATACGTGCTTCACCGCATGCTATCAAAGTGATTTACATGATATATTAGACAACCGAACCTATTAGTTGCATTCTTGTATGTGTTGCATTAGTCATTCGCATCGTTAGGGTCATGCATTTTTCTAACTATTTTCTTTCTTTTGGCTCGCCTCGGATATTGGGGTAAGTATTTATTGCTTTAGCATATCGCATGTGTGTGATTGTTGCCATATCAAGCATGTTTTCCATGAGACTAAATGCGTAATTGACATGCTTGTTTGAATGCCTGTGAATGAAGGCTAATTGCTCAAATTGGGATGATTTGATCAAATGTACATATGGGATCACTTTTTCAAGTGGTACATATTCAAAACCTCTTTTCAAACAAACATGAAATCAAAGTGTTCCAACTTTTGCAAATTAGTCTATACTTGTATGCAATACATAGTAGATTAGCCTAATAAGCGGAACAAGAGCATATAATGTATATAAGAGTCATATCATGATTAGTAGAGGCCGATCTTTGATCGGACGAGTGGGGTGCTCAATTTATGACCTTTCCCTCTCGTACAAAGTTCCCGAACCAAGTCACTTTGGTGATGACGAATAAGTGGCCTTTGGCACGAGTCTCGGGTTTCCTAAATTTTCTAAAAATATTTAGGTGGCGACTTTGTAATCTGGCAAAGCAGTCCATTTTTTATATTTTCGATTCAAAATTGATTTTCCAAAAGAATTGCTGGATTTGGACTCATTTGTGTTTATCTATTCCACATTGCACTTGTGGAATTAGATTAAGAACCACGGGAGTCCAAATTATAAGGCTATCATATCCGAAAGGAGCACGAAAAGCAAGCTACAATTTCTGGCGACCCCGCTGGGGATATTAGAGAACTCGACTCGAACTTCATGATGTGAAATTTTATCTACACTTATATGTTCTTTACATTGCATTTTGCTCTATAAGTCACTGTGTTTTCCATCTGCTATTCTTAGACAGTTTGCCGAAGGCTTGCCCAAAAGCTTGGCAAAAGGCTGACCGGTCGTGGGCTTTGCCATGTTGGAAACACAGCCCTTGGATCTGGACTACTACTATACCGTTTGATCCTCCTTTCACTTCTTAGTGTTTGGTGTGAGAGGTATATTAGGTAGTCTTGCTGAGGTACCCCCCTCGACCATTTGGCCTAGTTGTATATAGTAAAGCCATAGTGACTGTTCCAAAACTAGGACATGATGCTCACCCGTATGTAGGATTGCGTGAAACATCTTACTTGAAGTAGTGAAACCCTAGTTCATCACAAAACTAGAACAGGGTAACCCTAACCCCCCCTCATAGGGGTGTTTTGACTCTCTCTTAACTGGTATGTGCTTTACAATGAAACTGTATAGGAATGTGCATATCAGTGGCACAGTTAGTTTCGGGGCAGAATTCAGTATGGAGTGCAGTTTTATAGCTTTGATCATGTCTGTGTTGATAACATCTCAGCTGACGTGCTATGCGATTTTTGATTACTACTTTTTTGCTTTATCTCTTTTGCTAGGTAGTTTAAACCATAGCTTCAGAAGGTTCTGATATCCCCCAAGTACTCTGGACTCGCGTCGGAAGACTTTGCAAGGTCAGAGATCTTGTTCGGGGACAGCCCGTGTTTACCTCACTATCACTGATTATAAGGCAAAAAACGGTCAAGCAGAATTTACCAGTCTAGTTTTTACAACAATCACCTCTCAGCTCACCTGTGTTTAGTCCGGTTCAAGAACAAGCATCTACTTCTAGTCCAGATCAAGAACAATCATCTATTCCAATGGCACAGTATCCCCCGATAAATATGGAGGACTTAATACTCCAACTGCAATAGACAGTTGAGACATTATAGCAAGATACGGCCCGTCAAGCCGAGGTTACAACCAGTCAGGCTGAGGTTATAATTAGGCTATAGCAATAGCAACTGCAGCCAGCAGCTGCCTCTGCATCACATGTGCCCATCACGACTATCCCTGTGCTCGGTGTTAGTGCTAATACTGCCACTGCTCAAGATCCACAAACCCAATGTAATCTGATTTTCCTAGTCCTAGCAGAACCCATCCCTGCACAAGCTTCCAAAGCCTCGGTTTATCAAACTGAGGCACCGTTCAAATTTGAGGATGATCCTAGTACGCTCAAAATCAACAAACTAGAGAAGCTGTTCAAAAAAGCACAAGGAGTCAACTCCATTCTAGACATAGAGGATGGATACACTGAATCAACAGTTACATTACCAGAGTGGTTCAAAATGCCACACATTGACCGCTTTAATGGTTCTGAGGACCCGATGGTTCACTTACGACTGTTTTCAGATATCTTACGATTGATAGGCATAACTAGACCGTAGAAGCTATCTCTCTCTGGTCGCACTGTGTCAAGTATAACGGCCATTTGGTACGCCAAGTTGGAAGATTCAGTAAACTAGAATTGGAAGGAGTTTGTCGAGTCCTTCATTACTCAGTACTCTTACAATACACAAAATTGAGGTCACAACCCATGATCTCGAGGCGAAGCGTCAAGAGCCAAAGGAAGGATTCTCCAAGTTTGTAATGAGATGGAGAGCCAAAGTATCTATGATGATTGTTCAACCTTCAGAGAAAGATCAGATCAGAATGGTTGTCCGGATGCATGGCAAGTTGTTGCAAAAAATGATTATTCTCCTCCTATTTTACATTCAAAGAACTTCATGAGTTGGGGGTTCAAATCGAGGATGTTATGAAGTAGGAGATTATCACCGACGATAAGGAGCCGGCTAAGAGGCCGTTTGTTCATAGTTCCAATGCTTCCAGTGGTAGCACAACTGTGAGGCCATTGGATGTAAGTGTTATCACCACAACAAAAATTGCCGACCCCTTCGCCAACCAAGGCCCGCAAACACCACCCAACCTTACTCAACCTCCAGGTAGAATTTATCACCCACTATACATGACCCTATCCAAAGCCATACAGGTGCTGATCAAGAAAGGGCACCACAATCCCTTAAAACCTCACCCACTTCCTGATCCTCTTCCACCCAAGCATAACCCCGCAAAATACTGTGCTTTTCACCAGCAGCACAGTCATGACACCGACCAATGCTTCCACTTGCGTCATGAGATTCATGATCTCATTGACCACAAAGTCATCGCTCCACCTCAGAAACCAAATGTAACCACAAATCCGCTCCTGACGAAATCTCAACCTTATCCATACACTGGCTACCTCTTATGACCCCAATGTATATATTACCCCCTCCTACCTACCAAAACCGATGATGTCCATTCCTGAGGGCATAGATTTGTGCATGATGGGCGCATCTAATCCACAACCTAAGCCTCACAATGTGGTGAAAATACCTGTAGTTAAGGAGGTTATTACCTCGGAGGGAGGTACTGGTTTTTCATCGGGGTGTCTCGGGGACCCATTTGAAATGGCATATGATCCGAGTTTCTATGTCATGCCAAACACTCAAACTAGGCTCAAAGTGGTGTTACCAACCTCAATGGAGATTAATGTGGTTAGAGAGGATGGCCCGAGCCAAGGGTTGGATGACCTGGTAGATCTTGAAGAAGATTTAGACAACATGCAGTTCTTTGATGAGAGTGATCAAGGAGATGTGCAAATCGGGGTGGTTTGACATGAACGGATCAACCGATAATACAAGATGGCTGAGTGATGAGCCAGACAAGAAAGAAGAAACCGTGATGAAACCGGAGAGAGAGGAAATAGAGGTAGCTGCAGTGGCCGAGAAGGCTGATGAGAAAGGAAAACTGCCGGAGGGCACATGTACGGGGAACTAACCTAGGAAGTGGGTGTTGTGAACACTGCAAATACTGAACAGGAAGTTGCACTGAGGCAATTTGAGAGAGAAAGAATTAAAGACAGCTAGGAAATTGCAATTGCGTGTCGCCCCGAGGGGGACACTTATACTGTGAAAATGATTCAAGTAGATCCGGACAACTGTTTGTCGGCAGCTGAGGGTGAGTGATAGGACAACAATGATTTGCATCTGGCCCATATTGATGAAAACTGGGGGGACTACATCCCAGATAATACATGGTATGCTGAAGAGATAGACCATCTTACCCGAAGTGGACAGTACTTTAAGCCGCCACACCTGGATCAAGCAAAGCCATTATGAAAGGACAAGGAGGTCGAGAAACAGAAGGAGAAGCAACTAGAAGAGGAGCTAGTTTTGAAGCAGCTCAAGAAAATTCAAGCCAATATCTCTATCTAGGGACTCCTTATAGCTTCACAGATGCACTGATAGACAGTATTGTTGAAAAAAGCTAGATTGTCCATCGATACTACGCCCGAGCAACTTATGGGTATGGTCTTTCCAAGCAGAGCCAAGCCAGTGCTCACTTTCTCTGACAAAGAGTTGCAGCCGAAAAGCTCGGTTTTCAACAAGCCATTATAATGTAGAGAGAAGTGGGTGCCGGTGGTATCGGTATATACTAGTTCTGCCATTAATGTTTGTCATCCTCGTACTGTCTATGCAGTTGGCCTCAAACCGATAGACTTTATCCCCACAACCCAAGTGATACGGGTGTATGATAACACAAGTAGAGAGGTTATGGGTACAGTGAAAGTATGAGTTCAGGTAGTCCCGTCAGAGTAAGAGATCGAGTTCCACGTCTTGGATGTGCCGGCTACCTTTAACATGTTGTTAGAAAGGCCTTGGTTACATCACATAAAGGCTGTCTCCTCCACCCTCCATTAGATGTTGAAGTATCCTCATGAGGTAGGGGTAGCAATAGTTTTTGGGAACTCATCTATACATCCACCTCCAGAGGTGACTACGCTAGTGCTAGAGATCAACCATGGTGATGAAGATGTATTCCTTTCGGGATTCACTCTGGCAGAAGCCTGAATAGTGTAGACAATTCTGGTCGTAGACGAAGGCATGTACGTCAGTGCCCAGTCCATCTGCTTCATGAACAAACTACGGCATGTGTCGGAAATGGGGTTCAGAAAGAGTGGATGGAAGGGCGTTGCAGCATTGGCAGAGGTGCCACATAACCTGCATGCTTTTGGATTGGGCTATATGCCCACCAAAGAGGTATAGATCAGAAATAAGGAAGAAATGAAGGGCAAAGGCAAGGCCAAGAGAGTTGGGAAGCATTATGAGCTCGTCCACAAGCCGATCTGGGAGACGTTGAACGGCCATTTTGTTCAAGAATGAAAGGATTTCCCTTTTTGTGGCTTTCTTGAGCCTTGGGTAAATTCCTCGAAAAAGCGCATCCTTGGATTCAAGATTTTCTTTGACCACCAGTTGCAAGACAGTGATGAGGAAAGGGCTAAACCAAGCAACAACACTGACCAGAGGAAAAAAAGATGACCCAGACAACAGTGAGGTTGACATAGGGGCAACACTGGGAGATCTCTTGACCGATTTCGCGACTGACACAGAGAACGTAGGGGATAACATTACTGTCTCTATAATTGCAGAGGAACCAGGTGTGGAACCCACCAATGGTATTTTGGATGCATCAAGGGCATCATGTCTTATTTGGTAGCTAGAAAAAGGCTATCTTTCTAGTTCTGAATCAGGTAATGAGTCAGAATCTGATTCCATCGAGTTTGGGGAGTCGGAATCAGATTCAAGTCAGTCTGGAGAGTTTGAGTCTGGTATTCCCGGGGGTGGTAACCTGGATGCCAAGGTCCTGTCGAGATCCTTTTTTTCTTTTACTTTTGAGTCTATTGTAACCGAAGAGCCGGAACTTATGAATGAGAACTCTGCAGATTCTATGTACTTTTTTGTGCCGTTGCTTTATTACATTGACCAAGATTTTCAGAACTTTAATGAAAACAAAGAGGAAGAAATTCCTCTAGCTCTTAAAAACTTGATTAATCGAGAGGAGGAGAGATGTGCTAAGCCCTGTATTGATGAAATCATTTCCATTAATGTGGGTACTGGGAAGGATCCATGCTTAGTCCAGATCGAGTCCACGTTGTCTTCGGAGGAACGTGAACGTTTAATCACTTTATTAAAGATTTCAAAGTTATTTTCTCGTGGTCCTACGAAGACACACCTGGAATCGATCCTGAGATTGTACAGCACCAGATCCCTCTTGACCCTGAGGCCCAACCAGTCAAACAGAAATTGTGTAGAATTTGTCCGGATTGGGCACTAAAAATCAAAGAAGAGGTCACCAAGCAGATTGATGCAGGATTCTTGTTAGTATCCGAGTATCTGACCTGGTTAGCCAATATCGTCCTAGTGCAGAAGAAGGATGGCAGAATCCGGGTTTGTGTTGACTTTCAGGACTTGAACAGAGCCAATCCGAAGGATAACTTTCCTCTGCCACATATTGATGAGTTGGTAGACTTCACCGGGGGCCATGCATTGCTATCATTCATGGATGGGTTCTCCGGGTATAACCAGATTCTAATGGCACCGGAAGATAGGGAGAAAACTGCATTCACCACACCATGGGGTACTTACTGTTATCGAGTCATGCCTTTTGGACTGAAGAATGCTAAGGCTACTCATCAAAGGGCTGCGACCACTATCATGCATGACATGATCCATAAGGAGGTTGAGGTGTACATGGATGATATGATTTTCAAATCTAAATAGCGAGAAGGCCACTACACTGCACTGGAAAAATTCTTTCAATGGATCAGGGAATACAGATTGAAGTTAAACCCACAGAAATGCACATTTGGGGTAACGACATGGAAAATGTTGGGATTTCTGATCACACTGAGGGGAATTGAAGTAGATCCTTCCAAAATTAAGGCCATCTTAGAAATGCCACCATCAAGGATTGAAAAGGAGGTGCACGGCTTTTTGGGTAAAGTACAATTCACAAGACGGTTTATTTCAAAATTAACCTTGACTTGTGAACCACTGTTTGGTCTCCTAAAGAAAAGGAAGAAGTTCCGATGGGATGATCGATGTCAGTTCGCTTTTGAGCAGGTCAAGCAGTACCTCCAGAATTCGCCTGTGTTGTCATCGTCAGAGTCGGGGAAACCTTTGATTCTGTATTTGTCGGTAACGGACTCGACCATGAGGTGCATGTTAGCTCAAGAATCGGAAGATAAGGTGGAGAAGGCCATCTACTATTTGAGCAAGAAGATGTTGGACTATAAGACCTGCTACACTCCTCTCGAGAAAGCATGTTTAGCTTTGGTATGAGTTACCAGGAAGTTGAGACACTACTTGTTAGCTCACTCTATAATCCTAGTTTCGAGATTAGATCCCATCAAATTTCTCTTTGAGAAATCGGCACTTACGGGTAGGCTAGCTTGTTGGTTGCTTCTTTTCTCGGAATTTGATCTCACGTATGTCATGTGCAAATCAATTAAAGGGAGAGCTGTAGTAGAATTCCTGGCAGATCACCCAGTAGAAGAAGATGAGGCAGTGGAATGCCTGTTTCCAAATGAAAACATTCTGAATGTAGAAGAGGAAACATAAATAATGTACTTTGTCGGAGTATCTAATCAGTACGGTTATAGGATAGGTGTGTTACTAATAGCACTCCATGATTCCCATATACCTCTAGCCTTCAAACTTCGGTTCAAAGTGCCCAACAATGAAGCAGAATACAAGGCGTGTATTGCTGGTCTGGAAGCTGCCCTAGAGCTAGAGGCAATAAGGTTGGATGCCATCGGAGACTCGAACTTGGTTGTTTCTTAAGCGAATGGAGATTGAAAATTTAAAGAAGAGAAAATGAAGGTTTATCATCAGGCCCTGGATATTCTGATTCCGAGGTTTGAAAAACTGGCATTCACGCATCTTCTAAGAGAGAACAATCAGTTCACTGACGCATTGGCAACTCTATCATCCATGGTAGACATCGTGTTTTGGAGTTAAGATGAGTCCGATTATTATCGAACAGAAATACATGTTGGCCTATGAAACCATCACCGTGATAGATGAAGTTCAAGACAAGAACCTTGGTATTACGACATTTAGAACTTTTTGGAAAAATAGATGTATCCACCAGGGGCAAATGCCAAAGATAAACGGGGAATATGGCGTCTAGCCGTCTAATTGATCATCTGCGGAAACAAGGTATATAAAAGAGGCCATTTGGAAATGCACAAGCTGTGTGTTGAAGAAGAGGAATCGAAGCGTCTCATGGAGGCCATCTACGGAGGGGAGTATGGAGTGCATATGAATTCTATGATGCTGGCTCCGAAGATCCTTAGATAAGGCTACTATTGATCAACTATGGAGGAGGATTGTATTGGCTTTATATGGCAATGCCACAAATGTTAGATCCATGCCAATCACATAAACATACCGCCGTCCAAGCTTTACAAATGACTTTGCCATGGCCTTTCTCAGTATGGGGAATTGATGTGATTGGGGCAGTCTCGCCAAAGGGCTCAAATGGACATGAGTTCATTCTGCTGGCGATCGACTATTTCACAAAGTGGGTGGAAGCTCAGTCCTATGCTATGTTGAAAACATTGCATGTAGCCAAGTTTATCAAAAATAAGATCATATCAGATAATGGCTCACACTTCAAGAAAGGGGTGGTGGATCTGCTCGAGAAATATAACGTGGCTTTTCACAAGTCATCGACATATAGACCACAGACCAATGGAACTGTTGAGGCCGCTAACAAGAATATCAAGAACATCCTGCAAAAGATGGTGGAGACCTACCGGGACTGGCCGGATAAGCTACCTTTTGCTTTCTGGGGCTACAGAACGTCGATTCGGACATCCACAGAAGCAACTCCCTATTCATTAGTATATGGGATGGAAGTCGTTCTACCAATTGAAATTAAAATATCGTCGCTGCGAATTATGGCTGAGTGTCAAATAGTAGAGGCGGATTGGCAATAGTGTAGGTTTGAGGAATTGATGTTGTTCGATGAGAAGAGGTTGAAGGCATTGTATCACATTCAGGGCTACCAAAGAAAATTAAGTCCAAAAATCTGAAGGAGGGAGATATGGTGCTGAAAGACAACCGAGCTCCCATCCAGGACCCTAGGGGCAAGTTCTGACCCAATTGGACTGGCCCTTACATCATCAAATCTATCTGGTTAGGAGGGGCAATTATTCTCATAGACCTAGATGGCCTAGAGTTTTCACAGCCAATCAATATGAACAAGTTAAAGAAATATTATCCTTGAGAGGCTCGCTAGGCTGAAAACCTGGAAAGGTGACCTAGGCAAAAGTTAAAGCATGAAAAATTAGAAATAAAGAAAAACTGAGCTCACATGGTTGAAAACCCTAAAGGACGACTTTGGCAAAAGTTAGAGCACAAAAAGAGAGAGTTAATACTCCAGTGAACTGGAACTGAACTACGTAAGGCATGATTTCCATCTTTGGGATACATAGGCAACTTCATCCTGAAGTTCGGCTAGAACCATCTCCAACTCAACTGTCATATTCGTTTATTTTGATTGGCCGTCTTTCTCTATTATCTGTTAGCTTGGTTGTGTGATCTTCATCTTGGTAAAAGGGCCGATATGGTGAATGCAGTTAGGGACAGTTGCGATCTATTGATTCGAGGCTGTGCATCTTAAGGGTTGATTCCGTGTGTGTCAGGTAGTTATCATTTTCGAAAATAGTTTTGAAAAGTTTTAATAAAAGTTGATTTTTCTCAAAATTTTACCTTTTAAATCTTAGACCGTTTTGAGAACAAAAGGAAAATTTTAGTGCCCACAATTTTAATTCCATTGATTTCAACACAAGTACATTTTCCAATTCTTTGATTAAATCAAAGTTGTTTTTACATCATAAAACTTGAAAGAAAATTCAAAGCAATAAACTAGGGGCACAGATGAGTCAGGTGTTCCTACGTCCTCCGCTCGTACTTGCGGAAGTCTCTGCTGCCAAAGTTGGCCCAACCTGTGCCTTGTCCTCAAGCCAAACCAAGCACGCGCCAGAAAGAGCATAACTGAAGCTAGGGCAGGGACTAGAAGCTTTCTTGTCCTCCAAGCAGTGAGGTACCGAGTCAAGTTTGAAGCACGAATTGGGAATAGAGCAGGGTATTCTACCTCCTCTTCTGGCCGGGTCTGATCATGTCCAAACTGGCGTCTGAACCGGAAGGGAAAATAGACATGCAATGTGTAAGGCCAATCAACTGTATGCCCGGTTGTCAGTACATATTGTAGCTCATCGTAGTCAAATTAAGCTAGGGGCAACACCAAGTTATGTCAGTTGTAGATCTGTTGTACATCCAGTTGCACCACCATCCCTTTGAGGGAAAGTCCACCAGCCGTTGGCAAGGGTCCATTACTTTCAGCTTATCCATTAGCCATACCTGGGAAGGGATGCAAAATAAGAGAGATTAAAGAATAAAGAGATGTATGTTGAGAGAAAAGTAAAGAAAAGGGCGTTGAGAGAAAAATAGAGCATGAGTGCCAAATGATGTGAGCATAAATAAGAAAGGATGGGAAATAATACCTGGAGAAATAGTGTACTCCCTGCAAATCGAGTAGTGTCTCGCCGATGAAAAGCGTCCAAACTCATTAGGGTCTCGACCAACGCCAAACCAATGCAGCTTTTACCCTTTTTTAGGCAATGGGCCACTTCGACCAACTTAATGTTGGCTACGCCATAACTGGGGGCAAGAAGAAAGTGCGTGAGCATACATAAACAGAGGGCACAACCTCGCCAAAGTAGGTCACCTCTATCGTTGATATCAAAAAATCGATAAATCAAGCCGGGTATATCTATCTCCCCGTCGTGAGCCAAAGATCAAGCTTCATGCAAAGTGAGCCTACACATCCATCTCAAAGCTTGGGCATGGCCAAAACGAGGCTGAAACGTGATCTCTTCATCACGCCAGGACTCTATCAATGGTTGAAACTCTTCAAGATTCAGACATATTCCCGTACTCCAAAGTGAAATACATGTGTAATTGGGTCCCAACATCGGACCGCAGCATGGAGGAATGGAAAACAAAGTGAAATATGGCTTAACGGAAAAAGTACGTTTATGCCAAAACTTTAGAAATTTACCTTTTCCATGTCGTTCAAAGTGGCTATCCAATCTTTGAGCTTCTCAGCAAGAAATGTCTCCATTTGTAGAAGAAACAACAGCAAGAATGAGGTCCTGGTGAAGAAATTGCGAAGAAAGACCTTTTGTAAAAGATAAGGCTATGAGTGGATGCCAGTTGTCAACCAGTTGATGGATCACCACAACTGGCCGGTCGGCCACCTTTATTGGCCGGCCATCCACTTTAGTGGCCCATTGTAGACAAGCCCGTGGGCTCCCGTGCTACAGTTCGGACTCGATTTGTGTCACGGTTCTAAATCTGAAGCAAAGAGTCCAAATCCAACAAATTGTTTTGAGAAAATAGATTTTTGAAAGAAGTGCCAAACATGGACTGCTTTGCCAGATACAGAGTCGCCACCTAAATATTTTATTTTGGGAAATTTAGGAAACCCTGACTCGGTGCCAAAGGCCACGTGTCCGTCATCACCAAAGTTGCCTCGTGGTTGTGTCCTGGTCTTTGTATTTTGGGGTCTTGTTTTGAGTCTTTTGGTTAGCAAGTGTTAATAGATGTGTTTAGGTTGTTTTTACTTTGTTTTCTATTTATTGAGTTATATTTTGTATTTTGGTCATTGGTCAACTTAATACCAGGTTACAAACATTATTCCAATACAACCTGTTTCAAATTCAATTCCATTCTATGCAAGTGTGTTGTTCATGATGCAAAAATAAAGCTCTTTTTATAAAACTGCAGGGTTTTACCCTGATCATAGTTTTTACAAAAAGAGAATACAAGTCCTTTTGAAGACAAAAGTAAAACCTATCTGAAGCTATATATGTGCTAAGTTAGCAAATAAAAGAAACTGCAAAAGAGTACAAAAATCTATGCCAGTCGCATCAAACTCAAGAGGCCCTCTTCGTCCTCTTCCTAGGAGGGGACTCAAGGGCACTATCTCTGTCGACACCACTATCAAAATCAGACTCTGACCCAGAGATGGCATCGCTATCTCCACTCTCTAACTCAGAGTCGGCCTCGACATCCTCTTCGCTACCGGACTCCAAGCCGGCATTATCATCCTCGTTCCCGGACTTAGAGCGTCGACTCACTGCCTCCTCAATGTCGCTAGTCTCAACATCGTTGCCACTCAAAATTAATTCCGAGGAAGAGGAGGTCTCCTCTGTCTGGGACTTACTGCTCTGACCTTGAGCACCTCTGCCCCTGTCTCAACCTCAACGCTCATCTCGGCCGCGTGCTGGGGCCTGTCTACCTTTTCTCCCTGCCGCTGGAGGAGGTGCTGCCGCTGGTGCCCTTGGTGTAGGTGGGATCTAAAAAAAAGTATTAGAGGATCGGACACAGTATGTATGTTGTAGAATATAGTATACAGTATGAATATGATGTGGAAAGTAGATTCAACATAGGTGTAGTGCATCAGTGCGGTGTGAGACAATGCCAGAATGCATGTCAGTTTACAGTATGAGTATCGTGTATCAATTAAGAGCCAATAAGATATAGAGTTGAAGTCAAATACTGAGGCCACATCGAATGAAGTGAATGCCATCTTTCTTGAACAAATGAACAAGTTGGAAAACTTCTTCTTTAGGGAGGGATGGAGGGTTGCTATGAAGAAAGTTGGAGTGGCAGAATCATCCGCTTTGTACTTCCAAGTCCCTCTACCCGACCCCGAAGTGCCTATTCCGGCCAAGCTAGATAATTTGTAAAGCCTTTGCTAAATCTAGGTCTCTTTTTTGTCATCCTTTTTTGATCGATCGACTGTGTTTCTGATGTAAAGTGCCGATCTCATTTGTTATATGGTTTTGATAGTTAAAGGGAAAGAAATATCTTTTAAAGTAAAATAACCTTGTGTTTATTCATTATGCCTTTTGTTCAAGCATTATTACATTATGATTACAATGTTAATGATAATATTTCCTTAAATGCATTGCAGTCCAAGGTCTAAGAAGCACATTTCCCCATTGGTCAACTATTTCATATGCCCCTTTCCTAGCTAGATCTGTGAGTTGATATGGTTTATCCTAATTTGGTCCAAGTTTTCCATCGACCGTCTTGCGGTCAATAGGCAGGACCTTTTTTAGGACCAACTTGCTAAACGTATATCACTGAGGTTTCACTCGCTTATTATAGGCCCGAGCTATTTCTTGTTGGTATTTTGCTAATCGAAAAGAGGCCCTTTTGCACTTCGCTTTGGTTAGATCAAGCTCCTTCAAAATCAGACCTTCATTCATGCCATTCTTCACTAAGTTGGCTCTTCATGTGGGAAAGTCAATTTCTAATGAAATGACAGCTACCATTCCGAATGCGAAGGAGAATGGTGTTTCTCTAGTTGCGCGCCGGAGAGTAGTTCGGTCAGACCAGAGAACTATTGGGAGCTCTTCGGCCCACCTTCCTTTGAATGCTTCCAACCATTTCTTAATCCTGTTCAAGACAGATTTGTTTGAAGCTTCTGCTTGTACATTGCTCTGGAGGTAAGCCGATATGGAGTAATAGGCTTTAATTCCATATTGGTCACACAATTCCTCATATAACCCACAATCGAATTGTGTACCTTTGTCACATATGAGCTCTCTTGGAATGTCGAACTTGGTGATTATGTTATGCCACACAAATCGTCTGACATCGACATCCTTAATATTGGCCAGTGATTCAGCTTCTATCCATTTCGTAAAATAATTTGTGGCTACGATTAGCCACTTTATATTGCCTGGTGCTCTAGGCATCGGTCCGACCAGGTCTAAGCTCTATTGTACAAATGGCTAAAGACTTGCAATTTGATTGAGTTCCCCAGATGGCTGTCGTACGATTGGTGCATATTTTTGGCATGCCAAGCATCGTTGGGCAAATTGTTGGGCATATTTTTGTATGTAGGGCCACCAATACCCTGGGTAAGGGCCTAATGTGCCAACCCTCATGATCCCTCATGAATTTCTTCCAATATGCCTCCTACTTCATTTGGATGGATGCACCAAAGGTAGAGACTAGATTATGACCTCCTAAACAACTTGTAGTTATTCATCTAGAAACATATAGCCTGGAGATGAATTTGATGTGCTTCATTTTTGTCAACTGGTAGTATCCCTTTGGACAAATAACAGACGAGGTTTACCAACTTTCATCATGCTGGATGTGCCATAGGTCTCCTATTGCAATGCTGGAGACAACGATAGTACTGACCTCAATTCTTCGACTTTTCGTCTAATCAATTATTGTGGCTAGACTAGCCAATTCATCCGCATGACTGTTTTGATCTCGTCTTATTTGTTGAATCTCGAACGAAGAAAACTGCTTTGCTGCTTTCTTTGCTACAACCAAATATTTCATTATTATTTTATCACGAGCTGCATATTCTCCGTTCATCTACTTGGCGACCAACTATGAGTCACATTGAACGTTTATGGGATATGCCCCTAGCATTTTGTAGTTGTGAGCCCGTTAATAAGCGCCTCATACTCACACTCATTGTTCGTGATCGAGAAATCTAGCCGAGTAGAAAATTCCAATGCCTCTTCGTCGAGCGTGGTTAGTACGAACCATATCTTTACACCTTTATTGTTGGAGGCTCCATTGCAGTGCATGGCCTATGATACTCCCAATGGGTGTCCATCTCTTATTTTGGTTCCTTCTCTTGGGGAGAGTTCCGCCACAAAGTCCACTAGGGCTTGTCCTTTGATTGCTGTTTATAGCTTGAAGTGGATGTCGTATTGCCCGAGCTCAATAACCCACTTAGAAATTCTTTCTAATGAGTCCGGTTTGTGGAAGACCCATTTAAGCCGGTGTTCAGAATAAACAATGATGGGATGGGCCAAGAAGTAGTGCCGCAATTTCTTGGATGTAATAACAAGTACCAAAATGAGTTTTTCCAAAGGTAAATACCTAGTTTCTACATCGAGCAAAGTTTTGCTTATGTAAAAGATTGGTGATTGCCCATTCGAAGATTCTCTGATGAGTGTTGAGCTTACAACATGATTGCATACGGCTAGGTACACGTACAACTTCTCTCCTACCTCAGGGCTAGTGAGCAGGGGTGGTTTGGCTAAGCAGGCTTTCAATTCTTGCAATACATGATTGCACTCCGAAGTCCACTCAAACCGAGATTTCTTCTTTGTTAATTGGAAGAATGGTCGGCAATGATCTGAAGATCAACTAATGAATCTGTTGAGCAACGTTGCCATTCTAGTAAGTGTCTAGATTCCTTTTACTAATGTGGGAGGGGTCAAATTGAGCAGTACTTGGATTTGTTCAGGGTTTGCTTTTATTCCTCGTTAAGTAACGATGTACCCCGAGGAACTTCCCATATCCAACCCCAAAGGCACACTTCACCGCGTTAAGCTTCATCTTGTATTTTCGAAGTATTCTGAACGCCTTTTAGAGATCGGCAGGATGGTTTTTGGCTTCCTGGGATTTGATCACCATATCATCAATGTAGACTTTGAGATTTCACCCGATCTGTTTGTTGAACATCTTTGTAACCAAATGTTGGTACGTAGCCCCTGTAATTTTTAATCTGAACGGCATTACTTTGTAATAGAATAGCCCTACGGGAGTGATGAATAACGTATTCTTTTGATCATTCAGATGCATAACTATCTGGTGATAGCCTCTGTATGCGTCTAGGAAACTCATCCTATCGTGCCCGGACATTGTATCTACCAACTGCTCAATTTAGGCTAAGGAAAAACTTTCTTTGGGGCATGCCTTATTCAGATCAGTGAAATCCACACAAACTCTCCACTCCTATTCTTCTTCTTAACAACAATGGTATTAGACAGCCACTCTGGATATTGTACTTTGTGAATGACATTGGCTTCAAGCAACTTCTTAACATCTTTTTTTACAGCTTCCACATGTTGTGGTGCTAATCCTCTACTTCTCTGTACAACCGGCCTCGAGCCTGTCTTTATATTGAGCTTATGGCACATTACTCTTGGTTTTATTCCCTCCATTTCATATGGGGTCCATGAGAAACATCCTTGTACCAAAGTAAGAAGTGGATCAATTGTTTCTTTTCCTTCAAGGCAAGACCATTTCCCATGAGAAAGAACCTTTCCTCATTTATGGGGCAATTAGTATTTTTTCAAGTTCTTCTGCGGATTTAGCACTGGGCTGGGCACCGATCTTCTATTCTTCTGACTCATGTGTTTGGACTCCTTGAATTATTTGTTTTGTGGTTGACACAACCATGCACTGTTTTGCCATTGTTTGATCTTCGCTTATTTCCCCTATGTTATCCCCTTCTGAGAAGCGTACGACTTAGTGGAATATGGATGGGATAGCCCTTATCATATGGAGCCGCGTCCTTCCCATTATGGCGTTATATGAAGAAGACACATTTGCCACTTGAAATTTGACTTGTTGAACTATCGCTCTGGCTTTTACTAGTAAGAAGATCTTTCCCAAGGGAAAAACTGGACTAGAATTGAAACCGTAGAGTGGCGAATCAACTGGGAGTAGGGTTCTAGGTAATAGTCCCAATTTTTTGAAAAGTTCTTATTACATGATTTTCAAAAAACTCCCTTGGTCTATCAATATCCTTTTAACAGTGAATTCCCTGATCTACAAGGTTACTATTAGAGCATCACTGTAGGGATGATGAACCCATGTCAGATCTTCATCGGAGAATGCGATCCTCTATTTGGAATAGTGCATTCTTTTGGTGGGGACTTCTGATAAAGTCATCACTTCCCACTGGTGTACTAACCTTCTTGTTGGGGGACTAAATATATCATGTTGATAGTTGTCGTTGGTTGTAAGTCACCACCTTTGTCCATTCCTTTATCTTTTCGATTAGGGGAGTGATCGATATAAGAGTATAGATGCCCAGTTTGTGCCAATTCTTCCAGAGACTACTTTAATGCTTTGCAATCTTTTGTAAGATGTTTGTAATCCTTGTGGTAGGAACATTGTAATTTATGATTTCAAAGGAATGGATCCTCGGTCATCTTTGGAGGCTAGTAGAAGTCAGGCTCATTTTGGATTTTTGCCATCAAATGATATATTGGTTCAGTGAACGTGGTGATGATTGCTCGAAAAGCCTGCTTCCGTGGTTTTGATTGTTTGGTGATGGCATTTGATTCATTTGTTTTGGTGTCAGGGGTCTTCTTTTCTTCCTTCCTTTGAACCTTTGGTGGGAGCCGGGTAGGTTTTGGCTTTTCGGTCCTTCGTAGGTTGTGTAGCTCGACTTTTCGTACTATTTTCGATACGACTAGCCCTACAATTCAGACTCCCGTGGTTCTGAATTTGATTCTACAAGTGCAATGTGAAATAGATAAACACAAAATAGTCCAAATCTAGCAAATTTTTTGGAAAATTAATTTTGAATCAAATTACAAAAAATGAACTGTTTTGCCAGATACAGAATCGCCACCTAAATATTTTTTTGGGAAATTTAGGAAACCCATGACTCGTGCCAAAGGCCACGTGTCCGTCATCACCAAGATTGTCTCGGCTCGGGAACTTAGGTATGAAAGAGGAAGGTCATGAATTTAGCACCCCACTCGCCCAATCAAAGATCAGCCTCTTCTAATCATGATGTGATTCTTATTTACATTATATGCTCTTGTTCCGATTATTAGGCTATTGTTACCATGTGATGCACACACAAGTATAGACTAATTTGTAAAAATTGGAACACTTTGATTCATGTTTGTTTTGAAAATTGTTTTGAATATGTGCCACTTAAAAAAGTGATCGCATATGTACATTACTCAAATTATTCTAATTCAAGCAATTAGCCTTCATTCACAAGCATTTAAGCAAGTATAGCATTTAAGCAATTAGCCTCATGGCAAGCATGCTAGACATGGTAACAATCACACTTATGCAATATGCTAAAGCAAATAAAAGCTCACAAAGTACTCCAAGGCAACCCAAAACAAGCAAAAGAGTTAGAAAATATGCATGCTCCTAACTAATGCAACATGACTAATGCAATACATGCGATATGTAACTAATAGGCTCGGCTACTAATTACGACATGTGAATCAATTTGATAGCATGCGTTTAAACACGTATTCAACGAAGTATTTTAAACGACAATTCTTTGTTAGAATGATGAACCGAGCCTCGATGCATACGAGACAAGTGAATGCAAACATGGAAGATGCTAAAAGAAACATGATGTTCTAAACTACCCATCATAAGCAAGTAAATAAAAGGGGGAAAAATGTGGGGTTGGAAGACATACACATTATTACAATCTTGGCCTTCGCACAAGAGGGTCCGAATGAATGGACTAGCTAATTAATTACCTAATTAACTAACTATTACAAATCAAAATGAATAAGTTAGCTAACCTACTTAACTAATTATTACAACAACAAATTAACTAATTATTCTAACTAATTAAATAAGTACAACACCAAAACTAATTAGCTATTCTAACTAATTAATTACAAACTCACTACTCTAAGCACCACATACTACTATTACAACATCATCTTGACAGATTCTGAGAATTAAGGGATGTCTCATGCATGGATGTGAATTTCCACCCGATAATACTTTTCGTTTTGCTACCGGAATGCCTCTGTTACACAGTTGGAAAAATGCATTGTTTTTAACCTTAACCTCTACTCTGTTCTATTGGAAAAAAAGGACTGCCTACCTAGAAAAAGTGGCCGGCAACCCAAAAGTAGTGGCTGGCAGGCCACTAATAGTGGGTTGTCGTCCAGAAAAAGAGGTCTTCCGGCCACTAGTGTTGATCCTTTCCTGCAGCAACAGAGGATAAACAGAGCACAAACCAAAGTATTCTCAGAGGATGTTTGTCCACCTTGCCTCTCCTTATCATCAAATAGGTCAAAGGAGAGGTAGGCTTGATTCGCAAGTCATCAATTGACGCAATTTCATTACGTGATGACTTATGAATCAAGGGACACAATTCAATAAATGCACAATTTAAAGACTCTCAAAACCCCCTTCCTATCATGGATTGATCAAGGGAAGTGGTTGACATTAACCCTTAAACCGTTTACATCACTAACAAGTATGAAACGACTCAAGACTCAATGGGTTCAATTAACATATGATTGAACCCAAGTTGATTTTATTATCTTGCATCACTTTTAGTCCTAATTTTATTACTTCATTTTAATTACCTTCCATTCCTTAATTCATTGAGTCCAAAAATGTTCTTTAAGTCTTCTAATAGAAAGGAGCATCAAACAAAGAGTTTTTTTGGGGCATGAGAAAGACACCATGCCGTTGGTAATGAACCCCTATAGGGATTAAACCATTAAGCAAGATACCTCTATCTCAAGCTTAAACAAGCAAGTAATTTGAAACAACTTTCAAAGTAAAGAAAAAGCCAAGAAAGAAAGGAGGCTGCAGAGGTGATTAAAGATGAATACAAGTATGGAAAGCAAGAAATAAACACTATCAACTCAAATAGGTTGGTGGCTAAGGCCTAAACCACCAAGCCTATGAGGACCATTACACTACAAGCATACTATATAAAGCATGAATGAAGCTAACACAAAAAAATAGTCCTAAAGTAGTCCAAAAAAGTGCTGGAATGAAGACAAAAACAAGTACAACAACTAGCTAAAATATTGAGGAATTAAAACTAGCACACAAGAACAAGGAGGGGAGGCCAACCCCTCCACTTTTGGGACTTCAAAACGTGATTTTTGCCTCCGAAAAACCTCTAAAAATTAGTGGTAAAAAGCTCAAAAAAAATTGATGAAAAGGTGGAAAGCACAAGGGCAAAGACCTTAGAAGCAATGTTCGAAGAAGGGTTATCAACCCCTCTATCTTTAATGGCCTTAAACCACAACTTTCAGCCCAAAAATACAGGTAATAAACAACTCAAAAGCAGCAAAAAAAGATGGAGAACAAGTAGTGTAGAGATGGTACAAAAGGACTAGAAGGTATACCTCTTGAAGAGGAATGCTTCTTTGAGTTACAAACCACCAATTTCATAATCTCAAGTGCCTCAAAAGCTCAAATTCAAGCTCAAATCACCTTAGCAAGAAGCTCTTTAGGTTTGGTTTAGAGTGTTTAGACAAAGGCTATGCAAGTTGTAAGAGAGAGAGAGAGAATTGTAGAAAGAGGAATTTTCCAAAATTTGCTCTTCAAAAATATTTTCTCACTCCTAATGTTTTCTAACCTTGGCAACCAAAGAGAGGGTCATCTATATATAGAAATATATGAGAGACCCTCGAAAATATCCATACAAACACAGCTAGAATGGTGTATGCATCTGTAGGGACAGCTAGCAGAAAATATCTGAAAAAACACACAAGTGACCGGCAGGCCACTAATAGTGGACGACATACCACATTAATGGCCGGCAGTCCACAATAGTGGGTCTGCAGGTCCCAGGATGTTTAGACTTGAAAAACTATTGTTCTGGTCCAAAACAAGGCACATGGGATTCATAGGGTTTTGAGGCTCAAAGCTAAGGCATTCTGCTGAGGATTTTGAGCATTTGACAAATGTACCCATTCATCATTGAGTGATCAATCGGTAGCGCCCAAGTCGTAAAGACGGTCAAAAATAGGGTGTCTACAGGTTGTCTTCGATCTTGCAATGTTGTTCGACTCGCCTCATTAAACTACCCATGTCAGTAGGTGGCTTTTTCATTAAGTATTGTTAGAGCTTACTTGCAGGTTGAAATCCTAACTTCAATGAGGCAACCGCTAACTATTCGTTGCAGTTATCAATCTCGTTATATGCCGCCCAGTACTTGTTGGCATACTCTTGCAGGCTCCCTATGCCATCCTTTTTCATTGTAAGGAGCACGTCCACCTCTTTTGGTGGGTGACTGTTGGTGATAAAGTGTGAGATAAATGTCTGCTGCAATTGCTTACAGTCATTGATCAATCGGGCTTCTAAATTATAGTACCAGCAAAGCGCCATCTCTCCTAAGCATGAAAAGAACATTTGACACATGATTGGACCATTATTTCTCCATAAAGTCATTGGCTTGAGTATAATGCTGAATGTGGCTAGTCGAATCTCTTTTGCAATCGTATAGGTTAAACTTCGGTGGGGTGAAACTTTTCGGTGGGTCAGTGTAGACACCCCATTTTGACCGGCCCTAAGACTCGGGCGCTTTCTTTTGATTACCCGATGATGACAATTAGAATGTGTTTCTCACAAAATTCTCAGTAAGAAAGATGGAATTTAAGTTTTAATCCCAACCTTCACCCATTTTTTGGCCAAACTATTTTAGACCTTAAAACCCTCTTTTCAAAATATGTTTTTTTTAAATGTTTCTACGATGTCCCGAGGCTTCCATTTCGATTAAAATATTGCACTTTTCAGTAAACCGAGTAAGGACAAAGTGGAAATAAATGGAAGGGAGGTGAAATTTTTGAAAAATATTTAAAAATATCTTCTTTATAGGTTTGGAGTTGAAGGAAATAGGAGGGGATGAAAGAAAGCTGGTTTAGGAAAAGGATGAGCATCAAATCATTAAGAAGGAAATGAGCAGTCTTCACTAAATTAGGCATTTCTGTTTGTACACTTAGAATTTAAATGTGAGGCTACCACCATTAGAAAGTAGACTTCTGGGGCTTCAATTTAGACCCAAGAACCACCTTAGACCAAGTCCAAATAAGGGAGATATGCCCATTTGAAGTCAGGCTTAAAAACAGATTTTGTTGACTCGGCCCAAAACAACAATAGACCATTTTTCTTGGCTTTGGTTCGGTTGGGACAACCCATTTACCAATTTTTTGAGCCATTTAAGTGCATCCACTCATCCTCCATTATACCTAATCATCCTCCATAGTCAAAAAGATATTTTGTTTGCATCCATAAAGGAGTATCCCATGCAACCACCTTGAAAATTTGCCCTCCTATCACATTCTTGTCTCCCACCTTCTTTTTGACCTTTACTCTCCCTCATTGCCTATATAGAATGATCATATTGTAAGAGAGAGGGAGGACCATTACTGTTCATCTACTTTATGTAGATATTTTGTGCCAGCTGTGATAGCTGGCACCAACTCTGCTTCCCTCCATACACGTGTATGGAGGGATGTCCCTCTAAGCAAGCTTGTTGTGTAAGCTTTACAAGAGGGACCTCTATAAGAGGAAGGCTCTCCTCATATATAATCATGTGGTGCTATAGAGGTGTAGTGGGAAGAGTGTGGTGTATAAGGTTTATGGTGCGGGAGGTTAGCGGTTCGAGTCTCCGTAAGAACGGATCAAATTGTTCTACAACGAATTATCATCATGAATGACACTTGATAGCGTCACGAATAGTGCCTACCATGACATTAAAGTGTCATTGAAAGGTTTTAGTCTTTATGGTGTAATGACACTTATAAGTGTCACTAACTCTTTTTTTAATGGCGCTTGATAGTGCCACAAATAATATCTACCATGACATCAAAATGTCATTGAAAATTTTTAGCCATGATGGTGTGGTGATGTAGACACCCCATTTTGACCGGCCCTAAGACTTGGGCATTTTCTTTTGACCACCCACTGATAAAAATTAGAATATGTCATTCTATGAATTTCTCAGCTGAAAAATCAAATTGAAGCTTTAATCCCAAACCTCACCCATTTTGGTCAAATTATTTTATATCACTAATATTTTATCAATTTGTAGTATTTTATAATTTTTATCTAATTTTATGTGTGTGTACACATTTTTAGGTGTTTTTTTTATAAAATAATAAAAAAAACAACAAACAAAAAAAATAAAAAATGAAAAAGAAAATAAAGAAAAGAAAAAGAGAGGGTCAGATGAGGATAATGGGTTTGGGATGGAAAAGGATTTTGTTTTTGCTGGATTCAAAGGGGAACAGAGTGGACATTGTTTTGATAAGTTTTGGATGGAAAATAATTCGGTGAAGTGGGTTTGAAAAGTGGTGGAGGAAATTGAAAAAAGAGGAGGGCAGGTGAGAGTGGGTGGAGAGGAGACACCTAACATCAGAATAATTGAGGTCTGTGGGCACCAGGGGTGTGAATTTTTTATGATTGTTGGCATGGTGAATGATAAACCATTAAAAAATCTCAATCTTTATATTTTCCAACTTGTTTGAAGCAAATGAGGGAGAGGGAAGGACATCACAGGCAAAAAAAAAAGACTCTCAGTCTCACCTCTCTCTCACCCACGGCTCTCCCACACACACACGGCACATACAGCACAAACCCAGTAACCACACACTCATCACCCACACACTTCATACACCACACCACACTACCCATGTGCACAACACACACTCAACACCGCCACTGCCATCCCAACACACACCATACAACACACCCAGCCACCCATATACCTCTCTCCCTCCCTCACGGCAGGCACACCCAGCTCACGGACAACACAGACAGACACGACACAGCACAACACTCGCACTCAGATGCACACGGGATGATACACTTACGGCATGACTCACTCACAACACACGCACACAGTACCATGCACACCTAAAGGCACACCCATCACCACCAAACCCAGCCAACAAACACACACACCTCTCTCTCACTCACGGCACCCATACACCTCCCATGCACACACCCACGGGATTGATCTGCTCACACACGGCTACACACACAAACAGACCCAACAGACACCCAGCGAACCCATACATACAGGGAGCACAGCGGACTCATACACGGCAGACTCATCCATCTCTGGTCTCTCTCTGTGGAGCTGAGAACACACTCAACACACACACGGTTTAGAGAGAGAGAGGTTAGGGAGAGAAAGGTAAGAAAGAGAGAGAGGCCATGCACCCAATACACACACACCCACACCATTCACACATGCATGACACACACAGCATACTCACACACATGCACAAGGCCAACGGCTTTCTCTCCCTCCAGGTTACATCTCTCTCTCTCTCTCTTTCTCTCTCTCTACAATGGATATAGACACACAGAGAAATAGAGTGAGTTAACAGATTCACACATGCACCACACTTTCTTTTCTCTTGGTCTCATCATCATCATCATCATCATCATCATCACAGAGCTGAATTCAAGGATGAGCAAAGTGTCCGTGGGCCACCTTATGTGATTAAGCCAAGGTTCATATTTTATTGGGCTGGTTGAACAATCCAGCACTTGGAGAAAAATCATGGTTATTGGGCCGTAAAGTTATGGGATTTTGGTGCTGTAGAATAATAACCCATGTGGATATCATTCACGCTGGGTTGGTGCATTTTTGATTGGCTGGTGGTTTGGTCTTGAAGAGGTCGGGCCGGCTTGACAGTGGGCCGTTTTGTTTGAGCATTGATGGGGCCTCCATTGAAGATGAGTTTACATGGGCTGAGGCGTGAAGACAAATAGTTTGTTTTGCTAATTAATGATTTTTTATTTTTATTTTTTTATTTTTATTTTGAGTGTTTGTGAGGATTTAATTTTATTCATCTCTCTCAGATTTGTAATATTTAAAATGATTGTAATAATTCCCCCACCCCGCTTCTTTCTATCCCATTCTTTAATCGCTTTCTCTAACTGACACGCCATGCATATCCCTGCTTTACATCCATGCTCCGTGCATAAGATTCGGCTAAATTTACATCTTTATGCTTTAATTGATTATCCCATGATTTTGTGCGCTATCACATCTTTTGCAATGTTTCACATGTCATATCTTAGAAGCCGAATCTTTAGCTGCATCTCATGAGTGAATTGCATTAGGATTCTGTATATAAGATCATGCATATTTTACTAACTTTGTTTTGTAGTTGTTCGAGGGACGTCGGTCAATCTGTGAGTTTTATGCTTTAGCATGCCATTTGTGTGTGATTTTCTTACTATGTGTTAGCATCCTACCATGAGGCTAATTGCTTAAGTGATAAACTGTATGAATGCCTGTGGATGAAGGCTTGTTGTTTGAATTAGAATAATTCAATAAATGTACGTTTTAAGCCCACTTTGTAATGGCAAATTCACAAACTTTAAGCCCACTTTGTCAAGTGGCAAATTCAAACCCTTTTCGAAAAACAAACATAAAATTGAATTGTTCCAATTTGAGCAAACTAGTCTATACTTGTATGCTTCACATAATAAATTTTAGGATTTATTCAATAATCAGAACATGAACATATAAAGAAAATAAAAAGTCATATCATGGTTTAGTAGAGGCCGATCTTTTGATCGGGTGACCGGGGGTGCTCATTATTGACCTTCCCCTCTCATACCTAAGGTTCCGAGCCAAGCATCCTTGGTTACGACGAACAGTGGCCTTGGCACGAGTCATGGGTTTCCTAATTTTCCCAAAATAAATATTAGGTGGCGACTCTGAGATCTGATGACGCAGTCCATTTTTGACAAAATTGCAATAAAATGGATTATCAATAAAAGTTTCCAAATCTGAACTCTCTTCTACGTTTCACATTGCACTCGTGAAACTAGATCAAAGAGATCTCGGGAGTCCGAACTGTTTAACGCGCGCGGGTAACCCCCGGGCATGTTACAGGTGACACTTGCAAGTATCTACCGTGGCATTAGTATCTACCGTGGCACGGATACAAATGTCACTTGTTCAAAATGCCACAACACTAAAAAAATGTCATTAAACCAATAGTTTTGTGGCACTTTCAAATGTCACTAAACTAAGAAAATGTTGTAGTGTGGGCTAAGTAAAAAGGTAGTAATGGTGGATGTATAACACGAATGCCGGACAACAAGATTAATGATATAAAATAAAAAATAAAAAAAGTAAAAGAAAATTTATAAAGTAATATTTTTAGTTATGAGTCTATCACTCTAAATTTAAAATTTTCTCAAAACACATTGTATTTATAAAAATAAAAATAAAAAAAAAAGTTACTATGATGTAAATCTAGTGAATTGCTTTGTACAAAATTTTGGGAAAATAACTTCAAAAATATTACAAATTCAAACTTATCTATCCAGAAATGATTTAGAATTATTATATTGTGGTTCAAATTTATTCTATACATAAATCACACACTACATAAAAGCTTTTTGTGACACTACGCCTATTTTTACGATACTTTAGAGGCCTTGTGTTGTAACCTTTTGAGATTTGTCAAAAGGGTAGCTTTGCTATGTAGCCCTGCTATCTAGCTTTGCTATCTAAGGTTCTCAAACTCCGAAGAGAGGCTATTTGACTCTTCTGATTTCTTGGGATCTTTATTGGTTATGACCCAAAGGACTCTTTGGTAACGTCACCTTGGCTTCAACCCGTAAAATAGAGCCAACCTTGTACATATAGTGAGCTATAGTACCTTTCAAATTAGGACAGGATGCTTTCCCATTTCTAGGATGTATGATACCGCTTGTCTAAATAGTGAAACCCTAGATCATTCCAAGCTGGGACAGGATAACCCTACCCTCTTTAGGGGTGTTTGTTCTCTTTCCTGCTTTATGTGTAATTTATTGGATCTGTACAGGAGTTCTCAAATTCGAATGAGTGGCTCAGGCTGTTCAGTTTAGCACCATTACTTCAAAAACAAAAAAATAACAAAAACATAAAATCAAAAAAAAAATTTTGTTAAAAAAAAAAATGTCGATATCCCACAAAGTCGACCATCTCTGTGATTGGGGAGTGACCACCTGTTGATTGCATGAGCTTTATTTTGAATGTTGTGGCTGGCCCACACTTTGACTAGCAATTTATTTTGAATGTTGTGGCTGGTCCACACTTTGACTAGCAAAATTGAGAATGGTTTTATTCTGAGTTCTGAATTGAGTATTGAGTGTAAGTTTGACTCCACCAAGTTTGTAGAGTTAGAGTCAGGCTCGAGTCAGCCTAATAAGTCAGAGTCTGTTGATTTCGATAGTGCTAACCTAGACATTTCTGTTCTGTCTAGGTTCTCTTTGTCATTTTCTTTTGAGTATGTTGTCAAAAGTCTGTTGTCATTGCTGAGTCATAGTCTCTTTTCAATAAACAGAAAAAACAAAAAAATAAAATGCCATAGAGTCTGCCTACTTCTCTGTGCCTTAATTCATTGCATTGACCAAAGTTTTCAAAATATTTTCCAAAACTCTGATGAAAACAAAGAGGAAGAATTTCCTCGGGATTTGCAAATTTTGATCAACTGAGAAGAAGAGAGGTGTGCTAAGCCTTTGATGAATAAAATCATTTTTGTTAATGTGGGTACTGAGAATGATCCTATCTTGGTCCAAATTGGTTCTATCTTATCTTCGTAAGAGTACGAGTGATTAGTCACTTTGTGAAAAGATTTCAAAAAACTGTTTTTGCGTGGTCCTACGAAGACATGCCTGGAATTGATTATACAGCATGGGATCCCTCTTGACTCATGGTCCGACCTCCTTAGCTCCTTAGCTTTCAAACCTTGATTCGAAGTATTCAATGATCATTCAAAGTGTAAGGCTTGCATAGCCGAATTGGAAATAGCCCTTGAACTAGGGGCCATGATGTGATTCAAATGGGGGCGGCCCTTCAACTAGGGGCAATAAGGTCGAATATGATTTAGATTGGAAATAGCCCTTGAACTAGGGGCAATGATGTGATCCAGAGGCTTGCGTAACCGAATTGGAAATATCCCTTGAATTAGGGGCCATGATGTGATTCAAATGGAGGCAGCCCTTCAACTAGGGGCAAGAAGGTCGAATGTGATTCAGATTTGAAACAGCCCTTGAACTAGGGGCAAAAGTATGAGGCTTACATAGCTGAAATGGAGGTAGCCCTTGAACTAGGGGCAATAAGGTACCACCCTTAAGAGGCTCGCTGGGCCGAAAACCCGAAAGGGCGACCTAGGCAAAAGTTAGAGCACAAAAAATAATAATAATAATAATAAATAAAAAAAAGAAGGAAAAATAAAAAGAAAAATGAAAAGCTCGCAAGGTTGAAAACCCGAAAGGGCGGCTTTGGCAAAAGTTAGAGCGTAAAATGAGAATGTCAATACCCAAGTGAACCTTAGCCAAAACTATGTAGGGCTTGTGATTCAGATTGGAAACAGCCCTTGAATCAGGGGCAAGAAGGTCGGATGTGATTTAAGATTTGAAGCAATCCTTGAACTAGGGGCAAAAGGTTGGATGTGATCAAAGAGTTAAAACTGAATCGTTTCCCAATGAAGATCACCCAGAAAGGCAAAACCCAGAATTTGAGAGAATGAATTTTATTATTGAAGGACAGTCGAGTTCCTATCCATTACACTAGGGGCAAATTCAAACCCAATTAGCCTAGTCCCTACATCATCATATCTACTGGTCAAGTGTAGCAGTCATTGGCCTAGAGATTTCACACCCAATCAACATGGACAAGCTAAAATAAAAGTACCATCCTTGAGAGGCTCGTTGGGTTGAAAACCTGGAAGGGCGACCAAGCAGAATTTAGAGCAGAAAAAAAATCAAAAAAACAAAAAATAATGAAAAACAAAAAAAAAGAAATGAACAAAATGATTTAGAGCAGAAAAAAAAAAATCAAAAAAAAAATAATGAAAAACAAAAAAAAAGAAATGAACAAAATGAAAAAAATGGAAAAATGAAAAAATGAAAAGCTCGCAAGGTTGAAAACCCGAAAGGGCGGCTTTGGCAAAAGTTAGAGCACAAAAGGAGAGTGTCAATACCAGAGTGACCCCCAACCGGAACTACGATGGCCTGATTCCTATCTTTGGGATAGGTAGGTAGCTTCATCTTGAAGTTCGGCCCCAATAATTTTTCAACTCATTCATCTCGTCCATGTTTGCTTGGTGTGTCTTTAGTCGACTTGGTTGTCCTATTCATGTTTGATTGGTGTATCTTCGTTCTGCTCAGATCAATTGGTTTGATTTAACTTGGTTCAGTTTGGTTCGATTCGATTTGGTGGTTCGGTTCAGTCTGGTCCAGTTTTGCTCGACTTCATTCGGTTCGGATTGGCTTGGTTCGGTTGGCTTGGTTCAGATATCACCTTTGATGATCTGGTTTGGGACTATGCACCCCAATGGTTGATTCCATGTTAGTTGAGCAGTGGCTATTTGTAAAAATAGGTTTTGATTAATTTGAATGAAGCTGACTAATTTTTCTCAAAAATTGTTCCATTTGGTTTTGATTAATTTGAATGAAGTTGACTAATTTTTTCTCAAAAATTGTTCCATTTTTGTAAAACTTAGACCATTCTTTGGATTTGAAAATGGAAAATTTTCAGTGCTCACAGTTTAGCTTACATGATTTGAAACAGAAAATGGAATAAGTATGCTAATCTAACTGTCATGTTGATCAAAACATTTTTATGAAAAATCAAAAATAAAAAAATAAAAAAATCAAGGTAATGAATTAGGGGCATAGTCGAGTTAGAGATTCTGTCTTCTCCACCACTCGAGTCAACTCCTCGGTGTATGTGAGTGTGTATTCATGCCAGTCAAGGTATTCATACCAGTCAGTGTATATAAGTGTGTATTCATACCAGTTAGTGTATTCATACCACTCAGGGTATTCATACCAGTCAGTGTATATAATTGTGTTCCTTTCATACCAGTCAGTATATTTATACCAGTCGGTGTATTCATACCAGTCCGTGTATATAAGTGTGTTTGGATTTTTTTTGCTTCGTTTTTCTTTCATTAAGTCATTCTTTGATTTAGGTCAGTATAGAATCAATGTTCAATTCAGAGTTCAAAATTCAATCACTCTCAAATTCAATCAAACAAAAATGTTTTCAAGTTCAAAGTGATATGCCAGTTACGCCATCGATGTGCAAAAATTAAACTGATTTTATTGCAGTCAGGGGAGGACATCCCCGATCACAGAGACACAAAACAAAACAAAACAAAAAACAAAAACAAAAACAAAACACAAAAACAAAACAAAAAAAAAAAACAAAACAAAACAAAAAAAGAAAAGAAGAGAGAGTAGCATTTTCTCAGTTTTCCGGCAGTAACCCGGCGGCGAAGATTGCAACCGGCTTCATTTGCACACAACTTTGTTTCCTGACTTTACCGTCAACTGCCTCGCTTCATCTTTACTTCTTCGAAGCTCTTAAAGACTCTGCCTCGGCCTTGGCAGAGCTTCCGAAGGAGATTATCCCTCGCTGGCCGTCAAAGGTAGTCCCATGACGAGTTGCGACGGTCACCTGTCGTTTCAACTCTTTGATTTGTTTCTTCAAGCCGCTAACTTCCCCTCGAGAATCTTTGTACATATGTTGAAGTAAAGAAAGTTGTGCATTCAATCGATGTACTTCACACGTCCTGTTCTGCAGTCGACGGGACAAGTTGGAGACCGCTGTCACGGTCTCCACACATGACCTCAGCGTATACGAGTTTGCCTCGATGTCAGACTGTGCCGCCATGATTTGTTCAACTGACATCGCTGGAAAGTTAAAAACAGGGGAAGGAGGAGGAGCCCGTGGTTGAGGTTCAGGGGAGTCAGAATTGGTCATCTCTATCGTGGACTCAAAAAAAATTATGAAAAACAATAAATAAAGTACTTAAACAAATTATATCACATTTTGAAATTAAATTAAAGTTTACGAAAACTCACCTTTCGGGGACATGATGAATTTTCTGATTCACAAACTTTCTTTTGATTACCCAAAAGAGTGAGAGAACCGTGTGAAGAAGCCATGGCAAAGGAGAGTAATGCAAAAGAAAGAGGTTGCAAAGTGGTGGCAGAGAAAGTTTGCAGGCTTTGGCTCTGCTTCTCTCTCGCAGGCCTCAACTTAAGAAGAGAGCGAAGGAGAGGACAAAGAGGGAAGAAGGCTGAGATGATCATTGACAATCGGGGCACGATTGGATAGCCTGTCGGTCAGGCGCCGCGATTGTTGAAATCGTGTGCCAGATACAACGCTCGAAGAAGATGACGGAAGAGAGAGTGAGACAAAAACAGAGAGAGAGGCGGGAGAATTGTATATTTATACATATATGTGTATATATTGTATATCTATGTATTATATATATTTGTTTGAACGTTTTGGTCACAAAAGTGGCTTAGGTTTAGTGGTTTGGCTCAGTGATTGAAGGCTGGAAGGCTGAGCCCAAGGTCAGGGGTTCAAACCCCACAAACAAATGTTTCTTTTGTTTTGTTTTGGTCTTATGTATATATATATCTCGTATACCTATATATATATATTTGTTTGAATATTTTGTCACAAGAGTGGCATGGCTCAGTGGTCGAGGACTCGAAGGCCAAACTTGAGATCGAAGGGTCGAACCCCCGTGTCTATGCACTTTGCTTTTATTTTTTTATTTTTTTATTTTTGCGTGTTTTGCGTACGTGCGTTGACGTCAGCAAACGGAATATGCCTTCTCAGTAACGGTATCTTTCCGTTGATGGCTGCAAACAGAATATTCCCCGTATCTATGTATATATCCGTATGTCTTTGTATATGTCTATACATATCTGTATATGTATATATGTATACCGTATGTACATATCTGTGTGTATTTTTGTCTGTATATGAATATATGTATACCGTATATGCATGTCTGTGTATATTGTCGTATTTGTATGTACTTTGTCTATACATGGTATATGTATATGGAATTTGGTTCGAACATACAATTCCTTCATTCTGTGCATCTATCGCACAATAATCTCACTTCATGCACCTACCACATAAACGCATCAGATTCAATTGCCTTGTCTTGGGCATCGCACTGTCTTGTGCATCATCAAATTCAATCACCCTATCTTGAGCATCGCACTGTCTTGTACAAATTCAATTTAATTGCGCTATCTTGCGCATCGCACCATCTTGTGCACTCCCTAGGTCTAGGAGACCTTAAATCCTCTGAAGGTGCAATTCCTTTGGTGTTTGTCGTGCCCGAACGACTTCAGATGGTCTGGTATAGCCACCTGCCTGTGATTGCAATGAGTTCTTAGGAGACCAACTGCGACGGTGGAAACTAGAGTTCGAATGGCGATGCCTAGAACGCAAAAGGTTTGGAATTTCCGAGACTAAAGTCTAGTTTAAATACCCAGGGGTGTATCCCCGGCTTGAAATCTGTATGGCAGCCCCATAGGTTGAGGCAGCGTGTATGCGCCTCAATTCTGGATACTGAACCAACCTAGTCTGTCACCCCGTTGGAGAATAGGGAAAGCTGTGAATATGATCAGGAAGAAAAGCAGCATCGGTGGCTTCTACATGTAAAGGTTACCCCTTGTCATTCTACCATACCTTCTTCCACTTGCGTGAGACGCGTTTGGATTTCGAATCCACCTTTACTCCTTTCACGTGAAACGCGTTAGGATGTGACGCTTACTTGGTTAAAACCTTCCCCCTCTCCGTATAAAATACGGTTAGGTACGCCTGTTGGTTACACCATTATCATTCTCGTTGGTTAAAACCTTCCCCCTCTCCGTATAAAATACGGATAGGTACGCCTGTTGGTTACACCATTATCATTCTCGTTGGTTAAAACCTTCCCCCTCTCCGTATAAAATACGGATAGGTACGCCTGTTGGTTACACCATTATCATTCTCGTTGGTTAAAACCTTCCCCCTCTCCGTATAAAATACGGATAGGTACGCCTGTTGGTTACACCATTATCATTCTCGTTGGTTAAAACCTTCCCCCTCTCCGTATAAAATACGGTTAGGTACGCCAGTTGGTTACACCATTGTCATTTTCT
>NW_021025028.1:671151-790797 GCF_004153795.1 Camellia sinensis
AGTTTATGTGTGTGTACACATTTTTAGGTGTTTTTTATATAAAATAATAAAAAACCAAACAAAAAAATAAAAAATGAAAAAGAAAATAAAGAAAAGAAAAAGAGAGGGTCAGATGAGGATAATGGGTTTTGGGATGGAAAAGGATTTTGTTTTTGCTGGATTCAAAGGGGAACAGAGTGGACATTGTGATTGAAAAGTGGTGGAGGAAATTGAAAAAAAAGGAGGGCAGATGAGAGTGGGTGGAGAGGAGACACCTAACAAACACATTATCTCTGCCTCTTCAAAATAATTGAGGTCTGTGGGTACCAGAGGTGTAAATTTTTTATGATTGTTGGCATGGTGGGTGATAAACAATTAAAAAATCTCTCTCTTTATATTTTCCAACTTGTTTGAAGCAAAGGGGAGAGGGACAGCATTTTTGAGGGGAGAAACATACATGAATTTTTGGCTCTCTCTCTCCCTTTCCCGGGGGCTTGGGTCGGAAGAGGATAGAAAATTGAGCTCTCTCTCTCTTCACATGGCAACTATCAATGGAGTTTTAGGGGGTGTTGGGATAAAAACAGGGGGGAGACACTACACAGCAGAGAGAGACCACAGACACCTAGGTCACACATGCACAACATCACTCAACACACCCATCCACCGCTGCCATCACACACCATGCACAACATCACTCAACACACCCATCCACCGCTGCCATCACACACCATGCACGGCACACACACTCACGGCAGCAGCACACCACACACATGCACAGCATACACCCTCACCACACCACCACTGCCATCCCAACACACATGCACAACATCACTCAACACACCCATTCATCACTGAACACACACACACGGGTTTAGAGGGAGAGGCCACACACTCATCACCCACACACAGCCGATACACCAGGCACACGCATGCACACGGTTCACACAGACCACAGACGAGCTCACACACACAAGAGATGCATGATCTCTCTCGGCACCTGGCCTCTCTTTCTCTCTGGCATGAAACTGGTTCGGAGATGAAGAGATCACACACATACACACATGCATCTGCTCTCGGGCTCTCTGACTCTCTCGGCAGTTTTGGGTTGGAGCTGAACACACACACGGCACAGCTGAACACACACACTGATCTATTGACACACACAGCAGCGGCTTCTATTACACATTCATACACACACACACCACCAACTTCATCTTCTCACACACGGTAAACCACCATGGCAGCAACACCAAACCCAGCTCTCTTCTCTCTCTAGACATTCCTAGGCTCCTCTCTCTCTCTAAAAAAAAAACAAAGGCACACCACACCATCTCGGCACCTCTCTCTCTCTCTCCCCGATCATACACAACACATGCATACACAAGCACACACATGCAGGAAACACACACCCACACACCCACGGCACTCTCTCTCTAGAGGCCCATACACAAGCACACACATGCAGGAAACACACACCCACACACCCACGGCACTCTCTCTCTAGAGACCCATGCACACAACACACCCAGCACAAACACAGATAGACACACGGGTTAGGGGGGAGAAGACACACACCCACGGCACTCTCTCTCTCTTTAGGCCCAGACACACACAGCTTGAGATACACACACGGGAGAGAAGAGGAGACACACATACATCTCACTCACGGCAGTCCAGCCATGGACAGCAACAACTCACACACCCAGCATCACCAACCGAAGTCAAGTTCGGGAGCAAATGTAGCCAACCAGCAGCTACAGAAAACCATGGTCCAGTGGGCTTACTTAGTGGGCTTACTTTCATAATTTTGGGCTCTGGGCTCTGGGCCCAATTTCCAGTAGAGAAAAGGAGTGGGAGCTGTCAGTGGATTACTGAGTTGAAGTTTATTTTATTTTATTTTATTTTATTTTGAGTGTTTGTGAGGATTTTATTTTATTTATTTTTCTTGGATCTGTAATAATTTAAGTATTGTAATAATTCTCCCATCCCGCTTCTTTCTATCCCATTCTTTAATCGCTTTCCCTAACTGTACATATGTATATATCTGACATGCCATGCATATCCATGCTTTACATTTATGTCTCATGCATTAAGATTTGGCTACATTTACATGTGTGGATTTAATCAATTCTTCTGTGATTCTATGCGCTACCTCATGTTATTGAGATGATTCACATGCCATATTTTAGAAGCCGAATCTTTAGTGCATCTCATGAGTGAATTGCATTAGGATTCTGTATATAAGATCATGCATATTTTACTAACTTTGTTTTGTAGTTGTTCGAGGGACGTCGGTCAATCTGTGAGTTTTTATGCTTTAGCATGCCATTTGTGTGTGATTTTCTTACTATGTGTTAGCATCCTACCATGAGGCTAATTGCTTAAGTGATAAACTGTATGAATGCCTGTGGATGAAGGCTTGTTGTTTGAATTGGAATAATTCAATAAATGTACGTTTTAAGCCCACTTTGTAGTGGCAAATTCACAAACTTTAAGCCCACTTTGTCAAGTGGCAAATTCAAGCCCTTTTCGCAAAACAAACATAAAATTGAATTGTTCCAATTTGAGCAAACTAGTCTATACTTGTATGCTTCACATAATAAATTTTAGGATTTATTCAATAATCAGAACATGAACATATAAAGAAAATAAAAAGTCATATCATGGTTTAGTAGAGGCCGATCTTTTGATCGGGTGAGCGGGGGTGCTCATTATTGACCTTCCCCTCTCATACCTAAGGTTCCGAGCCAAGCATCCTTGGTTACGACGAACAGTGGCCTTGGCACCGAGTCATGGGTTTCCTAATTTCCCAAAATATTAGGTGGCGACTCTGACATCTGATGACGCAGTCCATTTTTGACAAAATTGCAATAAAATGGATTTTCAATAAAAGTTTTCAAATCTGGACTCTCGTCTACGTTTCACATTACACTCGTGAAACTAGATCAAAGAGATCTCGGGAGTCCGAACTGTTTAACGCGCACGGGTAACCCCCGGGCATGTTACAGTTACCACCCAATCGCCATACATGAGTCCGACCAAGAAATAACTTCTTTCACGACCCCAAGAGGATTGTTTTGCTACAGGGTCATACCATTCAGATTGAAGAATGTTGGAGCCACGTTCCAACAGATGATAACCAAGATGTTTGCCCCCTTACTTGGCCGAACAATGGAAGCATACATCGACGACATGGCCATCATAAGAAAATGTGAGGCTGATCACTTGACTGACCTAGCCGAGATGTTTGCCATTCTCAAGCAACACATGTTGCGTCTCAATGTGGCCAAGTGTGCCTTTGGCGTGGGATTTGGCAAATTTTTAGGTTTCTTGGTCACCAATAGAGGCATTGAGGAAGACCCATCACAAATCAAGGCCATACAAGAGTTGAAGCGGCCAAACTTAGTGAAGGACATACAACATCTTGCCGGGATGGCAGCCACGCTTAATAGATTCATTAGTCGGTCATCAGATCGTTGTCGCCCTTTCTTCCAAGCTCTAAAGTTGAAGTTCTCGTGGAATGAAGAATGCGACAGAGCATTAGCTGAACTCAAAACATACTTGTCATCTGCCTTGTTCCTCGTCATGCCAAAGCGAGATGAGGAACTCTTCCTCTACTTGGTCATCTCCCAGTATGCTATCAGTGCAGTGCTCGTCAGGGTAGAAGGCATCCAATACCTCCCAATCTTTTATGTGAGCAAAACCTTACTCCCTGTGAAATTAAGATACCCGCCGCTGGAGAAGTTTGCATTATCATTGATGATGGCCTCCGAGAAGTTGGCACATTACTTCCATACATATATGATAATTGTGTTGGTGAAATTTTCATTGAAAGTCCTGTTTGAGCGCGTAGACTTCTCTGGCCGCATCTTGAAATGGACGGTCGAATTGGGGCAATTCGACATCAAGTTTCAACCAAGGACGGCCATAAAAGCCCAAACCTTGGTCGACTTCATTGTCTAATTTTCACCAGCAACTCACCTAGTTTGCCTAGTGGATCTTATCGATACAATCAAGCGAAGGGGGTAGGCACTGTGGAAATTGCACAACCAACTCCCACTCCGGTCTTCTTTAACTCTCCTAAGGAGACAAACATGGAAGGCGATGCGAAAATTGTGCGCCGAGCCATGAGTCCATCACTTGAATGGTAACCATAACCTAGCAATGCATTGGTGGGCTCCGAGACAACTGGACTTTTTGTTAAGCCCAACATAACATCGCAAGGAGGGGAAGAAACTATGCAAGATGCGATCGACAATGGCACACTTGAAGCAGAGGTAGCTGAGCAATCAAGTAATCCAGGCACAAAACACTTGGTCCTTCAAAAATCTCAAAACCCTGTCGAATGTTGGAAGCTTTTTATTGGTGAAATATGGAAACTTTTTGTCGACGGCACTTCAAATAGACATCATGCCAAATTAAGCGTAGTCTTAATCGCACCAGACAGACTGACCATTGAACACTCCATCACGCTTGGCTTCCCTTCATCAAACAATGAAGAGGAGTACAAAAGGCTCTTAACTGGGCTAAAAAGTGCACTCCAAGTAAAAACAACCAAGCTAATGGTTTATAATGACTCCTAACTTGTTGCAAACCAGGTGTCTGGAGAATACGAGGCCAGAGATAACAAAATGGCCAAACATCAAACCTTGGTAAGAAAAGAATTGAAGAAATTTCAAGTTATAAGAGTTGAGCAGATCGGCTACGCAGGGAATGGTCAAGAAGACAAAATAGCTGGATTGGCTTTAATAGTAGACAAGTCAATACCTGGCACCTTGTTGATAGAGTTCCTCCCAAGACCAAGCATTGAAGAACCGAAAGTGACGAAAGTCTTCTGTACTGATCTTGGTCCCTCTTGGATGGACTCCATCATTCTCTTCCTAAAAGAACAAATGTTGCTGACCGACAAGAAAAACACAAACAAACAAAATCTGGGTGAAGTCTAAGTGGTTTTGGCCCTCTCCATTTGGTGCCTTGTATAAAAAATTCTTCACTGCTCCATACTTGAAGTGCGTCCATCCAAGTAGAGTTGATGCCTTTCTTTTTGAGATCCATGAAGGCATGTGTGGAAGTCACATCAACAGAAGATCCTTAGCGTACCGAGCTATCTCATAAGGATACTGGTGGTTGTACATACAGGCCGACGCACAGAAATATGTGCAAAAATGTGCGAAATGCCAAAAGTTCGCACATCAAATTCATCAATCGGCTAAAGAACTTCTTCCTCTTACAAGTCCTTGGTCATTCGCAATGTGGGGGCTAGACATAGTGGGACCACTCCCAACCGCACCAGGCAATTATAAGTTCTTCATCGCTGCGACAGACTACTTCACCAAATGAGTAGAAGTCGAACCACTAGCAACCATCAAGGAGAAGGATGTGAAGAAGTTTGTTTGGAAAAATGTGATAACACGGTTTGGAGTTCCTAAGGTCTTGATCTCCGACAATGGCACCCAATTCGATAGTAAGTTATTCAGACGATTCTGCAAGGAGTTGAAGATAGAGTTCTACAATTTAACACTAGCCTATCTGTAGACACCCCATTTTTGACCGTCCTCAAGACTTGGACGTCACCGTTTGAACACTCGGTGATTATCCATGTTTGTGTTCGTTTGGAGTTCCCGGAGGCCTCGGCTCGCGCGCCTTGCCTCAGGATCTCCGAACTCGACCGTTTAGTGTCTGGTTTCACACCGAACACTTGTGTTTTGCCTTGGAGAGGCGGGGTAGGGTTTGTAGACCATCCCCACCCACCACCGGCAGTGGCTAGAGGCCACCGGCTGGTTTTTGCTGCCACCAGCAATGTTTATTGCCGGCCGGCACTTTTTGTTGCTGGTCAGCACTTGTTAGTGCCGGTCGGCACTCTTTTTTGCCAAGATGGCATTTTGGCCGGCCGACTACTGTGCATCTGCTTTTGCAGATATTTTAAGACAGCTGTCTTGCTTTTGGCTCCCCTCCATACACGTGTATGGAGGGATCTCCCTCTTTAGAAGCTTGTCTTGTAAGCTTTACAAGACAAAACGCCCTATATGAGGAGCCCTCCTATCCCTTGTTTAGGGTTAGAGATTTTAGACAGCCATATTAGGGTTTTGAGTTCTAGGGTTAGGATTGATACACATTCTATCTCTATACCTCTCTCTCATTTGGCCTTTGTGTGTGTATAAGTGTGTTTGTGTCTTACTATTGCACACAAACACCTAGTGTTTCACCTTCCTTTGACTACTGAGGTTCCAAGAGGTTGTTCTTGAAGTTTTTGTTTGGATTCAAGCTACAGAAGGCATTGGCAGCTATCATTCGTTGAAGAAGGCTCAAAGGGTAAGAATCGTCACCCTTTTTTACGCCCCTTTTTTGCATTGTTATTTCTACTATCTTACAATTCGTATTTGAGCTTAGTTGTATAATACAAAAAAGTTCTGTTTTTAAGCCTCTTGGTTGATTTGCTTAAGAAATGTCGTTTTGTGGTTGGGTAACGTTTAACTACCCTTAGGCCCTTGAAAGCTCTTCATTTTTGTGCCCTTTGTGTGAACTGCCGGGATTTTGGTGTTGGGGTCTCTTCACCACTGAAATCCTTGAGGGAGTTTCAGTGGTGAAGGTGAGTGCTTGAAGTCCCAAGAAGGAGAGTGGCCACCCCCTCTCTTGTTGTCCTTGAAAAGGGCAAATGTTTTGAGCCTCTTGCAGAGAGCATTATGTTTGAGGGTGTATTGACCATTAACTTGGCTGCTTTTTAGCTTAATATGTCATGTTATGCCTCTTTTTTTGCTTGGTTTGGTACTCCATGCTGCTTAGCATAGGTGCCATGTAATGCCTTGTTATGGGCCTTAACCAATGTCTTAGGTGTGTGCGCTTGTTTTCTGAGCATGTTTAAGGCGTTACATTTGTGAAGATTTCGTGCTTATCTTGACATGTTTTAGGTCTGTCCATAAGTGTTTGAGGTTGATTCGGCATGCTTGTATATGGCCTCCTTTGTATTGGGCTTGTTGGCGCTTGAGCTATGAGTATAGCATGACACTTTGCCATTGATTTGGTGAATTTGGGGTCACCTTATGATGTTTATTTCAGTCCATTTCCATGCCTATGTGTTGTTGCCTTTGAATGCATCTTTTAATGCCTCATAGGCTTTGTGTAAGCAAATGCTCGCTTGTTGTTGGCACTTTGTCATGCCTCGTAAATTTGCGCCAACTTATAGATGCCATCTAAGTAGTCTCTTTACGCCTGCTTTAACATGCTATAAAACCTTTTTTAGTTGCTTTAATGCATTGCCATGTTGTTGTGATAAAACACGCTTCAAAGCTTCATGACTTGCCTGCAACGTACTTTGGACCGGATGCTTGCATGCATTCTGCTTGTCTTGTTTAACATGATTTGGCATCATTTATGTATAGTGACATGATTTTTTAATGCTTATGTTGCAATGTTAATTGTCATGATTCCCCCTTTCAAGTGTGCTTGAGAGTGTTCAATGTGCCTTACAGTGTGTCCTTTCAACATATGTATGTGTGCATGTGTAATTTGGTCTCATTGTATGCACTTTGGCCCTTGTTTTAGGCCTTATTAGAGCTGCCTAAACCATGCTTAAGACCACCTTTTTCATTTGGTGGCATTACTTCATGTTCTGCTTGTATGCCTTGCATAGTGTCTTGCCATGCGCATGTTGCAGTCCCTTAGTCTTGGTATGCCTAGGTTGCACTTGGCATCTTGCATGCATGCCGTTAATCCTTGATTGTGTGATCAGGAATGGGCACCTTGTTTGTTTTGATTGGCTTTGCATTTCATTTGACATGGAAAGTTTTGCCATACTCTGATCAATCGTGGCCATCATGCATGAGAATGTCGTGATTGGTGGTCCGACGAATCGAGAACATGCCCCTTTGAGTCAGTATCATGATAAGGGACATGGTTGGTGCATATATGCCTTGAATTGTGCTGCCATCTTTGGCCGTTGCCCTCGTTGCTGAATCATTTTGCAGATTTCTGCAGGAACACTCGTGCCTGCCAGCAGTGTAAGGTGCCGGACCGCAATGCATCTCCTCTGCCGATACTTTTCACTGTTGTGACGTGGCCCATCACACTACCGGTCGGACAAATGTCCATGCAGCCGTGATGTCTCCATGCATCTCAAGGAAGCAGGTTCTGAGCGTTTTGGCAACTCCAGAGGAAGTTGAAGGAAGGAAAACAATGAGGCAGCCTATGCATGGGCGGCACGTTTCCCGAGGCATTTTTTCTCCCTATTTTCTTTATTTTTAGTAAATTTGCTTAGTCGATTAGGCAATTTGTAATATTTAAATTAGCTTGCGTAGTTAATTAAATATTAATATTTATTTTGGGTCCCTCCGAGCGAGGGCAAATCTGTAATAAGTGTGCGTGAGTAGTGTGTATGTCTTCCAACCTCCGTCTTTCTTCCTTTTATTTAGCCTGCTTAATGATGGTAGATTAGAGGCACGTTTAAATTTTAGCATATCTTATATGCTTATGCATGCGATACGTTTGATGCATGGCCATGACATTTGTATTGGCAATGCATTAATGCTCGGTACACCTCACGCTAACTGCATTCTGTTAACTGTCATTTCAAAAATTGAATATGGATGATAGTTGATCGCATTTCATATGCCATGCTTAGGTTAGCCGAGGTCTATCTAATTGCATCCTGTATGTGCTTGTTATTAGGCAATTTAACATGAACTAGGACACCGCATGTTGCCTAACTAGTTTACTTAGTTTTGCACGGAGTACGTGTAAGTATTATATGCTTTAAGCACCCGCATGCGTGTGAGTTGTTGCTGACAGTATGCCTGCATGCCGGCTAAGTGCTTATGATGTTAAATTGTTTGACAGGCCTGTGGGTTGAAGGTTGGATTGTTTGAGTGGAAAAACTCCATTGACCATCCGTGTTTTAGCCTACTTGCGCGTAGCAAATTCCAAAGCACTTCCTCAAAACAAACGATATGCAATGTTCTTTCCAAATTGGCAATCTAGTCCCTATACTTGTTTGCTGCGCGCTAACTATAGTAAATGCTCCTAGCTAATAAATGGAAATAAGAGCACATAACGTTTCAAAATCGGATATCATGGTTAGTAAGATGGCCAGTCTTCGACCGGGCGAACAGGTGGGTGCTCATAGCTGGACCTTATCCCCGATGCGTACCCAAGCTCCCGAGCTCGAGACAACTCCAGGTGATGACGGACATGTGCCTTCGGCACCCGAGTCAGGGTTTCCTAAATTTTCCCAATTAAAAAATATTTAGGTGGCGACTCTGTATCTGGCAAAGCAGTCCATGTTTGGCACTACTTTTTTCAAAAAAATCTGTTTCTCAAAACGATTTTCCAGATTTGGACTCTTTGGTTCAGATTTAGAACCGTAACAAAATCGAGAGTCTGAACTGCAGCGAGGCCCCTTCGCAGACTTGTTACACTATCCTCAATCAAATGGCCATGCCAAAGCATCCAACAAGACCATTCTAGATGGGTTAAAAAAAGGCTAGAGAAAGCCAAGGGAAAGTGGACCGAGGAGCTTCTCAACGTGCTCTAGGCTTACCAAACAACTCCAAGACGATCAACCAGGGAGATGCCATTTGCCTTGGCATACAGCATGGAGGCAGTCATCCTGCTTGAGATCAGCATGCCAACCATCAGAAGCGAGAATTTTGAGCCAGGCTTAAATGCAGAAGCAATTGCTTTCGAATTAGATCTTGCAAAAAAACAGAGGGAAAATGTGCTTATCCACGTTGCGGCATACCAACAAGAGTTGTCCAAGAAGTATAATAAAATAGTTCACCCCAGACAATTCAAAGTTGGGGATTGGGTTTTGCGGAAAGTGATGGGCAACACGCCAGTGCCAGGCGAGGGAAAACTAGGGGCAAATTGGGAAGGACCTTACAAAGTAACCAGTCTGGTTGGCAAAGGGGCATACCACCTTGAAGATCATAGTGGCCAAGCAATACCACAGCCATGGAACACAACAAATCTGAAGTTCTATTATTTCTAATCCCAACTTCCAATGTAAACCCCTCCCTTTTACAATGTAACTTCTTTTGTCTTGTTGGAGTCATATATGCAATAGAAATGAAAGTTGTTTAGAAAGTTTTTGTACTACTTTTCATTTTCTTGTTGAATTACCCTAAGCAAGGGGCAAGCCTTTTAGCCGAGATGATTTAGTCCAGTTGAAGGAGTTAGTGAATTGTCCAACCAATCTTTTAGCCGAGATGATTTTGCCTGGTTGAAGGAATTGATGAATTGTTCAATTCAAACCTTTTAGCCGAGATGATTTTGCCCGGCCCAAGGAGCTGATGAATTGTTCAACTCCAATCTTTTAGCCAAGACAATTTTTCCCGGCTAACGACGTTGGTGAATTGTCCAACTCCATCCTTCTAGTCGAGATGGTTTTACCCGGCTAATGAAGTTGGTGAATTGTCCAACTCCGATCTACTAGCCGAGATGATTTTGCCCGGCTTAAAGAGTTTGTAAATTGTCTAACTCCAACCTTCTAGCCGAGATGGTTTTATCGTGCTAAAGGAGTTGGAGAATTGCTCCTTTCTCTAGTCGAGATGATTTTGCCCGACTAGAAAAGATGTTGTTTCGTTCTTACCACGATAATATTGCACGATTTGAAGATGGAAATAAAATGCATTACAAAATTGCAAGTAACAAAAATAGTGATTTTCATTGATTGAGGATTCAAGTACAAAAGATGGGGCATTTAGCCCGGTTGCAAAAAGATCAAAAGAAAAGGAAAGAAAATAAGCTAAACTAAAAGGGAGAGATTAGCAAATTCATCCCCAGTTCCAAACGCAGTGTCAGTCGCAGTATCTGCAAGGTCGACCACAGCAGCCATTTCTTCAACGCCACGCTCTTGTTGGGCGGTCCTACCTTGCTCGACCACACCCTCGGCCTTATCCTCAGTCCCATCTTCATCAGTCTTCTCTCCTTGCAAAGAGTTGAAGACTTCGTTGGCATAGAAGACCATATAGTCTGGCAAAAAGGCTGAGGGAGAAGAGGTGAACATCTTAGTTGAAGGTCCTTGGCCGAGCTTCTCATAGGCTGGCTTCTAGCTGGATTGAAAGAAAATATCCTTCGTGGCATTCACCTACTTGGTGTAGGCCTCCTCAGCAACATTAAAGTCGTGCTTCTCTGCATCTTTCTCGGCCTCACTCTTTTTCTTCTTCAACTCTTCCAGCTTGACACGCAGAGCATCCCTATCTTGCTCTACTTGACCAAGTTGGTCCAATAGTTTGGTGTTGTCGGCATTGGCAGTTTGGAGTGAAGCCTTAGCCCGACCCAACTCGTTCTCTACATTCTTGTCAGTCGTGGTCAAGTTAGCCACCTTGTTCCACAGCTTGAGAACACGGTCCATAACAAGGTGAGTTTTCTGAATACCCTATAAGAAGAGAACATAAAGGTTACATTGAACAAAACTCAAACCGAGCAAAGACATGGAAAAGTTTTAAGTCTTACCCTTGTCATGGATTTTACCACGGACTTTACCATCCGGGTGTCAAGAACATGGTCAAAACCAGTTATGTCACCCGGCAACAGCAAAGCCTTCATCAAGTCAAAGGCCAGCAGTTGCTCCTTGTCTCCTAAAACAGTGGCATTAGCTGGGATCTCCTTTCTCGGCTGTTCAGTTTGGGCTCCCACGCTAGTGTAGGCTCAACCTCTTGAGGCTGTTGCTCGGCTATTGCCCATTGTCTTTTGCTAGTCCGGTGTGGCTAAGTGCTCGCAGAAGGAGCAGCAGTTGATGTTAAGGCAATGATGGTCCCAAAAATTTGACTGGCAGTAGGTGCAGGTGGCGAGTTGCTCGGCATCTCGATTAAAGTTACAATGATCAGGCTCTTAATCTGACTTCTTTTTGTCATTTCTTCCATCTCGATCAACTGAATTAAGGGAATCTTAGGAAGTGTTAGGTCTAGTAGATGAGAGGGGGCTCTCAAGAAATTTGTTACTTTGCTCTTCCTTTTGGTCGAGTAACGATAGCTCGGTATGTAACTGATGAGATTGTAGCAATCTCGGTTCCTATATTTAAACACAGCCCTGATTGCTTCCACGTTTGGATAGAGATTGTTTGCTTGCAACTCTTCAATAGTTGTAAGAAGAAAGCAGTTAGCACACTATAATAAAGGGAAAGAAATTGACCAGTCAAAGAGCGCGGCTTATATGATGAACCAAAATTTTTGCTTATATACCAACCAGGCACATCAACGGTCTCATAATTGCCAAACACCTACAAAAATTCATCGTCGTGCGTGTCCTTGTTTGTTGTACCAGTTGCTAATTTTAGTCGCGATGTTTTTGCCCGGCCCAAGGAGCTGATGAATTGTTCAACTCCAATCTTTTCAAGCGTGTATTGGTGCAAGATCTCAGTTAGACCTAGGTTTAAGCCCAGCCAGTGGTTCAGCTCGGCCACTCCATTTATTATTCTATAAGTGTTTGTGGATACTTAAGTAGGTGCCACCCCTATCTGCCTTAAAAATTTGTAGATCAAGGGCTGGATGGGAAAGTGCAGCACTCCATTGACTACTGATAGCACAGTCAAGGGTAAGAATTTAATCTGCTCCATAAAGTGGTCTACTCCATGGCAAGCTCTAAGTGTACATCAACCAGGATGTCATACTCCTCTCGGAACACAGACAGACCACTCGGCGTGTTTACTAGGTAGCGATAGCACCCCATGAAGTCCAGTTTGATTTGCTCAGCTGTGTGTTTGTTCTAGTTAGAAACAACAACTGCTTAGTCTTTGAGAATGCTTAGGTGTGCCTAGTCTCCTAGGAGTCTGCATTGTGAAAAATCAAAGTGTCAAAGAGGGTAGTGTGGTCGCACATGAAGAGCCAAATGATAGCTCAATCGATCATTCCTATCCAGACTGGAGCTCAGTCATACGGGTGTGCTTGTTCTCATCTCAGTCATATGTCCTGGTTAGGACATAGCTCGGTAGCGCAAGTGAGCCAGATGTTAGCTCGGTTGCACGATCTATGTGGACATTAATAGCTCGGTCTGCCACCCTGAAGTGAGAAACAACAATCTTGCCCGATTGGTTTGTGTTTCTGGATCAAAAAGCTAATTTTTGCCCGGTTAAGCCCAGATCTCCCACTATTCATCTTAGAAGATGATGAACAGTGTTCAAAGAAGGAAAATGCGAGGGGCTTTTCAGTGCCCGAAGGGAACAAAGCCCTGATTCGTTTGGATTTACCTAAGTTTCTTAATGATTTATGGCATTGCCACGCCATTAAGAAACAAAATAGCACAAAAGCTCAAAAAATTTGAAGAACAACGAAGAACAATGACAAATATAGGAGACTTACCAGTAAAAAGCTTCGATCAGAGATGTAATCGGCAAATGATGCTCCAACGGCGACGGTTTTGAAGAATCCTCAAGAGGAACGCTCTGATTTGAGCTGGAAAGGCATGAAGTTAAAAATAAATAAATAAATAAATAAATAAAGGGAACTCTGGTTCGTTGGGTCATCTAGGGAGAAGATGATGAACAATGAAGGTGAAAGGCCTTGTGTGTGTGTGTGTGTGTGTGTGTGTGTGTGTGTGTGTTGTACTCAAAGAGGTGCCAAGATTTGAATCTGGACAGACGGTGTGTGACAACTGTGGTGTTTGTACTGAGCCAATTGGTGGATTACACGTGGTAATGATGGGACATGTGTCAGTTGAGGAGACAGGCTAAAGAAATGCGGGACCGACAGTGCAAGATGTTCTAACCAAGCATGGGACCTAGCTCGGCCAGGAAAGGTTAACCAATGTGGGAGCGCCGATGAGGCTGAGCACTAAGCCAAGTAGAGTAAAGAACCGAGCATTGAGCTTAGCTTGGCTAGAGAAAGTAATCCCAATCATGCAGAAACAGATGGAATCAAGGGGCAATTGAAAGGGAGATTTCAACTTGCCAAAAAGGGTCGAGCGACTTTGGGCCGAGGTCTTGAACCAAGCAAATGGGCCAAGCTGGTTCAGGTCCAAGCCATGTCATCTGACCAAGCTACTGAGTTGAGTTATTGGGGCCGAGCTCTTAGACCGGGTAATCAGGCTTGCTTGGGGTCCAGGTGTGGGACTAGGCTTAGTGAAGAGCTTGGTTCATGAGCCAAGCCAGTCAAGGTGGGAATGCTTTCGTCCGAGCTAGAAGTTCCTTTTGTGCACCAAGATCGAGCAATCTACATCGTGACAAATGAATAAAGATTAAGCCAAGTATGGAAAGCCGAGATGGCTAATTTGCTCAGCCATTGAGACAAGTCGCGAGGCTGAGACGGACCAGGCTGAATATAGCTCGGTTGGAAACCCATATTTATTATGAACATAGTACATGTTTGAAAAAATGTGAACTGTACTTTCAATATTGGAACTTGTGTACTGAGTTGATGAGACTAGATGACCGAGGAATGGGTCATGATGATGGAATTGGTTGGTTATCACCATTGTAATTGGTTTAAATAGAGTTTTAAAAACTTGATTTGAAATTTCGGGGATGAAATTCCATAAAGGGGGAGGTTATAGCATTCCTGGTTCAGACTCGACCCATTGTGTTTTTAGAACTCAGGTTTCGTAACTTCGTATAGTTGTCCATGTCTTATCCCCGTTATTCTTCCTTAAATTAGGTGATTGGATTATAATGGTTGTGTTTGGAATAGGTTGGTTGCTTAGTTTTCAAACCTTTGTTGCCTAGAATTTTGCCTCTCCGCTCGAGCGGCACTTCTTGCCCTCGAGCGGGTTTTGTGAACTCTCAGTACTTTTGAATGTCTACAAAACTACTAGGAGGGTGTAATCTACGATTGAGCAGTGTTTCCTATGCTCAAGCGATGGGGAGCTTGAGCGGCCTTTCTTGCGCTCGAGCATTGGTCTATTGTCTGCAAAACTACTGGATATGTGTATTTTGCGCTCGAGCATCACTTCTTGAGCTCGAGCGGTAATGCCTTTTCGTTTTGTGTCTTGGCGCTCGAGCGCCACTTCTTACGCTTGAGCAAAAAAACTTATTGTATCTAATGCTCGAGCGTTACTTCTCACGCTCAAGCGGAATGTGCATATATCAATTCGTGATAGCCACTTTTTACATTACCTTTTGATCTCTATCTCTCTCTAAACCATTTTAAAATCCTAGATCTAGAGTCTCTCTCTCTTTCTCTCTCTCTCTCTCTCTCTCTCTCTCTCTCTCTAAAACTTACATTCTCTCTACATTTTCACCTAGATCCACTGGATTCTCTACCCTAATGTCTATGAGAAAAAGCTAGAGCATTCCTAAAGCTTCGTTTTAATCCGATTGGAACTTGGTTTCGGCGTCTTTTAAGGTTCCACCTTGCTTTGCATGTCTTCTAACTTTGAGGTAAGGACTTTCTACACTCTTCTATGAGTTTTAACTTAGTTATTTGTTAATGGGTAAGAAATATTGGAACTTGCTGTGATTTTGAACAAACCTAGGGTTTTGGGTTAAAATCAAAAGAGGGGTTTTCAAATGAACGTATTGGAAATGCTTGTGGGTGTAGCTATGAGCTCGTGTTGTGTTAAAAAGGTTGATTTTGGTATTTGGGATGGAATTGGGAAAAATGGAGTTTTGCCCTAACATGTCTTGAATAATTATTCTGTATAAATAATGGAATTGGTATTAGGAATATGAAATTGGCTAGATGTTTATATAAATGGTGGAGTTAGATATGTATTACCTTGCACCTATGGAAATTTGGATAATTTATCTGTTGTAAAGATTGTATATCTATTTAGAAATATCTGTTTTGGACTATCGGTTGAGGATAGCCATGATTGTTGTAGAAATTGCATGAGGATTAGGTTAATTGAAACTAATCTCTTAGTCGCTATCTTTGAATAAGATTATGATGTGTATACATTGTATATGTATGATATTTGGGAGGAGAAAGGGGATGTACTCCATCTTTGGGAGAAGAAAGGGGATGGACTCGATATAATTAAGTTGGCCTGTGTGTCTAGGGTGAAAGTCCTGAAAATCATGCGTATACATTGGTGCCTATTCCCGCGGGTGAAATTTTCGTAAAATGGCAAGTGAATGTATTTGTATGATAATTATATTGGTTAGAGACCTGTGGGATATATCCTCTGTTTGATTGATTAAATAAAGTGGGTATAACTAGTGAACTGGGACAAAATGAATTAAGAGGTAAGTTTGGCATTACAAGGGTTTGGAGAAAAGTTGTGAAAGATTTTGTCATTGGGCATTGAACATGTGCATCTTACTTATATCTTTGTTAAAATTCATATATTGTGATAGATTATCTCTACTGGATTTTGGCTCACTCTACTTGGAAAAATTATTTTTAGGTGCTGGTGGCATGCCTCCTCCAAGGACTTAGCATGGGAGGACCTGGGAGCTGAAGGCTCTATTTTTTTGTTATGTTGTATTTAATATTTGCACAAGCCTAGGGCTTTATATGTATGGAGCTTAAAACCAAGCTTAGTCTTGGAAAGCTGTAAGCCTGTAGGGTATTTATTTATTTTGTTGATCATTAAGTTGGTATCACATGCTATAGATTCAGGATAGAGCTTATGAATGTATATCGTATGTGTCACCTTTTTGTAAACTAACTCTAATTAATGAAAGTCTATTATTTTATTTATGTCATCTTGTATTAGTCACTTGCAGATGAACTATTGTAATTATTTTGGGGGGGTTACAACTTGGTATCAGAGCATACCGGGTTTGCATACTTTGGATATGTGGGAAGTGGTTAGTACCACAATAGGTTCGTCTTGCTTGATAGAGACATCAATATGTACGATGTGTGCTTATATGATAACATGCTTATGTGATTACATAGGCATCGGGTTTGGTTTCATGGATGTTGATTGAGTTTATGGGTTTCTGGAAGTCCTATTAGAAGAGCACTTGATCACGACTATTTCTAATTAGAACTCTAGCAACGCTGCTGAATAGTCATTTTCCAGAAATGAAATTCGTATGTGTTTACGTGACTATGTTCTTATATAAAGTGAATTACTGTTGTCCATCACATTAGGACGCGAGTCAGTTAGCTTTGGCACATTTGTAAATGTGCTAATCTCTTTTGTTACCTTCATTAAGATGTTAGGACGTGGACGTGGTGGTGGTAGGCATGGTAGGCCTAGAAGGCATGAGGTACCTTTATCGGATGAAATTCCAGCGCAAGAAAAAGGGGTTGGTTAGGCCAATGTGGCCGATCCAGTTGATCAACAGGCCATAGACGCCTTAGCCCATGACTAGTCAGAGCATTAAGGGAATCCATGAACATTCTCAGGGCTGAGAATCAAGTCCAGGCCCGAGTAGCTAAGGCAGGGCCATCTTTTCTAAAGCAAGAGTTTTGTCGGTCAAATCCAGATGAGTTTATGGGTGATCCCAAGGAGCCACTAAAGGCAGATGAGTGGCTAAAATAGATAGTAAAGACGTTCGAGATTCTTGGCATCGAGGACAATAGACTAAGAGTGACCTTGGCATCTTTCCAGTTAAAGGGAGATGCGGGTCAGTGGTGGAAGTATGCACATGGGCACATTGGAGTGACATGGGAGGCCTTTGTCAACACCTACCAATACAAGTTTTTGCCTCCCACTGTTAGGGAGAAGTTGAGGGATCAGTTTTCTCAGCTCAAGCAGTTGAACACACCGGTGGCTGAGTTTGAAGCAGTCTTTACTAGCCTCTCTAGGTTTGCACCAGAGTTAGTGGTGATAGAGAAGCACCGTTGCTTGGAGTTTGAGGAAAGGTTAAGGACCGAGCTTCTTTTCAAGGTAGCCAGTTCAATGATTAGAGATTACAGGCAACTTGTAAAGTCAACAGCTCATCTTGAGACCATGATGTAGATGAAAGAGGAGATGATGAGGGGCTCAAAGAGGAATCAGGATGTTTAGAGAGACAACAAGAGGCAGAGGGGTCCTAACCCACAGCCGTCCCAGGGAGCTCAATCGAGATCCACTTTGCCAGTGCCGAGTTTGGGGTTCTAGGAGAGGTGATCAAGGAGATTTCACTTGCTGCAAGTGTGGACAGTTGGGCCACAAGTCTCCAGCTTGCCCGCAAAGAGGAAGGCAACAGTTCACATCGTCTTCGGCTCATTCTCAGAGCCAGAGTCAGAGGAGAGGGCAGTTGCTCACTTGTTATCAGTGTGGGTAGGCGGGGCATATGAAGAGATTTTTCTCTCAATTAGGTGGCACAACCGGTGCGTCTAGTTCAAGACAGACATAGAGCCACCAGCCGGCACAGACAGCACAGGCCTCGAAGGCTAATCAGGGAGCCTCTTCAGCTCAGTAAGTGCATCAGGCTTATGCTTCGAGGTGTGAACAACTTGACCAAAGACCTACAGGACGTGTGTATGCTATTACCGCACAAGATCTAGTACCAATGCCTTTAGTAGTAAAATGTACCTTCTTGTTTTGCAATTCAGTTGCTAATGTATTAATTGATATAAGTGCATCCCATTCATTTATCTCATCAGCATTTACATCGGTTTGGGGTTAGAGTTGGCTTAGTTAGTATCTCTTATCTGTGTAAAATCACCTATTGGTGGTAAGATTGTTTTGAAGCAGGGGTGTTGGGGTTGTGACATAAAGATTGCCGGTCATGCACTTCCTTTCGCATCTGTGTTAATTGATATGTCTAGTTTTGATATTATATTGGGTATGGACTGGTTGTCATCATACTAGGCTATTATAGACTACTACCGTCAGAGGGTTACTGTATTTACCCTGAGCGGTGATTGCTTTTATTTCTTGGGGGACCAGATTGATAGAGTCTTATCACCGGTGTATGATCCGTGTGGGCGGATTGAGCTTAGTTGCCTTCTTGCTAACTTCTTAGGTACAAAGTGTGATGAAGTTTGAGTTGAGTTTCCAAGGGTAGTTTGTGAACACCCAGATGTTTTTCCGGATGATCTTACCAGTTTGCCACCTCATCGAGAGATCGAGTTCTCTATCAACTTAGTGCCTAGCACGATATCAATTTCTATGGCATCATATAGATTTGCACCTACCTAGTTGAGTGAGTTGAAGATTCAACTCCAGGAATTGTTAGATAACGGTTTTATTCACCCTAATACTTCACCTTAGAGAGCACCGGCTCTTTTTGCCAAAAAGAAAGATGGTGCACTGCGACTTTGTATAGATTACCGGAAGTTGAACCGGATAACTATTAAGAACAAGTACCCAATGCCTCATATAGATGATTTATTTGATCAGTTGAAGGGGTCTTGTTGTTTTTTTAAGATAGACTTAAGATCGGGTTATCACAAGTTGAGAGTGAGGGAGGAGGACATCCCAAATACGACAATCCGTACACGGTATGACTATTATGAGTTTCTAGTGATGCCCTTTGGGCTAACCAGTGCACTAGCTATGTTTATGAATTTGATGAACCGGATCTTCTATGAGTTTCTAGACTATTTCGTGGTCGTCTTTGTGGACAACAGTTTGATTTACTCACCCTTTGGGGAAGAGCACAAGGAACACTTACGGGTAGTACTTGAGTTACTTAGAGCCCACAAACTTTATGCCAAGTTTGGAAAATGTGAATTCTGGCTGAGAAAGGTTAAGTTTATAGGCCATGTGGTATCTAGGGAAGGGGTGACTATAGATTCGTCCAAGATAGAGGCAATGCAAGATTGGGAACCATCAAAGAAAGCTTTCGAGATCCGTAGTTTCTTGGGGTTGACCGGGTACTATCGTAAATTTGTGAAGGATTTCTCTAAGCTAGCTTCACCATTAACTAGACTGACGAGGACATGGATCAAGTTTGTGTGGAGTGGGACTTGTGAGAAGTCTTTTTAAGAACTCAAGGTTAGACTTAGCACTGCTCCAGTTTTGATTATTTTGGAGAGGGGTTTGGGCTATTTGGTGTATTGTGATGCCTCATAGGAAGGCTTGGGCTGTGTTTTGATGCAAGAGGGGAAAGTAGTAGCCTATGGCTCGCGACAGTTGAAAGCACATGAGATGACTATCCTACTCATGACCTAGAGTTAGCGACAGTGATTTTTACCTTGAACATTTGGAGGCATTACCTGTATGGTGAGAAGTTTGAGGTATTTTCTGATCACAAGAGTCTGAAATATTTGTTTACATAGAAAGACTTGAATTAGAGGCAGATGAGATGGATGAAGTTTATAGAGGATTATGATTTTGAGCTACACGATCATCCGAGAAAGGCCAATATTGTGGCCGATGCCTTGAGTAGGAAATCAATTAGCAGTGTAGCTTGTAATGCCATCCGAGAATGGGAGATGTTGGGTGCTATTGGGGACTTTGACTTACATCTTGGTAAGTTTATTGAGTATGCAGCTTTGTTTTCGGTAGTTGCGCAACCTACACTTGTGAACCAAGTGATGGAAGCACAGAAGGGTGACCTTGAGGAAGAATCCCTCTGGAAAAATATTTCTAGTGGGAATGTAGAAAGAGGTTTGAACGTATACTCCGACTTGAGTGTTAGATACCTTGATCATCTCTTCATGCTGGAGTCTTACCGAGAGGAAGTACTCCGAGAGTTTCACCATTCACGCCTTGCAGTGCTTCTGGGAGGCACAAAGATGTATCACGACCTTTGTCACCAGTTTTGGTGGAGGGGAATGAAGAAGGATGTGGCCTTGTTTGTGTCAAAATGCCTTACTTGTCAACAAGTGAAGGCCGAGCATCAGAGGCCAGCGGGTTTGTTACAACCCTTGCCTATAGCCGAGTAGAAGTGGGAGCATTTCATTATGGATTTTGTTGTGGGCCTTCTGAGGACTCAATGGGATAATGATGCCATTTGGATGGTAGTTGACCGGTTGACTAAGTCAACGCGCTTTATACCTATGCGCGTAAGTGACTCGGTAGATTATCTTACTGACCTTTACATTAGGGACATAGTGAGGTTGCACGGGTCCCAGTGATGATTATTTCAGATCAAGATACAGGTTTCACGGCTCAGTGGTGGTAGAGCCTACAGAGTGCCTTGGGCACGAGATTGACCTATAGCACTGCGTATCATCCTCAGACTGACGGACAGTTAGAGCGCACCTTAAGGGCTCATGGGAGAGGCACTTGCCCTTAGTGGAGTTTGCCTATAATAATAACTTCCAGTCGAGTATCAACATGGCACTGTTTGAGGCCTTGTATGGTCAACTATGTAGATCCTCTTCGTGTTGGGCCGAGGTGGGTGACACACCTATGTTGGTTCCAGAGTTGGTCCAGGTAATGACGAAAAAAGTTGCACTTATCCGTAAGAGGTTGGCTACGGCTCGCCAGAAAAGTTATGCCGACCGTAGGAGGAGACCCTTGTCTTTTGAGGTGGGAGACCATGTCTTCTTGAAGATATCACCTAGGAGGGGTTTGATGAGGTTTGGAAAGAGTAGGAAGCTATCCCCTCGATTCATTGGGCCTTTTGAGATCCTTGAGTGGATTGGAGAGGTAGCTTATCATTTGGCCTTGGTGTCACAACTTTTTGGGGTTCATGATGTGTTTCATATTAGCATGCTTCGAAAGTATGTACCGGATCCATCGCACATGTTGGATTGGACCAACTTAGAGGTAAATGAGGATGCCTTTTATGAAGAGAGACCGGTAAAGGTTTTAGATACCCAAGACCAACTCTTGAGAGGCAAGACAATTCCCTTGGTTAAGGTATTGTGGAAACATCACGGGATTGAGGAAGTAACTTAGGAACGTGAGTTGGAAGTCCGTGAAAAATATTCTGACTTATTTGTTAATGTTTGAGCATGTAATGAAATTTTGTTATAATAATAAATTATGAAAGCATTGTATATGTTTGAGAATATCGAAACATTGTATATGTTGTACATATTTTGGAAACCCGGATTTATTATGAACATTGTACGTGTTTTGAAAAAGTGTGAACTGTACTTTCAATATTGGAACTTGTGTACCGATTTAATGAGAGTGGATGACCGGGGAATGGGTCATGATGATGGAACTGATCGGTTATCACCATTGTAATTGGTTTAAATTGAGTTTTAAAAACTTGATTTGAAATTTTGGGGACGGAATTCCTTAAGGGGAGAGGTTATAGCGTTTCTAGTTTAGACCTAACCCGAACCATTGTGTATTCTGAACTCAAGTTTCATAACTTCGTATGGTTGTCCATGTCTTCTCCCCTTTATTCTTCCTTAAATTGGGTGATTGGATTGTAATGGTTGTGTTCGGAACATATTAGTTGCTTAGTTTTCAAACTTTTGTTGTCCAAAATTTTGCCTCTTCACTCGAGCGGCACTTCTTATGCTTGAGCGGGCTTTGTGAACTCTCAGTACTTTTGTAGGTCTGCAAAACTATTAGGAGAGTGTAATTTACGCTCGAGCGGCGTTTCCTACGCTCAAGCGGTTGGGAGCTCGAATGGCTTTTCTTGCGCTCGAACGTTGGTCTATTGTCTGCAAAACTACTGGATATATATATTCTGTGCTTTAGCGTCACTTTTTGAACTCGAGCCGTAATGCCTTTTCGTTTTGTGTCTTAGCACTCGAGCGGAACAACTTATTGTGTCTGACGCTTGAGCGTCACTTCTCACACTCGAGCGAACTGTGCGTATATCAGTTTGTGACAGCCACTTTTTGCATCTCTTTCTCTCTCTAAAACATTTCAAAACGCTAGATCTAGAGTCTCTCTCTAAAACACACCTTCTCTCTATATTTTCACCTAGATCCACTGGGTTCTCTACCCTAGTGTCTTTAAGAAAAAGCTAGAGCATTCCAAAAGCTTTGTTTTGATCCAATTGAAACTTGGTTTTGGCGTCGTTGAAGTTTCCACCTTGCTTTGCTCGTCTTCTAACTTTGAGGTAAAGACTTTCTACACTCTTGTATGAGTTTTAACTTAGTTATTTGCTAATGGGTAAGAAATATTGGAACTTGTTGTGATTTTGAACAAACATAGGGTTTTGGGTTAAAATCAAAAGAGGGGTTTTCAAATAAACATATTGGAAATGGTTGTAGGTGTAGATATGAGCTTGTGTTGTGTTAAAATGGTTGATTTTGGTGTTTGGGAAAAATGAAGTTTTGCCCTAAAATGTCTTAAATAATTATTTTGTATAAATAATGGAATCGGTATTGAGATTATGAAATTGGATGGATGTTTATATAAATGGTGGAGTTAGATATGTATTACCTCACACCTATGGAAATTTGGATAATTTATCTGTTGTAAAGATTGTGTATCTGTTTAGAAATATCTGTTTTGGGCTATCAGTGGAAGATAGCCATGATTGTTGTACAAATTGCATAAGGATTAGGCGAATTGAAACTAATCACTTAGTCATTATCATTGAATGTGATTATGATGTATATACATTGTATATGTATGATATTTGGAAGGAGAAAGAGGATGTACTCCATGTTTGGGAAAATAAAGGGAATAGACTCCATTAAATTAAGTTGGCCTGTGTGTCCAGGGTGAGAGTCCCGAAAATCATGCATATACATTGGTGCCTATTCCCGCGGATGAAATTTTTGTAAAATGGCAAGTGAATGTATTTGTATGATAATTATATTGGTTAGAGACCTATGGGGTGTATCCCCTGTTTGATTGATTAAATGAAGTGGGTATAACTAGTGAACTGGGATAAAATGAATTAAGAGGTAAGTCTGGCATTACAAGGGTTTGGAGAAAAGTTGTGAAAGATTTTGTCATTGGGCATTGAACATGTGCATCTTACTTATATCTTTGTTAAAATTCATATATTGTGATAATTGTCTCTACTGGATTTTGGCTCACTCTACCTGGAAAAATCATTTTCAGGGGCTGGTGGCATGCTTCCTCCAAGGACTTAGCTTGGGAGGACCTGGGAGCTGAAGGCTCTATTTTTTTGTTATTTTGTATTTAATATTTGCACAATCCGAGGGCTTTATATGTATAGAGCTTAAAACCAAGCTTAATCTTGGAAAGCTGTAAGCCTGTAGGGCATTTATTTATTTTGTTGATCACTAAGTTGGTATCACATGCTATAGATCTAGGGTAGAGCTTATGAATGTATATCGTATGTGTCACCTTTTTGTAAACTAACTCTAATTAATGAAATTCTATTATTTTCTTTATGTCATCTTGTATTAGTCATTTGCAAATAAATTATTGTAATTATTTTTTTGGGGGAGGGGGGGTTACAACTTGGTATTAGAGCGTACCGATTTTGAATACTTTGGGTACGTGGGAAGTGGTTAGTACCACAACAGGTTCGTCTCGTTAATGACATGCCTCCTCCAAGGACCTAGCTTAGGAGGACCTGGGAGCTGAAGGGTCTTTTTTTTTTTTTTTTTTGTATTTAATATTTGCACAAGCCTAGGGTTTTATATGTATGGAATTTAAGACTCTCTCTCTTGTTGTAACCAAGCTTTGTCTTGGAAAGCTAATAGTCTATAGGGCATTTATTTATTTTGTTGATCATTAAGTCAGTATCCCATGCTATAGATTCAAGGTAAAGCTTATGAATCTATATCTCATGTGTCACCTTTTTGTAAACTAACTCTGATTAATGAAAGTCTATTATTTAATTTATGTCATCTTGTATTAGTCATTTATAGATGAATTATTGTAATTATTTTGGGGGCGTTACACGACCTATTGATGAGATAACAGGCTGTACGGGCAACTTCAGCCCAGAATGACTTTGGCAACTTTGCCATTTTGAGCATGCATCTGACTCTCTCAACAATAGTGCGGATCATCCTCTTTGTCACACCATTGTGTTGCGGGGTGCTGGAAACTGTTGTATCGTGCCGGATACCTCTGCTAGCACAGTATGCTTCAAAAACATTGGAAGTGTACTCATCACCATTGTCTATGCGAAGACACTTCAACTTCTTTCTGGTCTCTCTTTCCACCATCGCATGGAACTCTTGAAAAAATTAGAATACCTTGTCCTTTGTCTTCAGGAAATACAACCATAACTTCCTTGAAGCATCATCAATAAAAGTCAGGAAATACTTGCGGCCACCAAGTGACTCCACTTCTATAGGGCCACAAACATCCGAGTAGACCATACTGAGCAATTCTGATTTCCTCCTGCTCGTTGAACTGAATGAAACTCGATGTTACTTTCCGTACAGGCAATGATCACACAGCTTAAGAGCACTACCCTTGGACAAGGGTATCTTGGATTGCTTTGCCAACATATGCAATCCCTTCTCATTCATGTGAGCTAGTTTTTTGTGCCATAAGTCCAGTGCCTCCTTGTCCTCTATTGCATTAAGACTCCCTAGACAGATTTTTGTTATAGTCTTGTACAGTGTGGAAGACATTTCTCCTCGGGTGATTGTCAAAGCTCCTCATGTTAGCTTCCAACAGCCATTACAGAATGTACTTGTATAGCCCTGTCGATCCAGGGCACTTCTGGAGATAAGATTGAAGTGCAAATCTAGAACATGCCTCACATCATTGAGAACCAACTTGTATCCAACATTAGTCTGAATGGTAATGTCTCCAATACCCACAATCTTCGAATAGCTAGAATTTCACATTCGAACAGTGCCAAAATCTGTAGCATTGTACGAGCTGAAGAGTTCTCTGTGGGAAGTGGCGTGATAGGATGCAGCTGTGTCTATCACCCACTCTGTGCAACTGTGATCAGCCACGTGAAGGCACTTCTCCTTCTCAACAACTACAAGAAGTATTTCTTCAGTTGTTATGGTTGTTGTGTTCTCATCTTCCTTTAGCTTACTACTTTGGCCTTTATCTTTTAAGCTTGGGCAGTTTCTCTTTATGTGAGCCTCTTGGTCATAGTGAAACCAAATGAAGCTGGAGTCTCCTTGACCTTCGTTGTCTCTAGATTTACTCATGTTGTTCCATCTACCTCTACTCTTGTTTCTCTATCTACTCTTTCTACTTCATTTTTCTCTGTCTCTGTCTCTACCTTTGCCTTTTGTGACAAGAGCATGGGTCTGATTGCCCCTCATGTCTCTCCTCTTTGTCTCTTCATTGTACATGGCATCTGTGATCATGCTCATGGTCAGCTTCCCTTCTGGTGCAGAGTTGTTGAGAGAAACCACTAACGTCTCCCAGCTGTCTGGTAAGGCACTGAGCAGTAGTACGGCTTGTACTTCATCATCCAAAGGCATCTTAACAGTTGCAAGTTGATTTACTAGGCTTTTGAATTCACTGGTGTGTTCAGCAACAGACACACTATTCTTTAACTTCAGATTTACAAGCCTTCTCATCACCAAGGCTTTGTTTCTGGCTATCTTTGATTGGTACATACCATCTAATAATGTCCAGAGTACATAGACATCTGTCTCCTGGGCGACATGGTGGAACACACTGTGGTCTATCCATTGTCTGATACAACCGATAGTCTTTCAATTCATCTTTATCCATTCTTCATCATTCTCTACTTCTGGTTTAACCCCTTTTAGAGCAATAGGGTCAAACAGATCTTTGTAATAAATGATGTTTTCCATCTACAACTTCCAGATTGCATAATTGAAAGGAGTCAACTTGATCATAGATCTTAAAGTTGATGTGGACTCCTCCATTGTCATCTTTCTTTTTCTAGAAATTCTTATTCAAATATCTAACCATATAAATGTGTCTGAATACTCCAAATAATTGGAAACCATTATTGGATCACCAAAATCGAACTTCAAATGGCTCAAATCTAGCCAAAATATGTTTGATGATTCAGATCTATAGATGTACTTTAGCAGCGTAGCACCAGATAATTTCTCTTTTATTGACGTAGCATTGACACTTGGCACTAGCGTGGCTACTGAGTGGCGATGATGTTGCATACATGTGGCAGTGATTGGACTAATAGCGTGGCATTGGAAAATTTCAGAAAAAATTATAGCCAAAGAGTTTCAAACTCTTGACCTCCAAGAGCAACACCTACGCTTCACCGTTTTGCCAACACAAGGATGTGTAGTATGTTCTCACAAAGAAGTATTTACAACATAAAAATAAAGGGTCACCTTCAACCTTTGCTTCCTCGTCGGAATGAACTTTCTAGCAGTTCTTCGAGAATGTCCGATGACAAGCATGAGGGTGCGTGATGGCACTTATCCGGTTGATCTTTTTGGGTCTGGAATCCTCTTGTCGAGACGGTCCTCTTGGTGTGCTCAAAACATGATTTCGAGTAACTCAAAAATTTCAGTTTCGAAGAAAAACACTCTGTCTATTTGAAACTCGCTCAATCGTGGCTCTGATACCACTTGTTAGAATCATGCACACTTAGAAATCAATCCACAAACAATGACACAAGTGATTTTACGTGGTTCGGAAATTGCCTACGTCCATGGAGAGAGATTTCACTATAGAATTTCCTGGAGGGAGATTACAAAACTCACACCTCACAACCCTCTATAAATTTACACACACTTTCTTTGATTCTCTCTTACACACACTCGCCAGTGTTGTATCTCACCCCTTCATCCTCACCTCAATTTATACACAAATGGGAGGACTAGAAAAATCAATATTTACTTGCCCACAACCAACTACCAAAGTTGATAGCAAGCCGTTAACTCAGCCACCCTAATTCAACCACCGTAACTCAGCCACCCTAGGTTAGAAAATCTATAGCCCAAAATCTGCAGCAGCTACTTTCATGATCTACTTCACATGGTGTGGACATTCAACAGCTACTTTCTTCAAAATACTCTGAAGAGTTTCTGTCACGTCAAATAAGGAACTGAGATCCTCTAAAACTTGGGTTAGTTTACTATGTTATTATATATGTGCACCATATCAGATGTTGTCCTGTGATGTCCTTCAATGTTGTGGTTAACTCACAAATATATTTTCTCAATATCTGCAGCTTTCCAAATGATTTGGCTTTTCGGTTAGTGCAGAAGCTTTTGACATGAGTTCTGGCAAATTATGAAACTATTTTAACTTCATTCTTTTTTACATAAATTGTCAATGTCGTCATTTATATAATATACATATATACCCTTACTAAATATATCTATGTTATATCTACGTGTACGTTGTGCTTGCGTGGAAAGCAAATGATTAATACAGAAACTATCATAATTAGTTGTAATTTCTCAATCAATTTTACTTGCACACATACTACTGCATAAAAATCTATGTTTTCTACTATTGTTTCTTTCTTTTCTTTTCTTTTTTTTTTTTTTTTTTGTAGTAGTAGTAGTAGTAGTAGTAGTATTTTTCTTAACTTCCAAAGTAGTAATGGGAAGCCTTTTGGCACCCATAGAATCTACTTGGTTTAGTGGATGAGTCACCTCCTAACAAAGTCATAATGTTGCCAAAAAAAAAAAAACAAACAAACACAAAGTCATAATGTTGCCAAAAAAAAAAAAACAAACAAACAAACAAACAAAAAAATTAAAAAAAACAAAAACCGTGATAAATTCAGGATTTGGCCATATGCCTTTGGTGCAATGACCAAGTAACTGAAGGTGCAACACTAGTTGGCACGTTCTGCCTGCTATTGTAGTTGATTGGAAATAGAAAATGACAATTTATTTTTTTAAATAACCAATCAAGATGACCAAGTTTTGCCTTAGTAGATAGTCTAAGCTCGGACAACTTGCAAAACTTGGTTTGGCCTATAGAAAATCTAGCACATTAGAAAATTTGACATCATATTGATATTTGTTAGAAAAATAATACCAAACTATATGGAAAATATAATTTAAATTATGCAAACGATTTTTGGGCAAAACCAAAAATTGAAATAAATCAACATAATAACATGATAAAACTTACAGTAAATAAACAGATAAAACTTGATCAAGTCAAGTGTCTGACACCACTCTCTCCTTAAGACAGATTCGTCCTCCCACTAGTGCTTAGGATTCAATGGACGTCTATCTCCTAAGATACAACGATCAAGTCTTGCATTAGTAGCACTACTATTGCAAGCCTAGTGAACTTCCCTGTGTGTGTACTCTCTTTATAGGAAAATTAGACTCATGAAATATGAAGAATAAATGCAAAGTGAAGAAGAAAATGACAGATGGAATTTATAGACTTCTATGTGACTCTTCAGAAAGGTTGTGATCCTTCAAAAGGACACACCCTTCCATCTCAAGAGACAACCATTGGAGTAAATTTAAATTCAAATTTTCCAACAATCCCCCACATGAATGAAATTTACGGAAAGGACATGCAACAGCATGCAGACAAAGAGAGAGTTCATTAAGGAAATACCCTACATCGGGATAGGTAGCTTTCGGCTTTGAACCTTCCCTAGTGAAAGCCTATCGGACTTACTAGCTAATCAGTGGACATGATGCCTTGAATTGTTCAACCGTTTATGTAAGCTAAGACAATAGAATTCACATAGAATATCTCCAAACACAACTGAGTTCTCACAGTTGTGCCCGTTTTGGCCTTGGGCAAGTCCTGGTGTTTCATGAGTGCTTTAGAAAATTTAGCCTTATCAATTCTCATAGAAGCGGCCCCTTCACACTCATATAGGTGATCTTTGTTTCAAGTCTCTTAAATACTCCTCTTGAAAGATACGCCTCTCGGTTTTTCAAGATACAAGTGATCATTAAAAGTATAGCTTAGCCTAAATCCCCTACATACAACACAAGTTGCAGATATCACTATCATCATAGAAATGGATAGGAGATAGACTCCTTTAGTGATTTTTGGCGAGCCACACATAACTTAGTCGTTCCTTTGAACTTAGTTCTTGGGATCTCCAGTCATCTAAGTAGGGTTACCATTATGATGACTCTGGTATAATAGGCTTTAATCACATTCCCCTCGATGAACTTTCCCTCATTTGCTCTTTGGTCAAACTTTTTGTTTAGCGGCCGCTATTTGTCGTTAGACCTTCTCAATTATATATCATTAGTGGATCCATTATATTATCCTTAAACAATATTCATAACTGAAAGCAAATGTCTTACGGTATTAAGTCTTTGATTACATCGAGACTTACCGTTACTCTATGTCACTCCCATTTTCAAATTTAAATAATAAACATAGAATTGTTCCTTAGGAGTTAATGAAACCATTTTTGCTTCTACTCCAACTTTGTCCTACAGAAAGAATTGAGATTCTTTGTAGACCTACAATCGGAACCGTTACTTTGGTAAAATCCTCCAAGCACCCCCACATTTTAAGCATTCCAAGGAAACTTAATTTCTCTTGCTAGTGTATAATAAATACACCCCCACAATTCTGAAATAAATCAAAATATATCATTAATTGGCGTGCTTGAACTAAATAACAAGATGTAAATTGCTTTGTGAATATAATCACAATACTAATTTGTCTAAAATATACAATTAGACTTCATAACTTACTTTTGCAGTATAAAGAAAATGACTAATACCGGTTGTGGCCACAACACTTTGTCAAATAACATTTCTTTAGCCATGATTAATTTCTTTTTGTTTACTGCAACCCTTAATTCCAATCTCAACATGGAATATAAATATCACTGTATAAATACATTCACATCTTATTGTCTTATCCAGTATTGGTGACTACATCGACAATTACCAAAGTGTCTTTTACCCATGAAATATTTTAATTCATCTAATATTTCATTACGGATCGGTCACCACACCAATTTTAGTCACTATTCCAAAGAATAGTTAGAATTTCTCTTATGTCATAACACATAGGTTCACATTTTTATCAACACTTTGATAAATAATTGACATTCATTTATAATACACCACAAACCAAATTAATATTAATTATCAACTCTACAACATGTAGACATGGACAAGATTAACAAGTCAATCATACTGCATAATTTTCCCATTAATCTCTCTCTCCAACATTTCTGATAAGACATAAATTAGCACAAACAACATGATTCATTTCCAGACAAGTGACATAGTCATATATATATATGGGACAAAAATGGAATTATCTCTTTTAATTCAAAAGATAAATTCCCACATTAAGAACATGATTCGTGGTTAACCATGTCTACCACACAAGTGAAATAAAGATTGAGGACATCCTATCTCACAAAATTTAAAGTTACTTTAAAAATAACTTTCAATTGATTATTAAAAAATAATAATCAACACAAAAGATGCCTCAAACTACTTCCAATTAAATTGTGATTGCATTTGTTTTGAATCATAGATTGACCAATCAATATAAAATTTCTATTCAAATACAAATTACATAAATTAGAAATTCTAAATTATTTATTCAGAAAATTTACCAAGTATGTATCATACACTCAATATTTTCTCAACTTCAAGAGATCACAAACAAAAAATAATATCTAGACTTTTATAATTTGACTTTAAAATACATTCTTGAAACTTCCCCAAATAATAGATACTAACTCTTGTGGGTCTTTTCTTAAATTCAAAACAAGGATTTTAAATTAAATAAACATAACAGTGGGGCCAACCCATAAGGCTACAAACCGGGGAAAAAATTAAACCAAAAAAATTCAGGTTGGTCTTTGACAGCATAAGCGTCCAAACAAGACCATGCACAACAAATAGTTGATTGAAATTACTAATAATGACAATTAAAATTAGAGATTTCAATTCAACAGCAATGAAAACTCAGGGGAGTCATATAAAAATAAGATTCAGATTTTCAAAATAAGAAAATTTCCTTAATTTCCTGTTCTAACTTCAGAATCATATTAAGAAAAGATCATGCAAATCAACTTAGATATATACACACAAACATATAGATTAACTATAAAACCAGTTTAATAAAACCTTCAAACAAATCATATTAACAATATTCTACAAAACTTAAAAGTTTCATGTAAATTGATAATATGTAAATAAAATAAAAAAATCATTTGTTTCACAAATAACATGTAAAATGTGCAGAAATAAAAGTTGACCCAAGTTCTGTCACCGAACACTGAAAGTTGCAGAGATTTTACTTTTGAATTACTCATTAATTGTAAACATATACCAACAAAAATTATTTCTATCATGTAATAGAGAAAGCAAACCTTAAAGGGCATAACAGTTTCTTTTATGGCATAAATTCAAAATTGATCAATAACAAAATAATTTCAAAACATGAAATACTAATATCTGACAATTTGACTTTCATCAAATGCATACATATATATCTTGTTTCATGTTGATTAAAATTTAATACTTTTATATTAAATCACCATGTCAAACCCCCTCACTACTAACAGTTACAAAAACAAACCGTGATGTCCTCTTATTACAAATTAAGAATTTGAATTCAACCCAGCCTCCCTGTTCATATGATGAAACATAGTGACGATTCGTAATCACCTACTCCGGCACTAATCTGTACCCACGGCAGGCTACTACATTTTATGATTAAAAAAAAAACAAATGTATACATGTTTTGAACCCATATAATAAATAATCAAAATCATGTTTCATTTTTCTAATACCCATAACCAAACCAGATTCATGACCATAGACAACAAATGAATTGTCTAGAGGAAAAAATTTCCTATTCTTAATTTACCTACAATTGTTGTGTGATGGACCCTTTGATTACCATGCAATCAATCAAATTGAAATTGTATCTTTTTTTTTTTTTTTTAATCTCCAAAATATATATAATTCCATCTTTTGAAAGAATCACGTTGAAGCATAAGCCACATATACATACTAAATGTATTACACAGATGAAAATTTGGTAACGAATAAACTTTACCCGAGAAAAATATACAAATTCTATCAGAACAACTCTGGTTATAAGCATCAATCTGAAATTTGTCTTAAAGAACTAAGTAGATAAAACAATAGCATTTTTTATGTTTCTAGAACAATTACAAATTGCTCACAAAAGTCACAACTCTTGAAACCATAAAACAGGTATTATAATTTGAAAGTTGTTATTGGTTTCTCTGTTTCGAACGATGGATTCAAAAGCATTAACACATCACTGGCCAAAGTACATTGACCCACCAAAAACCAAAAACTGAACCAATTATAGCATACAAAATGTAATGAAGAGAGAGACAAAGAAGCGGTGGACTCAATCTCCGAGTCAGCGTTCCGAAACTCGAAGTTGGACCTCCGTCGGGTCCGAGTGAATATGCCAGCATCCCATCCGCCATGAACAACCCGAAATTCCTATCCGACGTCGGCCCACTCAATCCCATAATCATCTCCTTCTTGCCGTCAATTCTCTGCAATTATTCATATGAAGGCAAGGTGTTGCTTTTACAAAAACAAACAAGAAGATTCAAATGCTTAAGGCATCTTCTTCATTACGAATTCATGGGGATGAAATTTATATATCATTCAACTCTACACATCGGCGGTCTGTGCCTTTTTTTTTTTTTGTGATGTTCCTATGTTCATGAACTTAGGCCAACAAGATGATTCTCAAACCAATAAAATAAATCTAATGATTGAATATTTGACAACAAAATCAATCACTTACCAGAGACAATAAAGAAAAAATTCCTGATACAAAAACAAACTTATTCTGAAAAATGCATTCAGTTTCTCAAAATCTAAATAACTCCAAATTTGTTTTGTAGTGTTTAAACAATTATGTATGGTATACATACCTTTTAATAATAATCAAATCCTGTTTAAATAGTTCCAATTCTGTTTAATCAAATCTATATAATATAATTGCACAGTATAAGTACCCAAACACATACAAAAATAAATAATTATATTTTTCTAAAAATCATAAACAGGATCAAAATCTATCTTAAGATTGTTAGAAAAATAATACCAAACTATATGGAAAATATAATTTAAATTATGCAAACGATTTTTGGGCAAAACCAAAAATTGAAATAAATCAACATAATAACGTGATAAAACTTACAATACATAAACAGATAAAACCTGATCGAGTCGAGTGTGTGACACTATTTCCTTAAAACAGATTCGTCCTCCCACCGGTGCTTAGGATTCAATGGACGTCTATCTCCTAGGATACAACGATTAATGTCTTGCATTAGCAGCACTACTATTACAAGCCTAGTGAACTTCGCTGTGTATGTACTCTCTTTATAGGAAAATTAGACTCCGGAGATATGAAGAATAAATGCAAAGTGAAGAAGAAAATGACAATTCTCTATATAAATTGAAATGAAGGAGATGAAATTTATAGACTTCTATGTGACTCTTCAGAAAGGTTGTGACCCTTCAAAAAGACACACCCTTCCATCTCAAGAGACACAACCATCGGAGTAAATTTAAATTCAAATTTTCTAACAATATTATATTAGAACATGAAGGTAGTATACTTGCCTTGCATTTCATTCACATTTATGTAGTGTCAATTTTATAAATGCGTGTTGCACATATATGACCGTTCTTAATTTACAAATGTTGCAGGGGGACGATTGAGTGTTTATGATGCTTTGCAGCATATATTTCCAATTTTCATTCAACGACAATGGACAATTTAGTTTTTTCTTGTTCTTTGGGGATCACTTTTCTTGCTTACATTACTCAAAAAAGACTATAAGGCCAGTGTTTACGGGGACAACACAAACGTGGATGAATATTATATTTAAATTTATTATTTGATGTGTCATCACTTTGTTAGTAATAGATATGACCGGTGAAATTCATTCAACCAATGCAATTATAACATAGATTAAATATTCAATGTAATATATAAATACTAGCGTATGCCCGTGCCTTCAGGCACGGTATAAATAATATTGATACACATATTTTACAAAAATCAATTAACATAAATTATTAATATTGGTATCACATCCTTTACAAAAAAAATCAATTTAAAATGATAATAATTTCACTGTTATAGAAATCAATTATAATAAATTAGTTCAAGATATCGTAAAATGGCAGGTCGTTTAAGTTAAAATATAATTTATCAAATTCATTACTAAAAGTTTAAATTAAAATATTAATTTGTATTTGAAATTTTTATTAAACTTTTTATAGAATTTCAACATCTAAAAAAGTATAGTATTTAAAATGCTCTCTCTCTCTCTGTGTGTAACGTCTCTGTTTCTCATTTTCTCCTCTCATCCTCTCTCATCTCTTAACAAACATTACATTTTCTCTCAGAGCTCAAATAACAAACCCTTTATTTCTTTTGTTTGATCTTCCTCTCTCTGTATTTTTTTTCACTCTATTTTATCTTAAATTTGCGATTTGATTTTGTTAAATCAAAAAAAAATCAACATCCATTTCAAACGCTTTTTTCAAAACCATAAAAAATCAACACTCATTTTCCATTAAGAAATTAAATCCATTTCATAAATCAAACTAAAAATAAAAATGTATTTCTAAAATCGAAACCCATTTTATAAAGATCAACTATTATTTTAAACCTAAAACATTTTAAAAAATTAAATCCAAATCCATAAACTACATAAAAATTAAAAAAAAATAAAAATCTATTTAAAAAAAAAAGAACACACACATAAAAAAATTAAAAAAAATTAAAAATCAATTTAATGGTTAGAAACACAAAACCCACACCTTGTCCATCAATTCCCCACTTATTCTCTCTCCTCCATCTTCCACCACTCATTCTCTTTCATCTTTGAGATATCTCTTTCATCTATGAGATACATCTGCCCTACAAATGAACATTTCAACATTTCAACATTAGTAGATTTTCTTTTAATTTTTATAAACTCAAAGCTCTTCAAATTAAAAATCATTTATTTTTTTTCCTCTCCAATTTTCTGCTTCGTGTGCTCCAGATCTACTCTTTCATAAGATAAGTTCAAGTTTCTTAGTATTTCTATATGTGTGTATATCAGACTATTAAAATAAGGAACCCATTAAAATTTAGTGAATAAAAAATTAATCCGGAATTGAATAAAAAATTTAGAAATGCAAACGACTGCCTCCATCTGCAAATGCAAAACTTCAGCAGTAGCACTTCATACACACATTTGATATACTATTATACTATGTTTTGGGAAAATGCATGATCTATTGTTGTTCCAGTAGATTGTATACTATTATGCAACAACAAAAATCAAGCAGATCCAGCAACTCAAATCAATGTTTTCAAATTTTCTACAACTCTTGCCACAACGAAGCAAGCCTAAGACAGAAAATAAAATCCAGAACATAAATAAGTCATTATGCTGTGTAGTTTTAAAAACGCTATTATCATAATATCATTCTTGTATAAAATCAAGTTTTTACATCATCATTTTAGTGGGCTTTTTTCTCTCTAAAATTTTAGTTTTCAAATCATATTTTTTCTCCATCACAATTCTCTATGACAAACACATTACACAACTTTCAGTAATTAAACTTGATAGATAAAAAAAAAGCAGTATATATTGAGTCTCTTGCACCTGCTTAAGGCTCCTTCTTCACCTGATCAACATTGCCACCGCCATAACCCAGAGCTCCCATGCTAAGATCTTGATTCTCTCCGTCGACAATTCGCTTGTTTCGTAGATTCAATCCTAGAAAATCACAGCCATTGATCGGAGGAGATAACCCGAAGTTTTCGCCATTAACGCGCTTCTTCTGCAACAAATCCCAAAAAGATTAGGAAAAAAAATATATAAAAAAAAAATGGGTTTTGATTTTGAAACATTACCTTGTGGCAGAGACCACAGTGTTGATCATCAGAGTAATAATTATAAGACCTTAAGTTTGGGATTGAAGAGAGCTCTTCTACATTGAACCCACTCTGTAAACCCAGATTCAGACCTCCAAATCCATATGAATCAGCCCAGAGAAACCTCCATTTCGAATCCTCTGACCCATCAAAGCTTGGTTCAGAAAACCCCAAAAAGAGAATTTTACCTTGCGATCAAACTCTTCTGTACCGTAGCGTATCGAGTTGTTTACTGAAATGAAGAGGAGAATCAGAGTAGTGTATCGAGTTGTTTACTGAAATGAAGAGGAGAATCAGAGTAGTGTATCGAGTTGTTTACTGAAATGAAGAGGAGAATCAGAGTAGTGTATCGAGTTGTTTACTGAAATGAAGAGGAGAATCAGAGTAGTGTATCGAGTTGTTTACTGAAATGAAGAGGAGAATCAGAGAACTTACCTTGCGATCGCGAAGTCGACCCAGCGAGCGAAATTGCTTCTGGAATTTGTTGGGTCCCAATCGGGTCTCAAGATCACGAACTTGATCTACAGAACCGAAATCCAAATTCGTTGTGAAGGTCCAGAGGTTTCTCCATCTGAAAATATCAAAAAAGATAAAGAACAATTGCAAGAACAATTGAAAAGTGATCTGACCTGGAGAGCAGAAGAAGAAGAAGAACAGGGCTGGAGAGCAGAGAGATAAAAGAGGGATGGGTGAGAACAAAGAAGAGAAAAGATAAAGATAGAAGGAGATGAGACGTGGGTGAGTAGGCTGGAGATGAGACGTGGGTGTGCAGTTACTTTAGTGTTTGGGCGGGAAGGGGATTGACACATATTGAATGGGTAATCTCAGCCGTTCATGTAAATAGGCAAATGAATCTTCACCATTCAAATGTCTTAGTAGGACAAATGTCTCTAGGATATTTTCAAAATCCGTTCTGCTTTATTATATAGATATATATAGTATCTTCTCTTATTCTATATAAAATCTAAACTCAAACCTAAAACCGTATAATATCTTCTTTTATTACTTTTGTTTGTTAGTTTTTAGTTTTAATTTGTAATGGTCTAAATACTTATGGTGAAACCAATTTTCTTATGGTTGTTTAAATTCTAACACAGTATGTCACTATTATAGAAATAGATGTTGCTATTGTGGAACTAATATAGCGCTATGTTTATATTTTTATGAAATTAAAGTGTTATATATATATTTTTTTGTTATTTAATTATGTGAATCCGTGGTCCTAAACCGATCCAATCCGTATTTAAATGGATTGGTTCAGATTGGTTCCATGATTTAAACGGATTGGATTGGTTCCAATTTTTCAGGAACCGTAGATAATGGATTGGTCCTGATTTTACTCCAATCCGGTCCAATCCGAACCATGCTCACCCCTAGAATTTTGATATAAATGTTTATGGACAGAGCTTCTCTCTAGACGGGATGGTTTAGTCCGGGCCTGTGGCCCATACGGATTTTATTTTGATAATTTGAGTCTAAATCTTTTAGGTTTTTGAATGTAGATCATCTATTAAAAATTTAGATTGATTTAATAAATGTAAAAAATTTAGGTTTTTGAATCTTTTAAGTTTGTTTCCAATAATTTTAGCCCTTGTTTGATTTGTGTATGGGAGAAAAATTCCTGAAACAATCTCTTAAAAAAAAAAAAAAAGAAAATTTGAGAATTAGCAAACCAAACAGATTTTCAAAAACAAATCTTAGAAAAATATTTTTAAATTTAAAAATCGAATTAAATCAAATCAAACCAACCATATTTTACATTTTTAAAACTCAAATCAAACCAAGCCAAATCAATTATATTTTTTATTTTTAAAAGTCAAGTCAAATCAAATCTGTTAGAAATTGGGCGCCCATGTGGCATGACCCTTTGAAGCTTTTGAACTTGAACCTTTTGAACCTTATCTATGTAAGTTTGAATTTGAATTCAAAACTTATTTGGATAACCATTCAGAATATCTACATCTGTCATATCAATCGATATGGATAGATGGATAGATAGATATTGGTTGTTATATCTGATTATATATTTTATATATAATATATTTAATAGATCAGATACGTATATCAGATATACGTTATGTGGTTTTTTACCCATAACCTTTTTTCCAAAACTCTCTCTCTGACTCTCTCCCATTAAAACAACGATCAAGCCTCTGCACTGTGACTTGTGTGGGTGATACTCATTTTGTAGTATCACTCCACTGCTGGGTTGATTGATCAGATTCTAAAAGCACGTGATTTACCCACGAGGTTCTTCTCTAAAAGGTATGATTCTGATATTTTATCCGCTGCGTATATTATGCTTTATGATTTACATTGGTATCAAAGCAGAATATGGGTATTTTCATGCTTATTTGTATGCGATAAAATATGTATATAATTTTATACAAATATACATACACATTATATGCATGAAAATTAGATTGAGAATGTGTTGCATCTCATTTTTATGTCCATCAAATGTGTTTTTTGATGCCATAAATGTTTTTGTTGTGAAAAATGGAGTTCGACAGTACAAAATCGAACCAGAAAACACCCTGGAAGGCGGAGCATGGGCCTCACGCGCCACCTGACGCTGTGGGAGGCTTCCACGCACCTCCACGCGCCAGACGCGCTTCCGACGTGCCTCCACGCACCTTCACACGCGCATGCCCTCCGCGCCCCACACGCGCGCCGCGTGCCGAGCCGCACACCAAGCCGCGCACGTTGAGCCGCGCCGTTTTTCCTCTGCCGGCTTGACTGCAGATGTTAAGGGTCTGTTTGTTTTGTTTTTAAATTCTGAATCGCGTTAAATTGTCATAATTAATTTGTTATAGCTTTGTTTTAAGCGTGGTTTATACCGTTAGACTCAGAATTAATTTTTTTTATCTTCTGTAAAATTTTGAAAATTTTATGAAAATAAAAAATATTTTTCCTGAAATAATAATTCATTATTTCTGGTTTAAAATGCATTTGGTGTTGCATGATTAAGTTTCTGGGGCTGAATTTTTTATTGTAGACTTCTGAAAAGTTCTACTATTTACTGGTATTATTGTTTTAGTTTATCAGTTTCTGAATTTTTTATTTCTAATTTTATGTGTGTTTATTAGTTATTTAAAATTCCAGAAAATCTCAGAATGGTGTATATTTTAATTATGGCATAATCTGATTATTGTTTCCGTTTATCAGTTTCTGGATTTTTTATTTCTAATTTTATGTGTGTTTATTAGTTATTTAAAATTTCAGAAAATTTCAAAAGTGATATAGTTTCTGTTATGGCATAATTTGAATATTAAATACAGCATATTGTTATTTTTTGCCTAGAGTTTCTAATATGTTGTAATGAGAATAGCATGGTTAATTGTTATTTGTTTAAATTTCATTATTAATTGTGACATAGCATGAGTTGGTTGTGAATCTACATTATGATACTATTGTATGAATTAGAATTTTTTATCATGCTTTTAGACATGCCATAGTCAGTGGGAGGTTATTCGGTTGAGAGATATCTTTGTAGATTAACTCCCGAAAACCAATATTTTGCGCATAAATTAAATTAAATTTTGGATAATTGTCACCTGTGGTGCAAGAGATGATTACGAGCATAGCGGATTTTCGATCTTGCGACTTGTGTAATATTGTCACTATTTAATTTAGATTTTTGTGGCAAAATTATATTATGCTAATCAAATTAATCCCAATGCAAATTTCTCTCTAAATTGACTTAGCTTATGGAAGTTAATTGGTTGACCTAGACTTAGTAAAGATGTTCAAATGTGAACAATGTAATCCCATTCTTTAGATGAGCAAAAGTCTTGGAGACTTTAGGTCAAACCTTAATTGAGCCAAAATAAGGAAACATGACTCAAAGTCGCCGTGGTTTTGTTGCCTTGTTTGGCACAATAAAAACTAATGTGTGCGTTATAGTTAGCGGCACGCTACATAGTTTTGGTTGGAGAGTTTTGGAGTTATGATTTTAGTAAGCCCTCAATAGATCTGTATATGATCTTGACTATTAAGCTGCGTTGATTGACTTTGTAATTTGACTTGTAAATAATGTTACATCATTGGATGAAGTAACATTCAAGAGTCACGTCATCCAAGAAATGCGAGCTTAAATAAATTAGTCATTAAGTGTAAGACGAGTAGCCAGTACGAGCAGTGTTTTGCTCTCTATCCAATTATTGGGAGTGGATTGAGCGAAATTTCATGCACTATAATAGTGTGCGTTGAAATATCACGTGAAGTTAAAAGATTAGCGCTTAGAAGCTGCAAAATCTATTAACACTAAGTGAAAAGATTAGCGCTTAGTGGCTGCAAAATCTATTAGCATTGCCAACTTGTTTAAGTCTGGACACTTACTATTTCCACACTTGAGTGTGAGACATGAGGAGGGGCTCCTTTGTATGATTCCTTAGCTAGGCTAACGTTTTTTAATAACGTTTACCAATAAGCACAAATGTTGCAGCATAGTAATGAAAAGGTCAAGGCCGACAAGGTTGTTGTGACTCTAAGAATTTGACGCATCGTTTGTGAGAGCATTGTGTTGAATTAGATTCTTTAGCCTAATTCGTGCTTAAGTTACTTCAGGAGCTGTCATAAATTGATAGGTTATTCTCTTCTTCTTGTGGATAGTAGAATTAATTGCAAGTAACTATGAAGCGAGAAACAAAGATGGCAAGAGGAGTATCGTCATCTTTCAATTAGATGCAGTAAAGTGTATGGAGAATAAAATTAACTTGTAAGTGCAGGGGATTAGCACTTACTAGTTAAATTTGCGACTTAGGCGCGCTTGGTATCCCCATGGCATTCTTTTATGATCTAGTGAACATGAATTAGTCATGAGTCATTACCTAGTTGGGCCTAAACCTTTAAACTTGTCTTCGAGAACTCACACATTAAGATGATAGGAATTAGTTTATGACATTGGTCATGAACTGGTGGCTTATTATACTTAATCACATTAATGAGATGATGACACGATGGTTTGAGTAGGCCTTCTCGGGCCCACTCGCTTATGACATCCTGCTCTCATGTGAATGTGTAACTTTGTTCGCAATGGTTGCGCACAAGTAAGTAGGAAAGCCATAGAAAGTCATTTGTATTGGCGCATTTAGTCCACTATGATATTTGTGACTAGATATGTGTGAGGGTATGATAGCTAAGCCTCAATCTCGACACATTTATAGATTACGATACACATCTGAGTCAAGACTATTTGATCTCCCATAAGTCAAAAGTTTTGAGATGATTTTTTGACATTGTACATATGAGGTCGAGATCAATTAGATAAGAGCTTTTGTGCTTTTAGTTTTGACCAAGGTGGCGAGTATCTATTTGAGTTTTTTTTTAGAAAGCTCTGTAAAGAGAGACGGATGCTTAGAAAATTGATTATTCCTAATACTCAATAACACAATGGTGTAGTAGAGATAAGGAATTAAGTATTGTTAATGTTAGGTGGATAATGGCGTAAAATGTTTCCCAATTGGGAATTGCACTAGTTTGTTGCCTATGTCCCTAACTAAGTGCCCTACATATCAGATTTTACACTCCATTTTGAGTAATGGGTTAGCAGAGAGCCATCTATGGGCGATCTGTAACCGTTAAGCAGCTTATCTTTATTTTACTTCTCATAAGATTGCGAAGTTAAGACCTAGGGTTCTATAGCGCATTATTGTATGCTGTCTTGTAAACACAAAGGGTCGTGTGGCGCATTATTGTATGAGGTCATGCAAACCCTCCGGGTCATGTGCATATAGGTAAGCAGCTTTGTGGTAGTGTAACTAAGTCACATAAAGTTTTCTTAGTAAAGGTGACGTGAATAGAGTTTTGGAACTCTATAAGATAGAGAATTCTAAGCATAGCGCTTTATGTAGCCTAGGTTAGAATGGAAAGAAATTTCCAATATCCTAGGGACAGTGAGAGCGATGTGCCTACTAATGGATTACTCCATTAGAGAAGAATACTCTACATTCTTAGTTGCGTGGTAGCGAATGTGAAAATTTTCCACGTCATCACTGGGTGATTGAGAGGGAAACATTCATGATTGCTCCGTAAGATGATAAAGAGCCTAGGATAATGCCAAAGGCTCTAGTCCCCTATTTTAGAAAGTGGATTGATGTTGTGCAGTTTAAGACAAAGTCTTTGAGGATTAACCATTTCTATAATTTGGTCGACTTTCCATTGTGAAGCGAAACTGTTCTAAAGTTATGCGTAGTTTGGATAGTCATTGTTGAGGCATAAGGCTCGCTAGATACCAAAAAGTCGCACTATTGAGAAAAGTGTAGACCATGAGAAGACTTCCTCCTGGGGAGTGAGGTTATTTTGACTTAGGCTATGATTGACATAAGTTCGGAACATTGATTTGTAGACATTGTGACCCAACTTTCTCGTTAGAGAATTGGATAAGTAGATCCGTAGGGATTTACCTTCTGCTTTTATGGTGAAAAGTTAGGAGCGCAAAAAGGTTGCTAGTTCCAATAAATCTTTTACAACCTAAAACAGTTATCCAAATAGTGGTTCTTAGATTTCATCAAGCCATGATAGGCCAACGATGATCGATGAAGACCATTGAGGCATGATCAATGGTCCAAAAGAAGTATTTCCTTACTTAGTCATTATGAGCCAGGAATTTATAGGGTTGTCACTACCTAGGGTGGGCAGTCCTCTGTTTTAGATATGATGGACATGGGTGATGTAATTTATATGCTCGGATGTACGATCCTTAGGGATTGTTTTGGGAGAATTCCTATTTTGTCTTCGATGACTTACATAAGGAATATCCTAGAATGATTCTAGATGCAAAATTGCAAACCCATTGACTCACCTATCAGTAAAAGCCAGAGCCTTAGCTATTGAGTGAATCCTCGGATTGTCTTTTGGGAGAAACAGATGACCTATATTCCTTGATCTTTTTTTGTTGTGGGAGCCTGAAGTACACTATGTGGGCGTATTTGGCATGATAAGTGTTATCTTTGGTAAATGATCAACTGAGTTATTTAGACATTGACCATGCTCATTAGATTGTGGATAAAATGCTTTACTAGAAGTATATTAATTTGCTTCTTGTAAGATTCAATGCGCTAGTTGGGCGCATCCAGAATGAACGCAAATTGGTCACCAAAATATCTTTAGAGAGGTAATTGCGCAAGAGGTAGTGATCTTAAACCACTTCATATGAGGCGCAAATGGTGGATTCTGTTGTATATGCTTATCGCAAGAGGTGCTGATAAGGGTTATGCTTGGAATCTAGAATTGCGCAGACTGTGGTTGTGTTTTTTTTTTAAATCGATCACTTATTTGCTATGAGATGATGGGATGTTGACACTATTATGGTTAGTGTCATAATGATTAGCAGATGATGATGTCAGCAGGCAAGATTAGCTCACTCACACGAGCAATCGCCCTTGGCGCTCGGGAGCGAGCAAGGATGAGACTAGTGGTTTATTTTTACTTGAAGCCAAGAGAGGCTTAAATCATCCACTATGTATGTCGCCTTGGTTATAACCAAGATAAGGTCATGTTAAGGACCAAACATGGATGTTAGTACCCACTTTCCATGTTGTGCCTGTTATGATTAGCCAGATGCGAGATCTCATTTGGCGCATGGAAGGCGAGCAAATAAAGAATTCGGGTTAGGCGCTAGAAAGCGACTAGACTAATATCTGTACGGTGTATCGAGTATGACGTCACTCTTTATGGAAGAGTTACTCCACCGTAGCATGTATTCATACTATATGTGCTTGGCGACCGAGTAATGAGGTGAGAGAATGGATCCCTGTTTCCTCACCGTGTGAGTCTTACATGTCATTATGGATATGACTTTCATTTATGTACCCTTTTGTGACTTTTGACTATGTGATAAGGTAAGGGGTTGATGTTCTGCTACTTTGGTATGTTGCCTGCAGTCATGCATGATTCGGCCTTAAGGGACATCACTGGAAAAGCGGTCAATCCTAAACTAAATGGCATGAGTGCAAAGGGAAGATCATCTAGTATTACACCACTGTTGTATATTCATTGCCGACAACTCACATCGCTCTGTATGAGAGGCGAATTGAGTGTGCATATATTGCAAGAATTGAGAGGGCCAAACATGCTCTTTTTGAGGGATTAGAGATGTTTTTTGTACCGGTGTAATTAGATGGGTCTGGGATATATGAGACACTATTTCTGTTCTTTTTGGGTTGATGTCTCTATGCTGGCTCATTTTGAGTTTCTAGTATAGAGCTCCCACATGCAGGTGTTCTCAGTAGTCGCACGGCGCATTGGCTAGTATGAGATTGTTCTTTTTTGGGGAGATTGAGATAGAGATGTGGCAGTGTCATGCCAACTCATGTGCGAGTGGGAGATGTTAGAAATTGGGCACCCATGTGGCATGACCCTTTGAACCTTTTAAACCTGAACCTTTTGAACTTTATTCATGTAAGTTTGAATTTGAATTCAAAACTTATTTGGATAACCATTCAGGATATCTATATCTATCATATCAATAGATATGGATAGATAGATAGCTATTGGTTGTTATATCTGATTATATATTTTATATATAATATATTTAATAGATCAGATACGTATATCAGATATACGTTATGTGGTTTTTTACCCATAACTTTTTTTCCAAAACTCTCTCTCTGACTCTCTCCCATTAAAACAACGATCAAGCCTCTACACTGTGACTTGTGTGGGTGATACTCATTTTGTAGTATCACTCCACTGCTGGGTTGATTGATCAGATTCTAGAAGCACGTGATTTACCCACGAGGTTCTTCTCTAAAAGGTATGATTATGATATTTTATCCGCTGCGTATATTATGCTTTATGATTTACAAAATCAAATCAAATCAAAACAAAACAAATATATTTTTTATTTAAAAAAATTTAAAAGTTGTTTACAAAAATATTTCAAAGTAACGGAACCAAACACATTTATTTGAAGACACATCTTGAAAAGTAAACCAAACTTTAATCATTTGTTTTTAAAAGTCATTTGTCATCTATTTTTTGAATACGAATAATATGATTAAATTATGTATTTTCAATTATCAAATCAATTTGATTTATTATTATTATTATTATTATTATTATTATTATTATTATTATTATTAATTTACACAAAGACTTAATCAATGAATCAGATCATCAAATTAAAACCTGTGATGGGTTCAAGGACTTGGACTAGACCAAGAAATACATAATTCAATCTTTCTTCTTTTTTCTTTTTTAATCAGTAAAAGAAAAGATTTTATTGATAATAAACGCATACAAAGTATGGAAAAATACATCAATAAAGAGGAGTTTGGAGCTAAAAAAAGCTCCAACATCCTAGTTGGTGAGAGACCAACGAAGAAAACAAAAACCAAAGGGAAACAAAAAGAATGAAAACTCAGAAGCCCATCCTCACAATGCTGCATAATTCAATCCTGTGACCTTATCCTCCACACAAACACAATCTTATTGTCACTATACTAAGTATGTGAGGCGGTGTTTAATAATTCAATTCAACATTAAAAAACTAATTATATTAAATGGTTATTAATTAAGTCCATTTGATAATTACAATTAGTATCACTTAAAAGTTTAAGTGATTTTTAAAATGAAGGTTAAAAATTAAGAAAATTATGAGTATTAAGTAACTTTTAAAAACTGATTTAAGTTAAAAATGCCTTATGCATAAGTATAGACATGCATCGCTATAACCTCACCACCGCCTCCATGACCACCACCATCACCCTTATTACCACTACTATCGGTACCGCCATCACTACCACTACTACGTACTAACACCACCACAACCACTACTATCAGTGTCATTGTCATCTCAATTACCACCATCATTTCACTATTACACACTACACCACAACAATTGCCGTTGTTACTACCACCACATCTTTACCAAAACTCTCCACTTCACCACCATCACTACGCCACCGTCGTTGCTACCACCATTATACCACCACAATTACTATGGCCCAAAAAAGGCAAAGCCACCGCTTCAGGCCATTGGAAATTGATTAAAGAAAATGGCCTCAATTTTTTTGTAACTATTATACTAATCCACTAACCAAAAAAAAAAAGAAAAAAAGTCCACGTAAATTTAAAAGGTCTTGACAAAGTTTGGTGAATATTCAAAACTAATAAATAGTTGATGTGAATTATTTAAAACTAATGAATGATCGTTTTTCCAAAAAAAAAAAAATAATTGAAAAATCAATTGATATGAAAAAATTATTTAAAATTAATAGATGATTGTTTCCAAAATGCATAGATTATGTATAGAATACGGTTAATTATACCAACTACTATTGTTTTTGGGAGAAAGGAACTTTTCAAATTTAAAGTTGATTAAATCGTACATTCGGTCAATTATGTCACAAGAAATATTGAATGGATTAACAATTTAATCTATTGAAAAATATTTATTTAGTCTTTTTTTTTTTTAGAGGGTAGAGGGTTGAGGCCCCCTAAGGAATGGGAACTTCATTCAACAAAATATGCACTAAATTAGCAGGGACCTCAGCAAACCACATCCACTTGTCTAGAGCTTCCTTCGCCATTTGTGCCAAGTGATGAGCCATAAGGTTGCCATTTCGCCGCATATGCGAGACACAGAAATGAGAAAATTGCTTGCTGCGAGAAATGGCACGTTGTAAAAAATGACCAAACGAAGCACAAAGATTGTTGTCTTCTCGGATCGTTTTCACCACAGTTAAAGAGTCACCTTCCAAATGAATGTTGGTTAACCCCAACTCTGCTGCAAATTCCAACGCCTTGACAGCCGCAATAGCTTCAATACAATCCCCCCCATCCTTGTCGAAATTTGCTCCGATAAAGCTGTTATCGACTTACCATGCTGATTACGAATCAGGACCCCCACACCACATGACTGCTGTCTCTTGAAAGTGGCCCCGTCAAATTCACTTTAAAGAAACCTCCAGCCGGCGGACTCCACTTCTCCATACCACGGTCCACTTGAAGCCCATGCAAATTGGATTATGCCTGCCTGAAATCTTACAACAAGACACACACCAGTTGAATAGTTGAAACAGCCGAGCGATCAACATTAGTGAATATGGCGTGATTTCAAGAGGACCACACTCCCCAACATATGCCGAAAAACAAGCCCAATGTATCCTCATCAGAACTACGTCCAATTCCATATGCCCAACTCATAAAATCAAGACCAGCTCCCTTATCTAGCACAAACTATATCGGGCTTTGGGCCACACCTCCTGCACCATCGAACATCCCCAAAAACAGTGCTTGAACGTTTCTGACTCATCGCCACAGCGAGCACATGTATCCTCCATTATCAAATGTCGATGCCAAAGGACTGATTTAACCAGTAGAATATTGGAGCAACACTTCCATGCAAATACCTTAATCTTATTGGGAATCTGGAGGCGCCATACCTGCTTCCAGAACCAAGTAACATGTTACACATCTGACCCAAACCCTCTCCCCTCCCGCATGCTAAGAATCATTTGCAAATGGTAAGCCGAACAAACCGAAAACAACCCACTTCTCGTATAGTGCCACACCAACATGTCAAGTTTACCTTAACAGCAAAGAGGAGTTTGCTTAATGGCATCCACGTCCATCTTCAAAAAAATCTCATGCAACAAATGTAAGTCCCAACATTTCCTTTCCTAATCAATAAGATCACTAACAAACGCACCCGCTAATTGTTCTGCTAAAAATCAGAACGAACATTGGGACAAAGCAGTGAGGCCTCGACACACCTATTTCTGCACCCCCCAGCATCATCTCGTAACGCCCCAACCCAGCACCCCATCAACTCCTCACCACCAATCCAACTTCCAAAAGCGGCCTAGCATTAAAAATACTCTACCATGTGAATGATGGATTCGACCCAACACCAGCTTGAAGAAAATTTGCAAAAGGATAATACTTTGCCTTCAAAATTCTAGCCAACAATGAATCAGGCGACGAAATCAACCTCCACCGTTGTTTGCCCAACATAGCTCTGTTGAAAGCCTTCAAGCACTAAAACCCCATCCCGCCCATCCATTTTGGAACACAAAGAGATTTCCAATTTTTCCAATGAATTTTTCGCTTATTCTCCTACTGTCCCCACCAATAGTTACTCACCATAGAATCAATCTCCCCACAAAGCACATCAGGCATTTGGAAACAGGACATAATATACGTGGGAATAGATTGTACAACTGATTTTATCAAGACTTCTCTACCAGCCGCCAATAAATATTTTCTTTCCACTCATTCAGCCGTTTCCAAACTCAGTATTTAACATAGTTGAACATCACTCGTTTAGATCAACCAACAATGTATGGCATGCCAAGATATTTCCCAGATTCCACCATAGTGCCAACCCCCATTGCAGTCCTCAACACCTCCTGAGTATCCACCTCAACATTCTTGCTAAAGCAAATAGCCGATTTCTCAAGGCTGATTTTTTGTCCTGATGCTAACTCATATTTTTCAAAAATATCTTTAACCACAGTTAATTCTTGCAAGTTCGCAGCACCAAAAAGATGGTTATCATCCACAAAGAAAAGATGGGACACACGAGGACTCCCTCTACACACGGCCACACCAGTGAACTGACGCTCTTCTTCGGCCCGAGTGATTAAAAAGCTGATAGACCATCCACACACAACACAAACAAATAAGGTGACAATGGATTCCCTTGCCGAAGCCCTCTACTGGGAACAAATTTTTTCGTTGGACGTCCATTTACAAGAACTAAATATGACACTAAGGAAATACAATGTAAAATTGTATCCACAAACTGTTGGTTGAAACCCATCCACTCCAAAACACCACGCAAGAACCTCCATTCAACTCAATCGTATGTTTTATTCATATCAAGTTTTAAGGCAAAATGTCCCTCTTTTCCGTACCGCTTATTCTTTAAATAATGAAATATCTCAAATGAGGCAAGCACATTATCATTAATAAGCCTCCGCGCCACAAAAGCACTTTGATTTATAGAGATGACCTCTGGCAATATTTCTTTTCATCCGATTGGCCAATACTTTGCTCACAATCTTGTAGGCCACATTATAAAGGCTAATTGGCCTAAACTCAGACATACATTTTGGATTTGTCACTTTTGGGATTAGCACAATAAATGTATCATTCACTTCCATCACCCCCTTGTGATCATTTAGGATACCCAAGACTGCACATGTTACTTGTTCACCCACTATCGGCCAAAAACATTGGTAGAATAGAGTTGGTTTACCATCCGAGCCCGATGCTTTCATAGGATGCATCTAGAATAAAGCCCGTGACACTTCATCTGCTGTATATACTCTAGCTAACACCTCATTCATCGCCGGAGAAACAACCGTTTTAATTGTATCCAATACAACCACAATACCATGCAGTTGTCCTGACAAAAACAATTCCTCAAAATAGCTCACTGAAATTTTCTCCAAATCCTCAAGTGTAGTGCACCATTCACCCTCAACATTTTCAATCCCATCAGTCCTCTTTTTCTTATGTTGCTGTGAAGCTTTGGAATGGAAAAAAGAGGTATTTCTATCTCCATCTTTCAACCAATTGGCACTCGCTCGTTGGCACCACAAAGTCTTCTCTCTGTCATCGAGTTCATCAATCTCACGACATAAGTTCATACGAACACAGTTGTCTTCTGTTGAGATCACGTCCTGGATCACTTATCTTAGTTCGAATTAATTGTTGGACATGACCAAAAGTGGTCATATCCCACTGGGATAAACCAACACTCACCTTCTCCACAGTGCACCGCAGACTTTCCATACTATACTCTTGAGTTGTGCACCAATTAGCTTTGACAACCTCCTCATATTTTCCATCACGGAGCCACATTATCTCAAAATGGTAGATACATAGTCTACGTCGTTGTCCAAGCATGTTTTGTTTCTGTCCCAACAAATCAATCATAACGGAAATGTGGTCGGACGTCATACATGTGAGATGAACCACGCGAGCCGTCGAAAATAAGCCTAACCAAGTTGTGTTAGCCACCTCTCTATCTAAACATTCACGAACCATCCCAGATGGTCTATTATTACACCATGTAAATTTGGGCTCTGAAAAACCTAGGTCAGCTAACATACAATCTAAAAACACTTGTTAGAAGGCTTCAAACTGGACTCTACTTCATTCGCTCATACCCAATTTCTCTGATGGCAACAAAATTTCATTGAAGTCACCCACAACCATTCATGGTAGATCCGATAAACCATTCAAACGACGAAGCAACTCCCACGAGACCTTTCTGTTAACTACTTCCAGATGGCCATAGAACCTGAATAATCTCCATCGCAAGTTCCCCACGCCCGACTCCACCACAACATCTATATGCCCACTAGAATAGCTTTGAACTGACACCTGCACCTCTGGCCACCATAACAAAGCTAACCCCCCCGACAAACCAACCCCTAGCCAAACCAAGTTTACACCGAACCCACTCCATCCTACTGGACACACACTTTGTTTCCATAAGAAAAACTACATCATGAGCTCGTTTCTTCAGCACAAGCTGAAGATTTCGAACTGTGTGCGGGTTCCCAAGCCTACGATAGTTCCAACTGAGGCATTTCATTGTGTTCGGGGGGGCTGCCCCGCAACCTCCACCGTTGATTGAAGAGAGGAAATATGCTTATCTACCCTCTCAAAGATCTTAACCCTTTTACTACCTTCTAAAGAACCAGAAGAATCATCACGGAGGCCCCGATCACGCTTACCCACAGTCGTCTTCATACCACCATCACTAAGCTTCCTCTGGTCCATCATTTGAGAAAAACTCCATGCCAGCTTCTTCCACTTTTTCCCTACCTTCGATGGGCCAGCAGAAGGTGCAACGTGGGACACACTAAGAATAGGGCTCACCGAAAAATATTTATTTAGTTGATAATTTGGATTATGCAAGCTTGATTAGTAATTTTGTAGCTAAAAAAGTGAGACGGATAATGTTTAAATGATATTTTGTTATGGTTTGGTCACTTTTTATTTGATGCTTGATCTTGAATTATTTTGATCATTTTTCTTATTATATACTTAAATAAATTTTAATAGTTATATATGTAAGTAACCTTTTCCTAAATATAACCAGGGCCTTTGGCTTAGTGGTTATGTAGCAACACTTGTGGTGTGAGGTTGCGAGTTTAACTCCTATGAAGAGGAGTTTGAATATTTGTTGGTGTTTATTCTCCCCCATTATGGGGTTGTTGGGTTTGGGCTTCCACTGATTGTTGACTTTCTAGCTATTGTTGGGCTAGTGGTCCATTTGATGTAAATATTCTCATATTTGTAATTATTCTCCTATCGATTGACACCAAAAAAACAAAAAAAAACCTTTTCCTAAATGCTATCAAATAAAATTAAAAAAAAAATTGGATATATAATCTTTATATCATAGTTTTGTTTATTAAATGCATGAAACACCCCATATCGGAACTATATTTTGGGCCCCAAAAATGTCAGGGCCGACTCTAACAATTACTACCACCGCCATCACCACCACCCCTCCACTATCACCACAACTACCATCCCTCCACCTCCCCCAACCATTGCCATTGGTGTCATAGCCACCACTACCACCACCATAAAAATAAAAAAATAACAAATTTTAAATTTCATCTTATACATTTCACACAATTTATTTTAGTTTAGTACTTAAATTTTTATCCAACAAATTTTCAACTTAATCAAACACCACCTCACTCTCATTGTATCAATGAATTACTCATTGTGGATGTTTAGAGCTTGGACGATTGATGGACTGGTGGATTGGAGTGAATTCAAATGTTTAAATCTTAGTTGTAGGAATCGTGCAACCTAGTGACGATTCTGGGTGAGAAACGTGATTCCCTAGAGAGAAACGTGAAAGAAATTGTTTCTGTGGAGAGAGACACACGATTCTGCCCAAGATGGGATCGTGAAGGAGGAGAGAGAGAGAGAGAGAGAGAGAGAGAGAGAGCAAATGAGAGAGAAACCTGTTCTTGGCTTTGACTTCAACCTTTGCTCTGACCTTCGCCTTCCCTCTCTCGCTTTCTCTGTAACACCCCAAAAATAAAACAATAAGCAACCATAATATTAATGAATCACAAATGCCATTCTGAATATAATATCTTTCCGTGTCATATGAGCTTTTGATACAAAAGGTAATACATGCGATTATGCATTCACAAGTTCTATCCCTAACTCTATAGCATGTGATACCAGTTAGAAACATGGAATATAAGTTAAACAAGAATAAATGCCCTAAAGGCTTACATCTTCCCAAGACTATGCTTGGTTACAATAAAAGCAGATTTAAATTCAATACAAGTAAAGCCCTTGGCTTAAATCAAAAACAAATAGAGCAATACACAAAAAGAAGCCTTCAGCTCCACAGTCCTCCCAAGCGAAGTCCTTGGCAAAGGCATATCATCAGCACCTGAGAATGGTTTTCCCATATAAGGTGAGCCAAAGCCTAGTAGAAATACTACAACACAGTGTATAAATCTTAACAAAGCCATAAGGTGTATGCATATGCAATGCCCGTGTCAAAACATTTTACATCTCTTTCTGAAAACCATGTCATGCCAGATTTATATCTCAATTCATGAAATCATAGCTTTTACATTAGAAAACAGGGCAATGAATTATAACTCTGGGAATCTCAAACAATTACAACCTTTCACAGAAATTTCATCCACGGGAAACCGTCAAACGGGACCCATGTAAACGTAGGCTATACATGCACTACTATTACCATTTTACATAAATTTTGTCCGTGGGATCGGCACTCATGTATACGTGCGGTTTTCGGGACTTTCACCTTGGACACAGGCCAACTTAATTTGGTGTTGCACACCTCCTTCCCAAATTCACCCCTTTTCTCAAAATCATATACATTTTCAATGTATTAAATATGCAACAATGTTCAATGCAAAATGGATGAGAAATTAGTTTTAGTTCACCTAATTCTCATTCAATTTCTATAACAATCACAGTTATCCTTCACTGATAGTCCAAAACAGATATCTCTAAACAGATAAATAAATTTCATCAAAGACACACTTTTTCCAAAATCTCAAAATGGGAGTGATAATACATATTCAACTCCACCATCATTATTAATTAACATCATTTCAATTTCATAATTCCCATATCAATTCCATTTCCTCTTTCCAAACTCAACATTTACATTTTACAGCAAAACCCTTTTCTCTGTGAAAATCCATTTCAATGCAAGAAATATTTCATTTCAACATATATCAACCCCAATTTCATAACCATAACCTTTTTCAAGAAACCATTTGAAAACTCCTCTTTTACATTTTGAGTATAAATCCTAGGTTTTACCAAAAACTCCCAAATCACTATAATCTTTTGAAAGGGCAAATAACCAAGGTACAACTTATACAAAAGTATGAAGAACCCCTACTTCAAGCTTAAAAGATGAGAGACAGTGTGGAGAAACTCAAAGACGCCGAAACTCAACGTTATTCAGACCAAAATGGAGCTCTAAGTGAGCTCTACCTTTTTCTCAAAAACACTAGGGTAGAGAGATCAATGGATCTAGGTGTTTTAGAAGAGAGAATATAAATTTTAGAGAGAGAGTGTCTAGATCTAGAGTTTTTAGAATGTTCACAGAGAGAGAGAGAGAGAAATGAAAAAGTGAAGTAAAAAATGACTTTTACGAACTGATATACGCGCAAACCGCTCGAGCACCACTACTCGAGCACAAGAAGTGACGCTCGAGTGTCAAGACACAAAAAAAAAGTCACTGCTTAAGCGCAAGAAGTGACGCTTGAGCGAAGAATACAAACTCTCAGAAGTTTTGCAGACATGTGACTACCGCTCAAGCTTAAGAATAGTCGCTCGAGCGCAACACCGCTCGAGCATAAGAAGTAATGCTCGAGCCTAGAATGTATCCTCCCAGTAGTTTTGTAGACCTTCCAAAGTGCTGGGAGTTGTCAAAGACAGCTAGAACGCAAGTAGCTATGCTCGAGCATAGAAGCCAAATTCTGGGAACAAAAGTTTTGAAAAACAAGCTACCAACCTATTCCAAATGCAACCAACACATCCCAATAGCCAAACTCAAAGAAGAGAAAGGAGGAATAAGACATGAACAACAATGTAAAACAATGAAACCCGAATCCAAAACATCAAATGTATCGGGTCTAATCTAGAATCGCTATGACCTTCTTCCCTTAAGGAATTTCATTCGTAAAAAATCCAACTTTAAAACCAAGTTTAAACTAATTACAACAATGATAATCAATCAATTTAATACTATGACCCATCCACGAACCATTCATTCTCATCAACATAACAAATAAGTTCTCAACACTGAATATACAATTCACATTTCCAAAATATATACAATGTCCTTATTCAATCAACATAACAAAAGTTTCAATACATGCATCAAACATTAACAAATAAGTCCAGATACTTCTCACGAACTTCTAAATCATGTTCCCAAGTTGCTTCCTCGACCCTGTGATGTCTCCACAATACCTTTACCAAAGGAATCGTCTTGCCTCGTATGACTTGGTCTCGAGTATCTAAGACTCTCACCGGTCTCTCCTCATATGAGACATCCTCGTCCACCTCTAACTTGGTCCAATCCAACACATGTGATGGATCCGACTCATACTGTAACAACCCTCACTTCAACTTAGTCATACTTGCATACATTCATGTATGATCTTGTCTTGTTATGTTACATTTGCAAATCTTGTCTTGTTTTGCTTGAAGTGTTGCTTGCATGCTTTGTTCTTGCCTTGTGTGTTGCCAAGGTCACCTTAAGCCTAGTCACCTTTGAACCTTTTTACACTTAGAACTATCTTGGAACCACTTCAGTTGACCTCTACCATCACCTAGGCATATTGGCCGAGATGTCATCATCTAGGCCGAGGTGTGTGTCACCTAGGCCGAGACGTGCATCATCTAGGCCGAGATATTATCATCTAGGCATCCTAGATCCTTGATCCTTGCACTTAGTGATTTTGTTCCTGGAATGGTATGACCTAGACCGAGGTGTGGCACATCTAGGCCAAGGTGTGGCACAGCTTAGTCAAGTATTGTCCTTCCAAGCCGATGTCGTTGTCACCCTACTTGCCGAAGCTTTGCCCTTAGCTGAGATCATCACTTGCCGGAGTGCTCTTTCCGTCTAGCTTGTTGAACACACTTTGTCATGGTCCTGTCTTGTTAGTCAGTCACCTTTTTTAGTAGAGCCAATCAGCCGACGCCACGTGTCCCAATAGTGGGTTAAGTCAGTGACTGTCGAGAAAAACATATCATTTTGTATCAAATCTTGTCTTTTAGAGAGAGAGACTCTAGGTAGAACAAGGAGAAACTTTTGAGTGAGGGAGTGGGTTTCCAAGCTTGATCCCTAGAGATCGAACCGTTAGATCTGTGTTTTAAGGTTAGATTCGTGATCTACTCTTGTTATCCTTTATGTTGATCTAATCGCATTGCATAATCTAGTATGTTTCATAAACCATACATTGCCTTGAAGTTTGGTTTTAGAAAGAGAAAGTGATATTCATGTGTTCTTGAAGAAAACCATGTTTTGATCCGAAAGTTTGTATCAAGATGCATGTTTTCGTGTTTGTTTTCATATGATCTTCAAGTATGGGTATCAAGGTCCATGTTTTCGAACTCATAGCATGAAACCTCAGATTTTGTAATAACAAGTTATGATTTTAACATGCATGTTCTTCATCTTCTCCATCTTCATGTTCTTCATCTTCCCCATCTTCATGTTCTTCATGTTCCTCAAAGGGAAACCCAGATTTTCCCGACTTCGCTTTTGAATGTGACCGTCGGGACCACACCTCGGCGAGAAGGTGTGGGACCTCGGCCAAGACCTGGTTGGTGCCCAGCATGTTTTCCCGAGATGAGAAACAAAATGTCGAATCATCCGTTTGCATGTGAAGCTTGTTTGAAAGTGCGTTCAATAGACTTTGCCATGTGTTTGTAGGACTTGGACTTTTGCCTTGACCCCGACGTTTGAAGAACTATGTGAGTGGTATTTTTAATAAAGCTATATTATAAAGTTTTGATAAAGCTTTGCTTTGCCTTGTTTTGATAAAAGTATTTGTTCAAGCATGAATGAATATCCCCATTTTTGTGTATCAAGTAAATACGTTTGTTTGATGACATTCTTGGAAAAGTTCTTAGTGCCAGGGGACTATAATGCAACTGCACCCTTGTTTTGAAAGTCCTTAGTGCCAGGGAACTATAATGCAACTGCACCATCGTTTGAGATATCTCCCTTGTTTTGTCTTGTTTTGCCACTGACGGTTTACCGCGTGGGTTTGTTTGTCCGGAACGTCATCATTTGCGATATGTTGATGCTAGTAAGCATCCCTAGAAGCTTGAAGATTTGTTAGATGAACATGGTTCATCCCTTGTTATGTAAAGTTTAATATGTATTGTTTGAAAAGACCTCGGCAATTATTCATGCAAACCCTTTATTATTTATATCATTCACTGAGTACCCTAGCTCACCCTCTCCATATATATATGTAGGTGATGAGCAAGAAGGCGGTGACGAGCAAGAAGGCAGTGACGCCTAGATGTGTTTCGCAAGCTTGTTTTGGATTCTTGTTATGTCGGCTTGATTTGTATTCATGTCGGCAATCTTAAAGATTATGCTTCTCGACCTGTAATACTTGTATTTTGCGTACGTCGGCTTGAGAAGCCTTTTGATCAAGATGTAACATGTACTTTACTTTAATTGTAACCAAGTTGTAACCCATGTCAAGATGTATGCCATTGTATTTGATCTATGCACGACACTTATGGACTAATTAGATTTGTATATATATTGCTTCCGAACATGTTAGCCCCATATGTAATACTCTGATTGTGTGTGTGAAGTTTGAAAGATGGCCTTCGGTAATCTCGGATTACTGGCCATCACGGCACCATTCTACTAGGGGCGGAATGGGGTCGTGACACATACTTTTGGAGCATACTGATATGAAACACATCATGAACCCCAGAAAACAATGGCGGCAAGACCAAGCGATAAGCTGCCTCCAATCCTGTGAAACCCTGTATTCTTTAGGTATTAATATTTTAGTGAGAGGTATTGGTGGTAGTTTGGTGGTGAGATACTTAGATGAGAATCTAACTTATTTTTCTCTATTTACTTTATCTCTTTTTCTCTCCACCTCATTATTATTCATCTCCTTTGTTTTCTAATATTTTTTTCATTATTCTTGGGCACCAAATTTGATTTTATTATTTTTTTCATCATTTCCTAGCTTACCAAGTAATCTTTATTTTTAATTTCTTTAATCTTCCTTTCTCTCCAAGGAAGTTTCTTTTCTGTTTCTCTGAGTAAATCCCTTTCTTGCCCACCTAGTAAAGTTCCTTTCTTTGGCCCCAAGTCTTTCTTTTCTTTTCTTTTGTCCAGACTAACCCGGTCTATAAATTGAGCTCATATCTCAACTTCTTTCTATGGTTCTTCCCATATTTCTCTCCATTTGTTATATAGATATAGAGTTTAGATAAAGAATGTTTAAAGTGAGAGTAAGCATTTTTATATAGGAGGAGAGTTATAGATTTTGTGAAAACCTTACATACATTATGGGTTCGAATTTGGAGATCCATGGCGAGTGTTGGCGACGGAGGAGATTGATTTGAGGTAATTCGGTTAGTAACAATATGTTTCTCTTAATCTCTTTGCAAAGAGTTTATTTTAATTACCGTAAATTAGTACTCCTCTTGATTATTCTAATCGTTTGGTAAATTCTATGGAATTATTCGTTGTTGGTTCATTTGATAACTCTAATTATTTGATAAATTTCATTAAGTTGTTCTGTGTAGTCAGTGTTGATTTGTCTGGCTAAATGACATGGAATTGCTCCGTACATGGATCGAGTAGACCTTGCCAATAGCTTGGACCAATAGCCCGGATAAGCAGTTGTGCTTAGGTGAGGTGGGTGAGGCAGGTCACTGGTCATGTACTGAGTAGGACCGGGTATTTGGTTCTGGATAAATTATCATATGTCGAGTTGGCTTGTTTGTGCAATTTGGTAAATTGCTTGATTATCGAATCTAATCGGTTGTGTAATTGTTGGATCCCTGTTGATTTATTCTCTGTCTGAGCCTTGTTATTCCTGTTGTATTGTATACTTCCCGAATTAATTTGTTTTCCAGGTGTGGAGCAAATCTAGTGGCGATTGGAGTTGAAGCATTTAAAGAATTATTCAGTTGGAGATTTTTGGGTCCACCACTATATAGTGTTTTTGGAGATTTGTACAAATTATAAATTATAGACATTGGTATAATTATTTTGGAGCCAATTTGTATGTTTGAAGTTATTAATTAGTTAGAATTTTAAATTTGAGGTTGAATTGATTTATTAATGACCCAAAAGTTGGGGCATTACAGAATGGTATCAGAGCGTAGGGATTAGGTCTTACATGGATCTATTGGGTGATTAATATTTGGGTTCAATTTTTTAATGCGTAGCGAAAGCGTGTTATTTGAGGAGTTTGTAGTTATCAAATTTCGGAGTATTAGAGCTTGTGAATTTCGAGGACGAAATTTGTTTAAGAGGGATAGATTGTGAAACCTCGTATTTTTGAGGTATCAATATTTTAGTGAGAGGTATTGGTGGTAGTTTGGTGGTGAGATTCTTAGATGAGAATCTAACTTATTTTTCTCTATTTACTTTATCTCTTTTTCTCTCCACCTCATTATTATTCATCTCCTTTGTTTTCTGATATTTTTTTCATTATTCTTGGGCACCAAGTAAATTTGATTTTATTATTTTTTCATCATTTCCTTGCTTACCCAGTAATCTTTTATTTTTAATTTCTTTAATCTTCCTTTCTCTCCAAGGAAGTTTCTTTTCTTGTTCTCCAAGTAAATCCCTTTCTTGCCCACAAAGTAAAGTTCCTTTCTTAAGCACCAAGTCTTTCTTTTCTTTTGTCCCAAGTATCCTTGTTTATAAATTGAGCTCACATCTCAACTTCTTTCTATGGTTCTTCCCATATCTCTCTCCATTTGTTATATAGATATAGAGTTTAGATTAAGAATGTTTAAAGTGAGAGTAAGGATTTTCATATAGGAGGAGAGTTGTAGATTTTGTGAAAACCTTGCATACATTATGGCTTAGAATTTGGAGATCCATGACGAAATATTGAGATTCGAGTGTTGTCGACGGAGGAGATTGATTTGAGGTAATTCGGGTGGTGTACAATATGTTTCTCTAAATCTCTTTGCAAAGAGTTTGTTTTAATTACCGTAAATTTGTACTCCTCTTGATTATTCTAATCGTTTGGTAAATTCCGTGGAATTATTCGTTGTTGGTTCATTTGATAACTCTAGTCATTTGATAAATTTCATTAAGTTGTTCTGTGTAGTCAATGTTGATTTGTCTGGCTAAATGACGTGGAATTGCTCCGTACATGGATCGAGTAGACCTTGCCAATAGCTTGGACCAATAGCCCGGATAAGCGGTTGTGCATGGGTGTGGTGGGTGAGGCAGGTCACTGGTCATTTACTGAGTAGGACCGGGTATTTGCCTCTAGATAAATTAACATATGCCGAGTTGACTTGTTTGTGCAATTTGGCAAATTGCTTGATTATCGAATCTAATCGGTTGTGTAATTATTGGATCCCTGTTGACTTATTCTCTGTCTGAGCCTTGTTATTCCTGTTGTATTGTATACTTCCCGAATTAATTTGTTTTCCAGGTGTGGAGCAAATCTAGTGGCGATTGGAGTTGAAGCATTTAAAGAATTATTGAGTTGGAGATTTTTGGGTCCACCACTATATAGTGTTTATGGAGATTTGTACAAATTATAAATTATAGACATTGGTATAATTATTTTGGAGCCAAATTGTATGTTTGAAGTTATTAATTAGTTAGAATTCTAAATTTGAGGTTGAATTGATTTATTAATGACCCAGAAGTTGGGGCGTTACAGAATGGTATCAGAACGTAGGGATTAGGTCTTACATGGATCTATTGGGTGATTAATATTTGGGTTCAATTTTTGAATGTGTAGCGAAAGCGTGCTATTTGACGAGTTTGTAGTTATCAAATTTTGGAGTATTAGAGCATGTGAATTTCGAGAACGAAATTTGTTTAAGAGGGACAGATTGTGAAACCTCGTATTTTTCAGGTATTAATATTTTAGTGAGAGGTATTGGTGGTAGTTTGGTGGTGAGATTCTTAGATGAGAATCTAACTTATTTTTCTCTATTTACTTTAACTCTTTTTCTCTCCACCTCATTATTATTCATCTCCTTTGTTTTCTAATTTTTTTTCATTATTCTTGGGCACCAAGTAAATTTGATTTTATTATTTTTTCATCATTTCCTTGCTTAATAAGTAATCTTTTATTTTTAATTTCTTTAATCTTCCTTTCTCTGCAAGGAAGTTTCTTTTCTTGTTCTCTATGTAATCCTTTCTTGCCCACAAAGTAAAGTTCCTTTCTTAAGCCCCAAGTCTTTCTTTTCTTTTGTCCCAAGTATCCTTGTTTATAAATTGAGCTCACATCTCAACTTCTTTCTATGGTTCTTCCCATATCTCTCTCCATTTGTTATATAGATATAGAGTTTAGATTAAGAATGTTTAAAGTGAGAGTAAGTATTTTCATATAGGAGGAGAGTTGTAGATTTTGTGAAAACCTTGCATACATTATGGCTTAGAATTTGGAGATCCATGGAGAAATATCGAGATTCGAGTGTAGTCGACGGAGGAGATTGATTTGAGGTAATTCTGGTGGTATACAATTTGTTTCTCTAAATCTCTTTGCAAAGAATTTATTTCAATTACTGTAAATTTGTACTCCTCTTGATTATTCTAATCGTTTGGTAAATTCTGTGGAATTATTCGTTGTTGGTTCATTTGATAACTCTAGTCATTTGATAAATTTCATTAAGTTGTTCTGTGTAGTCAGTGTTGATTTGTCTAGCTAAATGACGTGGAATTGCTCCGTACATGGATCGAGTAGACCTTGCCAATAGCTTGGACCAATAGTCCGGATAAGCGGTTGTGCTTGGGTGAGGTGGGTGAGGCAGGTGACTGGTCATGTACTTAGTAGGACCGGGTATTTGGTTTTGGATAAATTATCATATGTCGAGTTGACTTGTTTGTGCAATTTGGTAAATTGCTTGATTATCGAATCTAATCGATTGTGTAATTATTGGATCCCTGTTGATTTATTCTCTGTCTGAGCCTTGTTATTCCTGTTGTATTGTATACTTCCCGAATTAATTTGTTTTCCAGGTGTGGAGCAAATCTAGTGGCGATTGGAGTTGAAGCATTTAAAGAATTATTGAGTTGGAGATTTTTGGGTCCACCACTATATAGTGTTTTTGGAGATTTGTACAAATTATAAATTATAGACATTTGTGTAATTATTTTGGAGCCAATTTGTATGTTTGAAGTTATTAATTAGTTAGAATTTTAAATTTGAGGTTGAATTGATTTATTAACAGCCCAGAAGTTGGGGTGTTACAGAATGGTATCAGAGCGTAGGGATTAGGTCTTACATGGATCTATTGGGTGATTAATACTTGGGTTCGATTTTTGAATTCGTAGCAAAAGCGTGTTATTTGAGGAGTTTGTACTTATCAAATTTCGGAGTATTAGAGCTTGTGAATTTCGAGGACGAAATTTGTTTAAGAGGGATAGATTGTGAAACCTCGTATTTTTGAGGTATTAATATTTTAGTGAGAGGTATTGGTGGTAGTTTGGTGGTGAGATTCTTAGATGAGAATCTAACTTATTTTTCTCTATTTACTTTGTCTCTTTTTCTCTCCACCTTATTATTATTCATCTCCTTTGTTTTCTAATATTTTTTCATTATTCTTGGGCACCAAGTAAATTTGATTTTATTATTTTTTCATCATTTCCTTGCTTACCCAGTAATCTTTTATTTTTAATTTCTTTAATCTTCCTTTCTCTCCAAGGAAGTTTCTTTTCTTGTTCTCCAAGTAAATCCCTTTCTTGCCCACAAAGTAAAGTTCCTTTCTTAAGCACCAAGTCTTTCTTTTCTTTTGTCCCAAGTATCCTTGTTTATAAATTGAGCTCACATCTCAACTTCTTTCTATGGTTCTTCCCATATCTCTCTCCATTTGTTATATAGATATAGAGTTTAGATTAAGAATGTTTAAAGTGAGAGTAAGGATTTTCATATAGGAGGAGAGTTGTAGATTTTGTGAAAACCTTGCATACATTATGGCTTAGAATTTGGAGATCCATGACGAAATATTGAGATTCGAGTGTTGTCGACGGAGGAGATTGATTTGAGGTAATTCGGGTGGTGTACAATATGTTTCTCTAAATCTCTTTGCAAAGAGTTTGTTTTAATTACCGTAAATTTGTACTCCTCTTGATTATTCTAATCGTTTGGTAAATTCCGTGGAATTATTCGTTGTTGGTTCATTTGATAACTCTAGTCATTTGATAAATTTCATTAAGTTGTTCTGTGTAGTCAATGTTGATTTGTCTGGCTAAATGACGTGGAATTGCTCCGTACATGGATCGAGTAGACCTTGCCAATAGCTTGGACCAATAGCCCGGATAAGCGGTTGTGCATGGGTGTGGTGGGTGAGGCAGGTCACTGGTCATTTACTGAGTAGGACCGGGTATTTGCCTCTAGATAAATTAACATATGCCGAGTTGACTTGTTTGTGCAATTTGGCAAATTGCTTGATTATCGAATCTAATCGGTTGTGTAATTATTGGATCCCTGTTGACTTATTCTCTGTCTGAGCCTTGTTATTCCTGTTGTATTGTATACTTCCCGAATTAATTTGTTTTCCAGGTGCGGAGCAAATCTAGTGGCGATTGGAGTTGAAGCATTTAAAAAATTATTGAGTTAGAGATTTTTGGGTCCACCACTATATAGTGTTTTTGGAGATTTGTACAAATTATAAATTATAGACATTTGTGTATTTATTTTGGAGCCAATTTGTATGTTTGAAGTTATTAATTAGTTAGAATTTTAAATTTGAGGTTGAATTGATTTATTAACAGCCCAGAAGTTGGGGCGTTACAAATCCGCTCAAAGATCTCCAAAGGCCCAATAAATCTAAGAGATAACTTTCCACTCTTCCAAAACCTCATCAAACCCCACCTAGGTGATATCTTCAGGAAGACGTGATCTCCCACGTTAATGGATGACGGTCTCCTCCTACGATCGGCATAGCTCTTCTGACGACTCTGAGCCTTAACCAACCTCTTATGGATAAATACAATCTTCTCTGTTGTTTCTTAGACTAATGCAAAACCTGTCATAGGTGCATCACCCACCTCAGCCCAACACATAGGAGATCTATACGGTCGGCCATACAAGGCCTCAAACGATGCCATGCCAATACTAGATTGGAAGCTATCGTTATAGCCAAACTCCACTATGGGCAAGTGTCTCTCCCGTGACCCCTTAAAGTTGAGAACACAACCCCGAAGCATATCATCTCTAACTGCCCGTCAGTCTAAGGATGGTAAGCCATACTAAACATTAATCTAGTGCCAAAGGCATTCTGTAGGCTCTGCCACAACCGAGCCGTAAAACACAGCTCTTTATTCGAAACAATTATCACAGGGACACCATGAAGGTGAACTGTCCTTAACATAAAGGTTGGTAAGAAAATCTACCAAGTCACTCGTGCACATAGGTACAAAATGTATTGACTTAGTCAATCGGTCAACTATAACCCAAATGGCATCATTACCTTATTGAGTCCTCGGAAGACCTATAACAAAATCCATGGTGACATACTCCCACTTCCATTTTGCTATAGACAAGGGTTGTGACAAACTTGCTAGCCTCTGATGTTCAGCCTTCACTTGCTGACAAGTAAGGCACCTCAATACAAATACAGCTACATCCTTCTTCATACCCTTCCACCAAAACTGGTGACTAAGGTTGTGATACATCTTTATGCCTCCCGGGTGCACCGCAAGGCATAAATTGTGAAACTCTAGGAGTACGTCCTCTCAACAAGACTCCGATGCGAAAAGACAGTCACGGTATCTAACACTCGAGTCAGAATACACATTCGAAGCCTTTCTCTGTCTTCCCACTAGAGATTTTCTCCCAGAGGATTTCTATCTCATCGCCCAACTGGGCCTCTGTAACTCGGTTCACAAATGTAGGTTGTACAACTACAATAAAAAAGGAGCTGACTCAACAGAGTCACCAAGACGCAAGTCAAACACGCCAATAGCACCCAACATCTCCCATTCTCGAATGGCAATACTAGCTATACTGTTAATGGATTTTTTACTCAAGGCATCGACCACTGCATTGGCCTTTCTCGGATGATAGCGCAACTCAAAATCATAATCTTCTATATACTCCATCCACCTTTTCTGCCTCAGATTCAAGTTTTTCTGTGTAAATAGACATTTCAAACTCTTGTGATCAGAAAATACTTCAAACTTCTCACCATACAAATAATGCCTCCATATCTTCAAGGCAAAGATTACCGCCACTAACTCTAGATCATGGGTAGAATAGTTTCTCTCATAAGTTTTCAACTACCGTGAGCCATAATTTACTACATTCCCTTCTTGTATCAAGACACAACCGAAACCTTCTTGAGACGCATCACAATACATAGAATAGCCCAAACTCCTCTCTAGAATAATCAATACTGGAATAGTAGAGTCTAACCTTAAGCTCTTGGAATGATTTCTCACAAGTCTCACTCCATACAAACTTGATTCTCTTCCTCGTCAATCTAGTCAAAGGTGAGGCCAACCTAGAAAAATCTTTCATAAACCGATGATAATACCCGGACAATTCCAAAAAACTACGAATCTCAAAGACATTTTAGGTCGTTCCCAACCTTACACTATTTCTATCTTAGAAGAGTCTACAATCACTCATTCCCCGGATACTGCATGGCCTAAGAACTTCACTTCTTTCAACCAAAACTCACACTTCCCAAACTTAGCATATAATTTGTGGGCTCTAAGAAACTCAAGCACAACCCACAAGTGTTCCTCGTGTTCCTCCTCAGATGGTGAGTAAATCAAAATGTCGTTGACAAAGACAACCATAAAACGGTCTAGAAACTCACAAAAGATTCGGTTCATCAAGTCCATGAATAAGACTGGTGCATTAGTTAACCTAAAAGGCATTAGCAGGAACTCATAATGGTCATATCGCGTATGGAATGTTATTTTCTGGATATCCTCTTCCCTCACCCTCAAATGGTGATAACCCGATCTCAAGTCTATTTTGAAAAAGCAACAAGACTTTTTCAACTGATCAAACAAATGATCTATACGAGGCAATGGGTGCTTGTTCTTAACAGTTACCAAGTTCAACTTCCAGTAATCGATGCAAAGCCGCAAAGCACCATCCTTCTTCTTAGCAAAGAGAGTCGGTGCTCCCCAAGGCGAAGTACATGGGCGGATAAAACCCTTATCTAACAATTCCTGGAGTTAAATCTTCAACTCACTCAACTCGACAGATGCAAATCTATATGATGCCACATAAATTAGTGACGTGCTAGGCACTAAGTCAATAGAGAACTATATCTCACTGTGAGGTGACAAACTAGTAAGATCCTCAGGAAAAACATCCGGGTATTCACAAACTACCCTCAGCAAGTCAACTTGGACTTCATCACACTCACTACCCAAGAAAGTTGTAACAAAATGATTAAGCTCACTCCGACCACGCGGATCATACACCAGCGAAAAAACTCTATCAACTTGGTCGCCCAGAAAATAAAAACAATCACCACCCGAGGTAAATACAGTAACCCTCTGACAGTAGCATTCTATAACATCCTGATACGAAAATAACCATTCCATGCCCAAATGGCATCAAAACTTGACATACCAATCGATGCAAAAGAAAATAGAAGTCAACGACCGGCAACCTATACATCACAACCCTGACATCCCTGGTCCAACACGACATCACCACTAACAAGTGACTCTACCCTGAGCGAAGATACTAACTGAGCCACTTCTAACCCCAATGCCGATGCAAATACAAACAATATAAACTTGAGACCCCTAACTTTTGTAAACCTTATTAAGTCTCTGAAATTTTGAGTTATTATAATAAAACCCTTAATTCTTTGTTTATTTACAAATTTAACTCTAGAATCGGAGACGCATCGCAAATAAACCCGTACAAACCCTAATCAACTCTGATAGCATAGTAATTATTTTTACACCCTACTAGTACGTAGTTAACTATGAGGCCCCTGACCTTTATAATTTTATTTTAAACCTTATCTTTGAACTATTTCAATAGAGACCCTCGATTCCTTAATCGTTTTCAATTTTAGATATAGAGTCGAAAACTCTCACCAACCAAAAACTCACAAACATTGATTGAATCGGAGAACCCAGGAACCGTTTCTAAAACCCTAATAGTAATTAAATTAACTTTCTAAGTATATTTTCCACACAGAAACTGTAGGTTTCCGGTTCTCAGTACAATTCGTCATTTAATTCAAAACAAAGAAACTTTAGCCGAATTAAATTTCCAAATTTTAAATAAGTTAAATACTACACTTAATTAAATGTTCAAGTTTATAAATTAAGACTTTGGCCCTCATATTTTTCTTGAATCACATTTTGACCTAAACCAATACCATCACACACATATGCATATATATACTTATACATTTCTTAAATAAATAATTTTGTACACAAAATATCTTCATATTGTACACAACAAAATCTAAATAAATCCGCCAAATATCTTTGTACATGGCTGGCCATGCCATGCCTATATATAGGTGATGTCCTCTTGGAGACAACTTGCATAATTTAAGGAGAGGAACTTTAAATCATTCATGACTGGGAAAAAAAACAAAAAAAAGATAGGAATCTTAGACTAATTTTTCATTTTAATATATAATTATTAATTTAAAGAGTGCTATCACATGGATATATAACTAGATGATTTTATTTTTTACCTGTTACATGGGAAGTTTAAAAAAATAAATAAAATAAAATAAAACAAAAATAAATAAATAAATTTTTTTTAAAAAAAGAGTGACACTCGTAAGGTAACGGATATCATGTTCCAAATTTAAATGGCTATTTCTCAATTTTGAATGTTTTACTTATCATAATTTATTAACAATAAGCTAAGGTTATTAAATTTTGTTAAACTTGCAAGGAATAATTTGTTTGTGTTCACACTAATCCCTTTTTTTTTTTTTCTTTTTTTTTTTAAATAAATAGGAGCAATATGCTTATTGCTAACTAACATGAAATTATGTATAATGTCAAGATGTTGTAATATGCCTATTTGAACATGTACTCAGAGTTTTGCAATCAATAGCAACTGTACACAGTAAAATTTTTCTAAGCCCAAGTTTGGCAAGTTGAAAAAAAGTCAAAAAGTAAAAAAATTATTCAAAAAGTTAAAAAGTTATCACTATTCATCAAAAGTTAAAAATTACGGCTGCACAACTCTCAATCCTAATTTTTCACTACACACTAATTTATACAATATTTTAATACACATTTTTTCATAAAAATTCAAAAAATTAACCCAAACATCCATATTTTTTTCCTTAATTTTTTAGTCCAAAAAAACAAAAAGTGCACTTACTAGCTACAAAGAACCACTACAACATATAAGAATTTTAAAGACTAATTTTTTGGTCTCTAAAAATGAAAATTTTGTTGCAAAAGGCATTTAGGGACCAATTTCTATCGTCGTGAGGATGGTCGCTAAAAGATCGTCTCGAAAAGTCAAAAACAAGGCTTTTAGCGACAAAATTTTGAAAATATCACTAATAAATAGACTTTTAGAGACAATATTTTTGTCTCAAAATGATTTATTTTTTTAGACAAAATTTGGTCTTAAAATGATAATAATTCATCACTAATGTTTAATTTTCGTTGCTAAAAATATAACGACAACACTTTTCGTAACAAAAATATTTAGTCCCTAAAAAATAATTTTGTTTCTAAATTTTGATCTCTAAAATCTTAATTTTTTGCAATGAACTATTGAAATAATTTGTGTTTTGTGTCAGTAAAATTTTATTGAGTCATACCAACTACAAAGAATTATTGAAATAATTTGTGTTTTGTCTTCAGTAAGATTTTACTGAGTCATACTCTGAGTTTCGCAATCAATAGCAATTGCACACGGTAAAATTTTACTGAGTCATACTAGTCACAAAGAACTATTGAAATAATTTGTGTTTTATCTCAGTAAATTTTTACTGAGCCATACTCTGAATTTTGCAATCAATAATAATTGCACACGGTAAAATTTTACTGGGTCATACTAGCTACAAACGACTGTTGAAATAATTTGTGTTTTGTCTCAGTAAATTTCACTAAGTCATATTAGCTACAAAGAACTGTTGAAATAATTTGTGTTTTGTCTCAATAAAATTTTACTGAGTCATACTCTGAGTTTTGCAATCAATAGCAATTGCACACAGTAAAATTTTACTGAAACATATTTTTTAGGATGAACTACCAATAGGTCCTAATAATTAGATTTAATTCCTATCAAGTCCTATTGAAGATAAGTCTTAGTAAAATTGTCGTTAAAAATAATTTTTTTGTGACAATTTTTTATGTTACTAAAACTTGACGATTAGTGACTTTTTTTGTCATGATTTATATAAATTGTCGCTAAAACCTACGATTAGTGACTTTTTTTATGATAATTTTTTTTTTCATAAGACCTATTAGACAATAAGCTCATTTATTAAGATTTACACGTAAGTACCTCTTTTTTTAAGAATTTTATATTGTTGATAGCTCTTTGTTAAGGATAAGGTTAAGGATAAGGAACCCACTAGTGCAAGTGCACCCACTAGTGCAAGTGCATCAGCACCATCTTCTCATGCATTAGCATCAGATGCAATCACAACTCTCAATGGATGCTCAACTGTGTCCGTAACCACTGGAAAGTAGTTAGAAGTCATTAGGAGTAGTTAGACTCTCAGTTACATATTTTTTCAGTTACATAGCTCTTGTATAAATATACTCTGTAATTCAGATATTTTCTTTAATGAGAATTGTGATCAAACTTTCATCACTCTTATTTGATATATTTTGATAAGAGAATTATAAAAATACAAATTTTATAAAAAATAGAAATGCAAGTCAAAAGTTATTAGAGTTTAAAGTTTCGAAATGGTTTTGTACAACTATTAAGATAAGGAGAGAGGTATTTTTGTCCAAACTTGTTTACCGTTGGTTTGTTAGAGGACCTGCACTAGTATGTAAAAATTATTTGTCCTTATTTTTCTAAACAAATATTAGTAGGGATCTAAATCTAAAACCCCATTAATTATCCCTAAACTATTTGTAAATATTATTTTATTCCCTTGCCTATGAATTCATATATTTGGACCCATCAACTATAAAAGTGTATTTTTTTCACACTTTTTTTTTTTTCCCTTAAAAGCAAAAATTATTCCGTAGGTCAGGAAGACCACCTGTTTGTGTGCTCAGCCAATGATGTTTTGTAGTTTTTCTATCATCTCCTTCTCTTTAGGGCCATGTATTCATTTAGCCCTTTGCTTTTGGTCCAGCACACCACCAACATGGAATTCTCGGATAATAAATAATTACTCTTTCATAAGAGATATTTATATGATTTTTATAGTGAAAATGGGCAAAATATATGAGTTCATAGATGATGGTGTAAAGTGATATTGGTTAATTATTGAAGGGATCTTAATGTTCGTATGTTTTTTGGCTTTTGAAAGTTAAAAAAGTAATTTCAAATGTCCTAATAAGGAAAATCCTTACAGAATTTTAATTTACCAAATACTTATCAGACGATTGTGTAAAAGTATTTTTTTACTTCGATAAAGAGGACTTTAATAATTAACATCAAAGGGAGAACTAATCTTGCATGAAGAGTAATTAATTTAATTGAATGAAGAAAGAGAGATTTCAAGAGAAAAATTGTAATTGATTAATTGAATGACACAATTACAAGTTGAAAGTACATTATTTTGCTACTTCTACTGCTTCAAAATAAAATATACAAATAAGTAAAATGCTGAAAAGAAGTGCTGAAATTTAAAATACAAGAATTACAAGCACAAAATTAATACAAAAGACAAACTAAAAGATCACTGTGTAATTTGTCCGAAAATAAAATATTTTTTTGACCAGGCATCAATACTATTACTGTTAATGATCAATTGAAAATTGAATTCTCTCCTTCCATTTGGTGGAGATTAATTGGGTATAAAAACACAGCTTAGGCAGAGAAACTTGGTAACTGAAAAACCAGAATGGTTACCCAAAGCATTCCAACTGTGGATCTCTCTCCCTTCTGCCGATATGGCAAGAAAAAAGCCAGAGGAAATTGGTCCTCCAGCCTGCTCTGAACATGGCTTCTTCCAAGTTGTGAACCATGGAAACCTTTGAACCCAAATGAGTGCTTCCCAAAACAAAACAAAAAACAAGAAAGAAAAAAATTGTGTGTATATCATCCATTGAAACCTTTGAGTTTGAATTTTTCTTTCTATCCACTTGAACCATGCTAGACGGAATTAATTTTATTTCGCTGGCAATGCCAGAGTGTTTTCGCCCAGACCAAAGCGAGCAGTCAGAGAAAAATACCTGTTCTAACCAGGTTGTATTGTAGTGGTCCTCGTGTATCTTATGCTATTTGCATTGTTAACAAACTGACAGTCAGGTTGTAGTGGTCTTCAGGTATGACAGTTTGTGTATTAACAAACTGTTAGGAATTGGGTGTCCATGTGGCATGACCCATGAACCTTTTGAATTTTATGTTTGAATTTGAATTCAAAACTTATTTAGATAATCACTCATGATATCTATATCTATCATATCAACTGATATGGATAGATGATATATTTATCCTATATATCTGATACGATATATGGGATATGGGATAATGAAACAACGTATGTTTTTCCCATATTGACTATCTCCCATTAAAACAACAATCAAGCCTTTTTGCGTGTGGGTGATACTCATATTATGGTATCACTACACTGATGGGTGTTCGTTGTTCACATTTTAGAAGCACGTGATTTGCCCACGAGATTCTTTGCTTCAGGTTCTATCACCCAAAGGTATGATCTGAATTTTTATCTGCTGCGTTATATTTGATTACATTGGTATCAGAGCATTAATGGGTATTTTCGTGCTTATTTTATGCATTAAAATATGTGTATATTTTTATATAAATATATACACAATATATGCATGAAATTTGTTTTTTTTTTTTTCAAAAACTTTACATGCATGATGGTTTTACATGCTTTAAATTCAGTGTGCAAATCTTACATATTTATAATCTTTGTTTTGGGACATTCGAAACCATATATTGTTTATTAGATTTGGATTTACGTTTGATGAGATACATTAAACCCTAATTTGGGTTCGTTTTTAATTTCTTGATGGCTTAAGGAGGAAGAAATTTATATTCATTAAACGTTATTTTTGAAACCACAAATGTTTTTATTTTGGAAAATGAAGTCCGGCAGTACCAAATTTAGACTAGAAAACACCCCGGAAGGCGGCGGATAAGCCACACGCGCTAGATGACGCTGTCAGCAGCGGCCACGTGCTGCCACACGCTTGCACTCGCTGCCAGGCGCACTACCACGCGCGCCGCACCGAGCCGTGCCGCGCTGGCTTGGCTGCTGGGTGTTAAGGCACTGTTTGTTTTTTTTTAATCTGAATCGCGTTAAATGGTCATAAATAATTGGTTTTAGCTTTGTTTTGAGCATGGTTGGTACTGTTGGATTAGAATAGAATTTTTTTATCTTCTGTAAAATTTTCAAAATCTTATGAAAATAAAAAATATTTTTCATGAGATAATAATTCATTATTTCTGCTTTAAAATGCTTCTGGTGTTGCATGACTAATTTTCTGGGGTTGAAATTTTTATTGTAGACTACTGCAAAGGTTTACTATTTACTGGTATATTTTTTTTCAGATTACCAGATTCTGTAATATTTATTTCTAATTTTATGTGTGTTTATTAGTTATTTAAAATTTCAAAAAATTTCAGAATGATGTACATTCTATTATGGCATAATCTGAATATTAAATGCAGCATATTATTTTTTTAGGGTTTGTAATATGTTGTGATTAGAGAAGCATGTTTAGTTTTTTTTTTTATTATTTAAATTCCATTATTAAATGAATATAGCATGTGTAAATTTACATTAAGATGCTATTGTATAGAATTTATCACGCTTTGTATATGCTATAAGTAGTGGGAGATTGATTTTTTTTTTTTTTTTTTTTTGCGCATAGAATTAAATTAAATTTTGATAATTGTCACTAGAGGTGCAAGAGATGATTACGAGCATAGCAAATTTTCAATCTTGAGATATGTGTAATATTATCATTATTTAATTTAGATTATTTTGCTGCAAAATAATTTTTGTGTTGCTATCATTAATATCCCCTGCGCATTTGTTTACTCTATATGTAGAAATGACTGCTTAGACAGTGGTCGCAGCCTTAACTAAGGGAGAGAAATTGGATGGCGACAATTATGACATATGGCGCCATAAGATCCAATACCTCCTCAATGAGCAAGAAGTGTTGACCACACTTGAACAAGTGATGGTTGAGCCAGAGTGTAGACACCCCGTTTTGACCGTCCTCGAGACTTGGACGTCACCATTCGAACGCATGGTGATCATTTATGTTCGTGTTCGTTTTGAGTTCCCGGAGGCCTCGGCCACGCACCTTGCCTCAGGATCTCTTAACTTGCTTGTTCTGTGCTTGGTTTTGCACCAGGGACTTGTGTTTTGTGCTTCTGAGGGTGGGAAGAGGCTTGTTAGCCACCCCTGAAACACACCGGGCGTGGCATGAAGCCACCGACCGTTCCTTTTTCCTACCGACCAAATGTTTGGTCGGTTGGCACTTATCTGAGGTGCATCGGCATTTTGTGTGGTCAGCCGACCATGCATTTGGCCGGTGGTCTCCTTTTCTGGCCGGTCCCACCTTTTTGCCTTTTTCAGGCATTATGCATGCCAGTTGTGCCAGTTGGAGTGCACAGACCTGTCCTCCATATGTATGGAGGAATTTGCACCCTTTTCGTCTAGCTTCTTGGGGAAGCTTGGACCTTTGTCTTAGCTTCCTCAAGAAGCTTGGACACTTGTCTCAACTTCCTAAGGAAGCCTTAGCCCCTTTGCCTTAGCTACTTTAGGAAGCCTTGACCCCTTTTGATAGCTTCTCTTGGAAGCTTAGCCCTTTTTCCTTGTCTATATAAGGAGGCCTCCCTCCTCCTTTGAGGAGGTTCAGCAAAACCAGAGATAATACATGTATATTTGATATATACTCCACTCTCTCTCTATATCTCCCTCTCTCTCTCTCTCTTCATTTGTGTGTGTTTGAGGGCCAAAAAGTGTGTTTTGTTCTTAGTTTTGCACTAAGACACATAGCATTGCACAATATTTCGACTTTGGAGGTGTTGAGGGTTTGTTCTTGAAGTTTTGAGCTGGTTTTGATCAGAAGAAGGGGGTTGGACTTGCTGTTCTTGAAGTGTTCTTCAAGGGTAAAACTATTACTTTATATTCCCCAATCTTGCATTAGCTTTTACCCCCCTTTGCATGCTGTTTTGAACCTTGTGTATAATTGAAAAAAGTCTTGTATTTGCATGCTTAAGATGTTTCATTAAGGTCATTTTGGTGTTGGGGGTCGACCTCCTCCTCTTAGGCCTTGTTTGGCCCTTTTGTGCCTTCTTTGGTTGAGCTTTGAATACCTTCGTGTGTTGGTCTTCTCACCACTGAAATCCAAAGGATTTTTAGGGGTCAAGAAGAGGTTTTGAGGTCTTGCATAGGGGAGGGACACCCCTCTCCCTTTGTGTCTCTTTTGTCCATGTTTTTGGCTCATAATGGTAGCATGCATGAGTAGTTGTCTTTGGCTCCATTTCAGAGGTTTTTGGGTGTTTTTAGGTCATAATATGCCTCTGTTTTTGGTCGAATTGATGGCCCATTTCATGCATTATACACTTGCCTTGTATTCCCCCATTTTGCGTAAAAGTGCATCTTGCCATTAGACCATCATGCTTGCATGTTTTTGCCTAGCTTTGTGAAGCTTTTGGTCATGTTTCATCATGCTTGAGGTCTGTTGGGTGTTGATTTGGTCATGCCTTTCATGCTTTGTATAGTCTCTTTGCATTCTAGCATGTTGGCATTGGGTGTGTGAGTCATCAGCATGCATTATCTTGGCTATTTCAGTGATTTGGAATCACTTATTAGGTCATTTCAGTCCATGTTTTATGCTTACATGTTTGCATTTTGTTATCCTTTCAATGCTTTGAAGAGATGTGATCCTATGCTCCATATATAAGCCATTGTGCATGCTTATGTGTTTAAGTCTTTGGGGCTGCCATATCAGTGGGTTTTGGGGCATATTTTGATGCATAGAAACTCTGTTTTTGGTTTCTTAGTCCATGCCATGAGTGGTCATGATAGTTGTAGTAGAATGTTCCTTTTTATGCCTTAGTCTTAGGCCCATTGGTATGCTTTTTTGCATGAGCATTTGTCCACTATTTCCACCACTTTTGGCCGCTGTTTTGGGGCATGGCTGAGGCCTCCCATTTCAGTTTAAGACCACCCTTGTATATAGTTTCATGCTTAGCATCATGCATGTTGCATTACATTAGTTGCATGCTTGCATTATATCTTGTTTGCATGTTTGCATATTGTTTAGCTAAGTGCATCACATAGTCTTGTTGTATGCTTGACATGTTCATATTGCATTAGTTTAGCTTGCATGAGTAAGTAGTGTCATGTTGCATTAGCTTAGCATGCTCATATTGTCTTGCATGAGTTGCATCACTTTGCATTGTATATGGCATACATGCATTGCATCTTGTTTGGTTTGGGGTGTCAAACCAAACTTGAGGAATAAGGCGTGTTCATACTTAGAGTGACGAAACACGTCTCACTCCTCGGTCGCCAATGCCCTTGACCTCAACATGATAGGGCATGAGGCATTCATTTCTTTTGTGCATGCATTTACATTGAATGGCAAACTTGGCCTCTTAGGCGATCATGCATCAAAATGCATAATTGATGGCCCGAGGGTCGAGAGCCACTCTCCCTTGAGTCCATTGCATGATAGGGAGTGTGGCCATGTTCACATTTGCTTGAAAATTCCATGCCATACATTGCTTGCCCTCTGCTGCTGTCAACTATAGGATTCTGCAGGACGAAATAGCCAACCGGCCATTTGTAGTGCCGACTGACCATCAGTGTCCAGCCGATGGCCCAATATTTAGTCGATGAGCATATTCCCATGGCCGGTTATCTTATTCCTTGGCCGGTGGCATTCCACAATGCTCAAGGAGCAGTTCAGAAGCAACCTCAGGATTTTCATAATTTTCAAAGGAGCAGGGCAGTGTAAACAAAGGCAACAGTGGCATGGTATCGGGTTTCCGAGCAAGGCAAATCGAGCATGCATCATCCACGCATTCCGAGGCAGAGTTGCGGCGGTCTCTTTAGTTTCATATTTAGGCTGTTTTTGTAAATAATTTATTAATTAGAGGGTTTGTAATAATTAATGGACTAGGATAGTTGATTTGTTATTCAGTCTGTATTATTCTTTCGGACCCTCTGAACTAGGGCAATTGTGTAATAAGTGTTTGTGAGTGTGTGTATGTCTTCCAATCCCCACTTCTTTCTCCCTTTTACTTACCTGCTTTCAATGTTTAGTGCTAGGGCATGTTTAAATTAGCATACCTTATGCTATGCATGCGTGCATCCATACATTTGTCTTGCATGCACCGGGCTCGACACATCATACTAACTGCATTGTATTTCAATTCCAAGTTGAATACGTGTTAGCTGTAGCATCATCACATGCCATCTTAGAATAGCCAAGCCTATTATAGTTGCATCTTGCATGTGTTGCATTAGCCATCTTAACATGAACTAAGATCATGCATATGATTACTAACTAGTTTCTGTTTTGGCTTGGAGTACTCGGTAAGCATTTATGTTTTAGCATCCTTGCATGAGTGTGAGTATTGCCATGATAGCATGCTTACCATGAGGCTATGTGCTTACATGTTATAACTGCCTGAATGCCTATGGGTGAAGATTGGGTTACTTAAATTGGAACAATGCATTGAATGCGAGTCTTAAGCCCACTTGAGGGTGGCAAAATCTGTCTTTTAGCCTACTTGCAAGTAGCAAACTGTTTTCAAAACAAACATGAAATGTTTTGTTCCAATTTAGGCGATCTAGTCTATACTTGTGTGTTGTGCGCATCACATAGTAAATTCTAGCTAATTAACTGGAATAAGAACGCATATGTTTTCAAAACAAGATATCATGTTTAATAGAGGCCGATCTTCGGATCGGGCAAGAGGGGGTGCTCAAAGCTGACCTTCCCCAATCGTACCCAAGTTCCAAAGCCGAGGCAACTTTGGTGATGACGGACACGTGACCTTAGGCAAACGAGTCAGGGTTTTCTAAATTCCCCCAAAATAAAATATTTAGGTGGCAACTCTGTATCCGGCAAAGCAGTCCATGTTTGGCACTTATTTACAAAAATCTGTTTTCCAAAACGATTTGTCGGATTTGGACTCTTTGGTTCAGATTAAGAACCGTGACAATTTGAGTCCAAACTATAGTAAGCTCAGAACGAACAAAACGGGATTCCCTCCCAGGACGTTCGGGGACGTCTACACAGAGCAGGGCAATACAGCTCAACATCGTCGTGATCTTGAAGTCTTTTAGACTTGGCGTAATAAAGATCGGTGTGCGCGCTTTACTATGTTGAGCAGCATGCACAACGACTTGATTAATGAGTTTGAGCATTGCCCGACTGCATTTGAGATGTGGGAAGCTCTCAAGCAAATGTTTGGTATTACCTTTTTGGCAAAGCTATGTGGGCTGACTATGAAGTTTGACTCCTATCAGAAAAAGGGCGCATCACTCAATGAAGCAGCATTTGAGGGTCATGTCAGCCATGATACTTGAGCTTGCGGCTGCTGGGCACAATTTGACTCAAGAACAGCAAGTACAAGCTGTGATTCGCTCTTTGCCAAATTCTTGGGAGCAGATGAAGCAGAACATGATGCATAATAAGAGTGTGAAAACATTCAAAGACATATTGCGTCATTTGGAGCAAGAGGCTGAGCGCCTTAAGGTGGCTAAGTCTAATGGTTCTGCTATGGTGGTTGAGTCGAGCTCACGTAGGACTTCTCAGTTCAAGCGTGGAAAAGCAAAATGTGCGCCTAAGAAGCAAACAGCAGCTGCGCTAAAGCCCAATGGCGCTAGAAATTTCAAGCGTAGGGGCAAGAGAGGTGGCAAGAAGGTAAAGGCTAAATTGACATGCTTTAATTGTAACGAAGAAGGACACTTCACTCGGGATTGCCCTGAGCAGAAGAAGGTACTCCCTTACTTAATTTCTCGCATTCAATGCTTTGTTTTTAGTCAAGCATTAATTGCTCATTCTCCTCATTTTTGGGTTGTAGACTCCGAAGCAACAGACCACATCGCGAGGGACAGAGTAAGATTCGTTGAGTATCGCCGAGTACCTGCTAGGAGCAGAAAAGTTTACATGGGGAACGAGTCCAGTGTGGAGGTGCTTGGCATTGGCACATACAAGTTGAAATGCGACGAGGGTGCACCTTGTATCTTCATGATGTTCTTTATGCTCCAGATATTCAGCGAAACTTAGTTTCAGTTATTAGCATGATAAGCCTTGGTTTTAGCTTTTGTTTTGCAAATAATGTTGTTAGCATTTATTTAGGAACAATTTTTTATGGCTTTGGTTATCTTTCAGATTGTTTTTTAGTTTTGGATGTGGATGATTCTAGTTTTAATAAAAATGCCAATGGCTTTGTTTCTAATATTGCATCTTTTTGTGATAATGATTCTATGAGATGGCATGCTAGATTAGGCCATGTAGGCCAAGACAAGATGACTAGATTGGCTAGAGAAGGTCTTTTAGGCCCACTAACTAGAGTCACTTTGCCTACTTGTGAGCACTGTCTTGTTGGAAAGGCAACAAGGAAACCATTTGGGAAGGCCAAAAAGGCATCTATCCCATTACAACTTATTCATTCTGATATATGTGGACCAATGAATGTGAGGGCAAGTCATGGAGCCCCTTATTTCATCACATTTATAGATGATTGCACGTGTTTTGGCCATGTCTATTTGATTTCTCACAAGTCAGAAGCATTGGATTTCTTTTGACGGTATGTTAATGAGGTTGAGAATGGACGCGAGTATCTATCTGAGCAATTTAAAGTGCTCTGTGAGAAAAAAGGAGTTATCAGGCAATTGACAATTCCTAGGACTCCGCAGCAAAATGGTGTAGCGGAGAGAAGGAATCGCACATTGCTTGACATGGTTAGATCTATGATGGCCCAAGCTAATCTTCTCATTTCTTATTGGGGAGATGCTTTGTTGACTACTGCCTATATCCTTAACCGTGTGCCCTCCAAATCAATTCCTTCCACCCCATATTAGATGTGGACTGGCAAAAAGCCTGATTTGGGCAATTTGCGGCCTTGGGGTTCGGCAGCTTACATACACAACGCTTCTCATAAGTTTGGGAAGTTGGGCCCTAGAGGAAAGAAGTGTATCTTCATTCACTATAGTGAGCATTCTAAGGGCTATGTGTTTATTGGGGAGCATCCAGATGAAAGTGTGACTGAAATTGAGTCACGAGATGTGGATTTCCTAGAATAGAATTTCCCTAGTAGAGGTGAGGTAACTAGAGATATAGAACTCTATGAGATGGAGGTTCTACTTGAAGGCGCACCAAGTAGCCTAGTAGAGAATGAGGAGATAATCCCTCAAGCTCCTAGGGACAGTGGGAGCAATCTACCTGCCCATGGATTAGATCCAATGGATGAGGATTCTCAGGATTCTCAACTACGTAGAAGCAAACGTGGAGCTATACCTCATCGTCGTTTTGAGATTGAAGGGGAAGCATTCGTGATTGCTCCAAGTGATAAGATGGAGCCTAAGAATCTCAAAGAGGCTCTCTCATCCCCTGCTAGTAAAGAATGGAGTACTGCAATGGATGAAGAAATAGAGTCTATGAAGAAAAATCATGTCTAGGACTTGGTTGATTTGCCCCCAGGGCACAAGAGTATTGGGAACAAATGGGTTCTAAAAATCAACCGCAAAGCGGATGGTTCCATAGAAAGGTACAAGGCTCGCCTAGTGGCGAATTTACAATCAACGAGAGGGTGTGGACTATGAAGGAACTTTTTCACCAGTTGTAAGGTTTGCCTCTATTCGCTTAATTCTGGCCATAGTAGCTCAGTTGGACTTAGAGCTATATCAGATGGACGTTAAAACTGTATTTCTCAATGGAGAATTGGATGAAGAGATCTATATGGATCAACCAGAAGGCTTTGTGGTAGTAGGTCAGGAGCGCAAAGTTTGCAAGCTTCAATGATCTATTTATGGCTTAAACCAATCATCCAGAAAGTGGAATCTAAGATTTCATCGAGCCATTGTTTCTAATGGGTTTACGATGATCGATGAAGATCACTATGTGTACGTTAAACGGTCCAAGGACATTTTCCTGATATTGTCATTATATGTAGATGACATATTATTGGCTAGAAATGACAAGGAGATGATTATCGCCACTAAAAGGTGGTTGTTCTCTACATTTGAGATGAAAGACATGGGTGAAGCGAGCTATGTGCTCGGTATTAAGATCCTTAGGGATCGCTCTAGGAGACTTCTTGGTTTGTCTCAAGAGACTTACATTAAGATTGTCCTAGAGCGATTCCAAATGCAGAGCTGCAAACCCATTGACACTCCTGTTGCGAAAGGCGAGAGCCTAAGCCTTGATATGGGTCCTAAGACTCTAGAAGAGAATGAAAAGATGACCCGTGTTCCCTATGCAAATGTTGTTGGAAGCTTGATGTATGCTATGATGTGTACACGTCCTGATATTTGTTATGCAGTTGGATTGGCGAGTCGTTACCAATCCAACCCAAGACCAGCTCATTGGAAAGTAGTTAAGAGGATATTAAGATATCTTAGAGGGACTGCATATTACACACTTTGCTACCAAAGTTCAGATCTACATCTAGTTGGCTATTGTGATGCTGACTGGGGAGGAGACTTAGATGAGCGTAAGTCTACTTCAGGATATGCTTTCATGCTTAGTAATGGTGCTATTTCTTGGAGCAGTAAGAAGCAATCCTGTATCACTTTATCGACTATGGAGGTTGAGTTTGTGGCTTGTTCATCTGCCGTTCAGGAAGCCATTTGGTTAAGGAGATTCCTTCAGCATTTGGATATTGTCACACACACTTCAGATCCTGTGACTATCCATTGTGACAGCATGGCTGCACTCGCTTACGCTAAGGATCCTAAATACCACGGTAGAACCAAACACATTGATGTGAGGTTCAACTTTATCAGAGACATTGTGGCGTAGAAATAAGTGATCCTGGAGCACATCCCTACGAGTCGCATGGTTGCGGACCTTTGACTAAGCCCATTGCTAGAGATGTTTATCTTACTCATGTTAGGGCTTTAGGACTATGTAGGTGATGATATCTATATGTGTATTCAGTTGAACTCATATTTTTTTGGGATATTTATACTATTAGTATTCATATTTGTTTCTATTACACATTTATGTTTACTACTTTTTGCAATGGTTTGTGAATTAGCATACACAAAATAAATAAATTGATATTAGCAGGCAAGATTGACTCACTCACACGAGCAATCGCCCTTAGTGCTAGGTAGCGAGCAAGGATGAGACTAGTGGCTTATTGTATTTGGAGCAAATAGAGAAGCTAAAATTATCCACTAGCTAAGTTGCCTTGGTTGGAGCCAAGATGAGGTCTTGTTAGAGACTAACCATGGATATGAGAGTACCCACTTTTCCATGATGTGCCTGTTATGGATAGCCAGATGCGAGATCTCATTTGATGCCTGAGAGGCGAGCAAATAGAGAATTCGAGTTAGACGCTAGGAAACGACTTGTGTGCTTAAGAGCGACTAGACTAAGATCTGTATGGTGTGTGAGTTTAACATCACTCTTTGGAAGAGTTACTCCACTATAATATGCATTCATACTGCATGTGCTCATCAACCCATTAGCGAGGTGAAAGAATGAATCCCTGCTTCTTCACCGTGTGAATCCTAAAAGTCATTTTTTTCTAAATGACTTCACTTTGTGTCTTTTGTGACCTTTGACTATGTCATAAGATGAGGAGTTGATGTTCAGCTATTTTGGTATGTTGCCTGTGGTCATGTATGATTTAGCCTTAAGGGACATTACTGGGAAAGCGGTCAATTTCAAATTAAATGATATGAGGGTGAAGAGAAGATCATCTAGTTCTACATCTCTGCTCTATATTTACTGTCGACAACTCACATCGCTCTCTATAGGATGCTGATTGGGTGTGAATACAATGCGGGACCTAAAAGAGTCAAACATGCTCTTTGAGGGATTAGAGATGTTTTTGGACCGATGTAGCTAGATGGGTCTGGGTACATGAGACACTATTTCTGCTCATTTTGGGTTGATGTCTCTATGCTGACTCATATTGAGTTTCTAGTATAGAGCTCCTACATGCAGGTGTTGTCAGCAGTCGCACAGTGCATTGGCTAGTATGAGATTGTTCATTTTTTGAGAGATTGAGATAGAGATGTGGCAGTGTCATGCCAACTCATGTGCGAGTGGGAGATGTTAGGAATTGGATGCCCATGTGGCATGACGCATGAACCTTTTGAACCTTGTCCATGTAAGTTTGAATTTGAATTCAAAACTTATTTGAATGACCACTCATGATATCTATATCTATCATATCAACTGATATGGATAGATGATATATTTATCCTATATATGTAATACGATATATGGGATATGGGATAATGAAACAACGTATGTTTTTCCCATATTGACTCTCTTCCATTAAAACAACAATCAAGCTTTTTGCACTGTGACTTGTGTGGGTGATACTCATATTGTGGTATTACTCCACTGCTGGGTGTTCGTTGTTTACATTTTAGAAGCACGTGATTTACCCGCGAGATTCTTTGCTTCAGGTTCTATCACCTAAAGGTATGATCTGAATTTTTACCTGCTGCGTTATATTTGATTACACAAACTGATAGTCAGGATAGACGTAAAGGCTTCTTCACAGTTTGTTTACTACTTCATGTGTATTAACACTGTTTTGACTTAGTGGATTTCGCCATTTATTCAGTTGTTAATGTAGTGTTGAGATATGAAACGGAGAACAAAATATTGTTAGAAAATGAGGTCATGAGAGCATTATTAGGTAATTATCCTCATCTGCGTGCTTCCATTTGTATATAATAGGATTTCATAGTCTCAGTTAGAATAATTACAAATTAATGGAGTATAAACCAGATATGTGCATAGTCCAAATTAAAATTGAACAAAAATGACACAATGATAATTTTTTTTAGACAAATTACATTAGTAGTCTCTATACTTTGACACTTGTATCATTTTGGTCCTTATAATTTAATTGGCTTTATTTTAATCTAGAATTTATGATTTTGTCTCAATATGGTCAAATTAATTATAGTTAGTATTTTTTAATAAAAATACGTACATAAACGACATGTATCATGCTTTTAAGGGCTAAAAATATAAATTTACCAACTAAATTAACCTCAATCAATTTAGTGATAATTTTTCGACAAAAATCATAACATATGTTACCAATTAGACTAAATTGACACAAAATTTAGAATTAATACTCAAATCAAGTCAAAAGTGTAGAGACTAAAATAACACAATGAATAAAATGTGAGAACCATCAATGTAATTAGCCTTTTTTTTTTAATTAATGAAAATCAAGATACAAACAAACCTTAAAAAGATACATCAAATAAAGTGAAGAAAATAACGCAAAAATGCATCATAGCAAGACCGCCTTATCCCAATTAGGTTAGCACAAAAGAGCCTGTCAAATCATATGTCTAACATTGCCGAAAAGAAATGGCTGGAGAGGTTTCAACCAAAAACCAAACTAGTCTAATACAACTAACACAAAGACCAGCAACACCAAAGAAGACCAAAAACAAAACAACCCAATCCAGTGACCAAGGAAACAATACATCAGCCCAAAAGAAAGAACCAAGACACGGCAGTCGCAACGATGACAAAGACAACACAAAAGAATATATTTGGTTAGACTATTTTTGGTGACAAATTTAATTATTTTGGAGTGTTAGAATATTTTAAATGTGTGAAAGTGATTTGGTAAAAAAGTAATATTCAATCAACTTATCACACAAGAATTCAAGTTTCACTCCGTAGCCCACTCAAGTAAGACTTGCATATTTTTGTGTTGCATTCGAAAAAAGGTTTTTCTCAAAATAGAGTTTGATTTCAAGTAAAAATATTTTCTTTAAAAAGTGTTCAAAGCGAAGCGATCAAATGCTCTGTTTCCATAATAGAGCTATTGACTAGTAATTGATAAGTAATCGATCGCTCTTGGTCCAAGACGAAGAAATTGATAAGTGATCGATCGTTCTTTAAAGTGATTGACAAGCAATTGACAGACGATTGATCGCTCTAAGTTGCGATTGATTGTGAGATTTTTTACAAATCCTGTCTTATATTGGTTTTGGAAACTATTTTTTGAGTAAATTACACTTACCTCCCCTAAAGTTTAGCTTAATTTCAGAGGCTTTCTCTGTAGTTTTAATAATTACAAAAAAATTTCCTATTTTTGCTAGCATAATTAAAATTCTCCCAAATCATTAAATTGCTACAAACGACGTTTGCTAGGTAGTTCAAATGACCATATTACACTTGCTTTTGTATTAAAAAAAACACAGTCCCTTCCTCCTTTTATTTTTTTATTTTTCTTTATAATAATTAACCCACTAATCAATACAAACATATATATACATATCTATACTCATATATATATATAGTAAGCATAAATACTGAAAATGAAATATGAAACATAAATACTTAAAAATTAAACTTACAATGTTTACTGGAAACTAGAATACAGTTCTTCAATATACATAACTTGAAAATATGTTTGTAAAATAGAAAATTACAGAGAGAGCTATTTTTGAGGTTATTGGAACTCTCAGTTCTAACTCTGCCTTGCAATTGACTGAATAAGCTCTTTTATAGGAAAAGAGGATGATTGTGAGGCGTGTGAGTTGGAATCTGACTGAAAAGTAGCACATGGGGATACATGGGTGTTGTCTGCTACTTTCGGTAATTGACTGAAAGTTTATTGCTATTTTTGACTATTCTGGACTTGTCTTTAGATGAATAGTGAATAGTGAATAGTGAATAGTGACTAGTGACTTTTTTCACTATTCATTTACTTTTGATGGAGAATGTGACTACACAGTTGACTGAAAGGGAATCAATAGATATATCAGCTGCTTTTCTCAAAAGAAGAGTAGTGATTGAAGCTGACATATGTATGGAATCCAATGACTATTTAGGCACATGGGTCTTAAGCATCTTGAAATTGTAGACCATATGGATCTTGATTATTAGATGCTTCAGAGGAGGCTGAATCGTCTGAAGTTTCGTCTTCAATTTGAATTAGAATGTAATGATACTTGCTATAAACAAATAAATGTTCTTTGTAAATCCCAACAAGAAGAAGATTCCTTAATTGAACTAATTAGTAAATTAGAAAACCCTAAATTAAAAAGAAAAAATACTAATGAATTAAAATCTTTACTCATAAATAAGGATAAAAAAAACCTCATCAAAATAAACCAATAATCATTTTAACCCAAACACTAGAAAGATTCAAAAAAGAAAAACACAAAGAAATTACTTTACAAGATTTACAGAAAGAAATTGCTCAAATTAGAATAACCATTAAAGAATTAAAAGAAAAAGATAAATCATTAGAAGAAGAAATTGTAATATTAAAAATCAATAAAAGTCTTAATGATTTCCAAAACGCTAATACCTCCTCTGATGATTCTAGTTCTAGTTCTGAACCAAATCCCGAAAATATTATTTTTGATAACCGATCAACCAAATCTCATCACAATTATAGTAATCATTTAAATATTATTAATAGACTTAATATTCAAATGACATTAGAAAGTTAAATTGGTCATTAATGATTTTGAGATAAAAGTTATAACTCTAATTGATACCGGTGCTGATTTAAACTGTATTCAAGAAGGATTAATCCCTACAAAATATTATCATAAAACTAATGAATAATTAAGCTCTGCTAATGAAAGTGGAATTTATATTAGATATAAATTACCTAAGGTCAATATTTGTCAAAATAATGTCTGTTTTAAAAGCTCATTTGTTTTAGTCAAAAATATGACAGATAAAGTTATTTTAGGCACTCCCTTTATCTTTTTATTATATCCATTCACTACTACTAATTAAGGAATAACAACCCAGCCTTTCGGTCACAAAGTAACTTTTAAATTCCTATCTCCTCTGGAAATCAAAGAATTAAATCAATTAAAAGAATGTTCCATATCTCAATCTATCAATCAATTAACAAAACAACTCAAATTTCTCAAAGAATAAGTAAAATATAAAAGAATTGAAACTCAATTAGCTAATCCTGTTCTTCTCTCTAAAATTGAACAATTTAAAACATAGTTAGAAACCACAGTCTATTCTACTTTACCTAGTGCATTTTAAAATAGGAAAAAACATGTCGTTACACTTCCTTATATTAAAAACTTTAATGAAAGATTAATTCCTACTAAATCTCGTCCAATTCAAATGAATAATGAATTAGTAGAAATGTACAAAAAAGAAATTAATGAATTACTTAAAAATAATATCATTAATAAAAGTAAGTCACCTTGACCTTATCCTGCTTTTCATGTGAATAAAAATGCTGAACTTGAACGTGGCATCCCACGATTGGTCATTAACTACAAACCATTAAACAAAGTCTTATTCGTTATCCAATCCCTAATAAAAAAGATTTAATCAAAAAACTTAGTCAAGCCGTCATTTTTAGTAAATTTGATCTTAAAGGTGGATTTTGGCAAATCCAAATACTCCCCAAAGATAGATATAAAACTGCTTTTACTACCCCTTTTGGTCATTACGAATGGAATGTCATGCGTTTTGGATTAAAAATTGTGCCTAGTGAATTTCAGAATATCATGAATGATATATTTTACCCCTTCAGTCATTTTTCCATTGTCTACATCTATGACATCCTTATCTTTTGAAAGTCAATCGAGGAACATTGGAAACATCTCCATTCCTTCCTTCAAATTATGAAACATAATGGTTTAGTCATCTCCGCACCTAAGATAAAACTGTTTCAAACCAAAGTCAGATTTTTACGTTATGATATTTACCAAAGTACTATTCTTCCTATTAGTCGTTCTATTGAATTTGCTTCTAAGTTTCCTGATGAAATCTTAGACAAAACTCAGCTACAAAGGTTCTTAGGATCCCTTAATCATATTACTGAATTCTACCAAGACCTTAGGAAAACTTGTCAACCTCTTTTTGATTGGTTGAAAGACAATCCTCCTCCCTAGTCTTCCACTCATACTGCTATTGTTCAACAAGTCAAAAAATATGTCAAGACTATGTCTTGTCTTGGTATTCCTACTGAAAATTCTTTCAAAATTATTTAAACTGATGCCTCTGATATTGGTTACGGTGGTATCCTCCTTCAGAAAATTACTCCAAAGTCATCTGAACAAATTGCTCATTTTCACTCTGGTATTTGGAATAAAACCCAGAAAAATTATAGTACTATTAAAAAAGAAATTTTATCTATTGTCTTATGTATTAGTAAATTTCAAGATGATATTTTAAATCAAAAATTTTTACTACGCGTTGTTTGTAAAAGTGCTAAATATGTTTTGGAAAAAGATATTCAAAATATTGTTAGTAAACATATTTTTGCCCATTGACAATCTATTTTAAGTATTTTTTATTTTAATATTGAATATATCCCTGGTAGTCAAAATTCTATTCCTAATTTCCTTACCCGCAAATTTTTACAGGGGGGATAGAATGACTCCTTTTGTTTCTCATCATAAACTTAAAGTCACCCATTATAGAAACCTTATTTGTAAGAACCCACATTTTATGTCTTAGTCATGTTCATGAGCATCCGTATGGTTATGGCTTGTTAGACTTGCATTGTATGTTGTGACTTGTTTTGCTTAAGTGGGTAAGGTCCATGTCTTGTTTTGAAGCCTTGTGCTTTGTCCAAGTGTTGTGTGCTTGTCTTGTTCATTCCTTGATGTGAAACTTAGGTCACGCCTTGCCTAAGTTATGTTAGCCGATGTTGTGCCAAGCCTAGGTTACGTTACGCCTAGATCATTCCAAGCCGAGGTCATCATTCGTCTAGAAGCACCTTGGAACCCCTTGTCGATCTCGTCCTGGAGTGGTATGACCTAGGCCGAGGTGTGGCACATCTAGGCCAAGGTGTGGCACAGCTTAGTCAAGTGTTGTCCTTCCTAGCCGAGGTCCTTGTCACCTTAGTTGCCGAAACCCTTTTGTTAGCCGATGTCACCCCTTGCCGGAGTGCCATTCCGTGTAGCTTGTTAGATACGCCTTGTTATTAGCCGACGTCGCTGCCTCGCCAGAGAGCCCATACCGCTTTACTTGTTGAACACCCTTTCGCCATGCTTTGTCTGGCCTGTCAGCCACCTTTTTAGGGTAAACCCAACCAGTCGCCGCCACGTGTCTCAGCGGAGGGTTAACTCCAAAACTGAGTAAGGGAAACTATCATTTGGTATCATAACCTTGCCTTTTAGCGAGAGAAGCTCTAGGAGGAAGGAGAAGTTTTAGAGTGAGAAAGTAAGTCTTCAAGCTCGATTCCTAGAAATCGAACCGCTAGATCCGTATTCTAAGGTTAGATTCTTGATCTGCTCGTGATATTCGTTATGTTCATGTCATTGCATTGCATGATCGGAAAGGATTTATAAGCCATGCATCGTTTTGAAGCTCGTTTTTAGAAAGAGAAAATGACAGTCATATGTTCCTCAAGAAAAGTCATGTTTTGATCCGAAAGCTTTTGCCTAGACTCATGTTTTGTGTTCGCTCTTGCATGATTTTCAACTATGGGTACCCAGGTCCATGTTTTCGAACTCGTAGCATGAAAATCCCAGATTTTGTGATGTCAGGTGGTGATTGAACATTCATACTTCTCATGTTTTTCATACTCATGTTCTTCATGATTCATCAGCAGAGGGAAACCCAGATTTTTCCCGATCTCTTTTCCTTAAATGTGGCCCTCGGGAACACACCTCGGCGAGAAGGTGTGGAACCTCGGCCTAGACCTGGTTGGTGCCCAGTATGTTTTCCGAGACCATTTGTGTACATACGAAACTTGTTTGAAGGTGCATTCAATAGGCTTTGCCATATGTTTGTAGGACTTGGGCTTGTCTCGACCCCGACGTTTGAAGAACTAGGTGAAGGGTATTTTTAATAAAGCTATGTTACACTTGCTTTCATAAATCTCGTCTTGCCTTGTTTTGAAAAGTACTTGATCTAGCATGAATGACTATCCAGTAAATTCTCAGTAAATTACTTAGTAAATTCTCAGTAAACTACTAATTAAATTGCCAAAACCTTCACCTTGTCTTGACAGTCCTTAGTGCTAGAGGACTATAAACTTTCGCAGCACAGCTTGTCTTGAAAGTCCTTAGTTGCAGGGGACTATAAGGCAACTGCACTCTTGTCTTGATATGTCATCACCCCTTGAAATAAGTAGATGTTATTAACATCCAAAGAACTTGAAAGCCGGCAAATGAACTTGTCTTTTCCCTTGATTGTAAAGTATACTATGTATTGTTTTGTAAAGAAATCTTGGATATCAATCATGCAAAACCTTTATTTCTAATATCATTCACTGAGTATCCAAGCTCACCCTCTTTATATATATGTAGGTGATGAACAAGAAGGCATTGAGGCCTAGACATGATGCCGATGTGTTTTTGGGGCGCATTGCCGACATGTTTTGGATTAGCGTTTTGTATCGTCTTGAAGATTATGCTTCTCGGCTTATGTTTTTGTTGTTTTGACATATGTCAGCTTGAGAAGCCTTTTGGTCAAGATGTATTTTGTATCTCATTCCTTTAATGTATCTAAGTTGTAAGACTTGTAAAGATGTTTGATGTATGTCATTCCATTGGAGTTATGCACGGCTCTCATGGACCATTCAGTTTTATATATATTTTGCTTCCGCACTTGTAAGCCCCATATTTCATACTCTGATTGTGTGTGATTTTTTTTTTGTAAGTCGGCCTTCAGTAATCTCAGATTACTGGCTATCACGGCACCAAACTACTAGGGGCGGTTTGGGGGCATGACAGAATGGTATCAGAGCACAAGATCCTTATAGTACGTTATTCACACACTTTGAGTCCTAAAGAGCATAGGATTTCCCTTAGAATGATATTAGGAATTGCATCATATTGCTTGCTACTTGACTAGGTGTGCATCATTTCGGCATAGACATTCATTACTTGCATACGTGTTATCTGTTCAGTTGTTTTAAAGTCTCATCTTACATTCTCCTAGCATCATGAGGAGAGGTAGACCTCCAGTTGGCCGAGACCATTCAGAAGATAGGTTGGAGAGATTGGAAAGGTTAGTCGAAGGCTTGGTTCGTGAGCAGAGACAACCTAGGCCACAGGATACTGGTGCCACTTCCACGCAAGCCGAGCAGACGAATGGCCGTTATACAGCTCCACCTCCTCCGGTGCCGCAAATGCCATTACAGCAAGCTTTGTACGGGAGCGACACGATAACCCTAATCAGAGAGTTCAAGAAAATGAAATCGCCGAAATTTCAAGGAGGTATAGAACCAATGAAAGCCGAGGCATGGGTTTTAGAGATGGAGAAATTGTTTGAGATCTTCCCCAGTACAGACGCCCAGAAGGTATCCCTGGCAGCATTCACACTGGACGACGACGCTCGTAGGTGGTGGATGATGGTACGAGAAAGCAATCCGAGTTTGACTTGGGCAAAATTTTTGGAGTTATTCTACAACAAGCATTTTCCCCTGAGCATCCGAGATCGAAAGACCACAGAGTTCCAGAATCTGACGCAAGGGAACAAGATCGTGGCAGAATACGATCGTGCCTTTACTGAACTGGTGAGATATGCGCCTCATATGGTTGACGACGAATACCGAAAAGCGAGGAAGTTCGAAAGTGGGTTGCGTGGACCGATACAAGATCGGGTCAACATGCTCAATATGCCGACATACGCCGGAGTACTGGACAAGGCCATCCTGGCTGAAGCTAATTTGAACCGATACCAGAGTTCAGGTGAGGGTCAGAGGAAGAGACAGAATTATGATAATCGCCGAGTTCCGTTCAGTGCCAGGAAGAAGATGAATACGGACAGTTCCATTAACTCAAATCAGGAGGGTAATGCTAAACCGGTGTGCGCGAGTTGTGGAAAGCTACATTTCGGGGTTTGTCGTTGGGCAACAGGGGCTTGTTACGAGTGCGGCGAGATAGGTCATCGCGTGAAGGACTGCCCGAAAGCGAGGACCGATGATGGGAAGAGGAATGGAAGCACCTTAGGCTCTGCACAGAAGAATAACATCGGGGGAATACAGGCGAGGCAGGGCAGAGTTTTCGCATTGTTGCCAGGAGACGCCCAGAATGCTGAAACAGTGGTGTCAGGTACCATTTCAATTTGTTCTCAAGATGCATACGTATTGATTGATTCGGGTTCTACGCATTCATTTGTGTCCACTATATTTGCCGAGAAGTTGAATAGGGAATTAGAACCCCTTGATTACATATTATCTGTGTCTACTCCGTCTGGGAGAAATATGATTGTTACATCCATTTATAGGGCGTGCATTGTTGTGGTTGAGAGGGTAGAGTTGTTAGTTGATTTGATGCCATTAAGCATGACTCACTTCGATGTCATATTGGGAATGGATTGGTTAGTAGCGAATCATGCATCCATTAATTGTGTTACTAAGAGCGTCACATTAAAGGCCCCAAGCCAAGCCGAGGTCATTCTCCAAGGTAGAGGAGTAGTGCCCCCACCTTACTTAATCTCATCCATGAAAGCCTACAAGTTGATCCAAAAGGGATGTCAGGGTTATTTGTGCAGTATACTAAGTAATTTGAATGGAAATGTCGAGTTAGCCGACATACCTGTTGTTGAGGAATTCCCCGACGTCTTTCCAAATGAGTTGCCTGGCCACCTTGTCGATAGGGAAATAGAGTTTACTGTGGACATCCTGTCAGGAACACAATCTATCTCCAAAGCACCCTACAGAATGGCCCCAGCCGAACTTAGAGAACTGAAATCGCAATTACAAGAATTGTTGGATAAAGGATTCGTTAGGCCGAGCACTTCACCGTGGGGAGCACCCGTTCTATTTGTTAAGAAAAAGGATGGCACCCTTCGTCTTTGCATTAACTACAGAGAACTTAATAAGGTGACCATTAAGAACAAGTACCCATTGCCTAGGATCGATGATTTGCTTGATCAACTACGAGGAGCACGAGTCTTTTCCAAGATTGACCTTAGGTCGGGCTACCATCAGCTGAAAGTCAAAGCCGAGGACATCGAGAAAACAGCTTTTCGGACAAGATATGGCCACTACGAATTTTTGGTAATGCCCTTCGGAGTAACCAATGCCCCAGCAGCGTTCATGGACTTGATGAACAGAGTCTTTAAGCCGCATCTAGATGAGTTCGTAATTATTTTTATTGACGACATATTGATCTATTCTGAGAGTACGAGCGAGCACGAGAACCATCTGAGACTTGCCCTGCAAATCTTGAGAGATAAGAAGTTGTACGCCAAGTTGAGTAAATGCGAGTTTTGGCTTTCCAGCATTTCATTTTTAGGGCATGTGATTAATGAAGAGGGTATATCAGTTGACCCCAGTAAGATCGAAGCCATAGTAAATTGGCCGACGCCGACCAGCGTGTCCGAGGTTCGTAGTTTTCTGGGTTTGGCAGGATATTACAGAAAGTTTGTGAAGGATTTTTCGAGGATTGCAGTACCATTGACACAACTAACTAAGAAAGGAGCAGCTTATGAATGGACTAGTGAAAGAGAATCAGCCTTCCAGGAGTTGAAGACGAGGTTAGTTACAGCACCAGTTCTCGTACTACCATCGGCTAACGAGGGATTTCAGATTTACAGTGACGCTTCACATAAGGGCTTGGGTTGCGTGTTAATGCAAGAAGGTAAAGTCATAGTGTACGCGTCTCGACAGTTGAAGCCCAATGAAAAGAATTATCCTACCCACGATTTGGAGCTAGCTGCCGTGGTTTTTGCTTTGAAGATATGGCGTCATTACTTGTATGGAACATCTTGCCAAGTTTTCACCGACCACAAGAGTCTGAAGTACTTGTTCACTCAAAAAGAGTTAAATATGAGGCAGAGGAGATGGCTTGAGCTACTGAAGGACTATGACATGCAGATTTAGTATCATCCGGGTAAGGCAAATTCCGTAGCCGACGCATTAAGCAGGAAGTTGGTTGGAAGTGTGGCGTGCCTGACGACGATTTCAGTGGAGCCGACCATTATTGAGGAAGTGAAGACTAGGCAGATAGAGGACAAATTCCTTAAAAGAGTAATTGATGAATTCGTCATCAAGCCGAGGCCAGGATACACCATTGAGAACCAAGTGCTTAAGTTTGAAGGGAGATTGTGCGTGGCCGACGTGCCAGAGTTGAAAAGGAAGATTTTGCAAGAAGCCCATAGCTCCAAGTTTGCCATTCATCCAGGGAGCACCAAGATGTATCAAGACGTGAAGCGGACTTTTTGGTGGCCAAACATGAAAAGAGAGATAGTCGAGTTTGTATTTCAGTGTCTGTGTTGTCAGCAAGTGAAGGCGGAACACCAGAGACCGGCAGGACTACTTCAACCCTTGTCAATTCCTGAATGGAAATGGGAGCACATCTCCATGGATTTCGTAGTGGGTTTGCCGAGGACGCAAAGAGGTATGGATTCCATTTGGGTTATAGTCAACAGGTTTACTAAGTCAGCTCACTTCTTGCCTGTCAAGACTACATTCAATGCCAACCGACTTGCCGAATTGTACATGAATGAGATCGTTAGCTTCATGGTGTGCCGATGTCCATTGTGTCAACCGAGACCCGAAGTTTGTTTCTAGATTTTGGAAAGTCTACAAGGAGCCTTGGGACAGAGTTGAGATTTAGCACAGCCTTTCACCCCAGACCGACGGACAGACAGAAAGAACGATTCAGACACTCGAAGACATGCTCAGACGTGCGTGTTGGATTCCAGGGAAGTTGGGAATCGCATTTGCCATTAGTAGAGTTCGCTACAACAACAGTTATCAAGCCAGCATAGGCATGGCGCCGTATGAAGCTTTGTATGGAGGTAGTGACAGTGTGATCGCCGATATGTTGGACTGAAGTAGGAGCAAAGCTCTAATTGGCCCCGAGTTGGTCGAATGAACAAACTGAAAAGATCAAACTCATTAGCAGAGGATTAAACCGCACAGAGTCAACAGAAGAGTTATGCGATCAAGAAAGGAGTGAGTTAGAATTTGAAATTGGGGATCATGTATTTTTGAAGGTCTCACCGATGACAGGAGTTTCGAGATTTGGGAAGAAGGGTAAACTTGCACCCGCGATATATTGGGCCATTTCAAATTCTTGAGAAAGTTAATACCGTTGCTTACAGACTTGCTTTGCCGCCAGATTTGAGCCAAGTCCACAGCGTGTTCCATGTTTCAATGTTGAGGAAATATATCGAGACCCACTGCATGTAATAGATTATTTCGGGGTTGCAGTTAATGAAGACCTAGGCTACGAAGAGAAGCCGATGAGAATTGTTGACAGACAAGTGAGACGGTTGAGAAACAAGTCGATACCGATGGTAAAAAATCGAATGGGGAGCATTATGGCAAGGAGGCCACGTGGAAAAGGGGAGGAGATGAAAATTCGTTACCCGGAGTTATTCGTGGACAAGGTAACTTGAGTTTGGGGACCAAACTTCCTTAAGGACGGTAGACTGTAAGAACCCACATTTTATGTCTTAGTCATGTTCATGAGCATCCGTATGGTTATGGCTTGTTAGACTTGCATTGTATGTTGTGACTTGTTTTGCTTAAGTGGTAAGGTCCATGTCTTGTTTGAAGCCTTGTGCTTTGTCCAAGTGTTGTGTGCTTGTCTTGTTCATTCCTTGATGTGAAACTTAGGTCACGCCTTGCCTAAGTTATGTTAGCCGATGTTGTGCCAAGCCTAGGTTACGTTACGCCTAGATCATTCCAAGCCGAGTCATCATTCGTCTAGAAGCACCTTGGAACCCTTGTCGATCTCGTCCTGGAGTGTATGACTAGGCCGAGGTGTGGCACATCTAGGCCAAGGTGTGGCACAGCTTAGTCAAGTGTTGTCCTTCCTAGCCGAGGTCCTTGTCACCTTAGTTGCCGAAGCCCTTTTGTTAGCCGATGTCACCCCTTGCCGGAGTGCATTCCATTGAGCTTGTTAGATACGCCTTGTTATTAGCCGACGTCGCTGCTCGCCAGAGAGCCCATACCGCTTTACTTGTTGAACACCCTTTCGCCATGCTTTGTCTGGCCTGTCAGCCACCTTTTCAGGGTAAACCCAACCAGTCGCCGCCACGTGTCTCAGCGGAGGGTTAACTCCAGAACTGAGTAGGGAAAACTATCATTTGGTATCAATAACCTTGCCTTTTAGAGAGAAAAGCTCTAGGAGGAAGGAGAAAGTTTTAGAGTGAGAAAGTAAGTCTTCAAGCTCGATTCCTAGAAATCGAACCGCTAGATCCGTATTCTAAGGTTAGATTCTTGATCTGCTCGTGAATTCGTTATGTTCATGTCATTGCATTGCATGATCGGAAAGGATTTATAAGCCATGCATCGTTTTTGAAAGCTCGTTTTTAGAAAGAGAAAATGACATTCATATGTTCCTCAAAGAAAGTCATGTTTTGATCCGAAAGCTTTTGCCTAGACTCATGTTTTGTGTTCGCTCTTGCATGATTTTCAACTATGGTAACCAGGTCCATGTTTTCGAACTCGTGCATGAAAATCCCAGATTTTGTGATGTCAGGTGGTGATTGAACATTCATACTTCTCATGTTTTTCACACTCATGTTCTTCATGTTCATCAGCAGAGGGAAACCCAGAGTTTCCCGACCTCTTTCCTTGATGTGGCCCTCGGGAACACACCTCGGCGAGGAGGTGTGGAACCTCGGCCTAGACCTGGTTGGTGCCCAGCATGTATTCTGAAAACATTTGTGTACATAAGGGACTTGTTTGAAAGTGCATTCAATAGGCTTTGCCCTGTGTTTGTAGGACTTGGGCTTGTCTCGACCCCGACGTTTGAAGAACTATGTGAGTGGTATTTTTAATAAAGCTATGTTACACTTGCTTTCATAAAATCTCGTCTTGCCTTGTTTTGAAAAGTACTTGATCTAGCATGAATGACTATCCCTACTTGTATATTAAACACTATCTTGTTTTGATGACATGTCTTGAAAGTCCTTAGCTGCAGGGGACCTATCTTGTTTTGATGACATGTCTTGAAAGTCCTTAGCTGCAGGGGACTATAATGCAACTGCACTCTTGTCTTGGAATGTCATCACCCCCTTGTATTAAGTAGATGTAATAACATCCAAGGAACTTGAAAGCCGGCAACGAACTTGATTTTTCCCCTTGATTGTAAAGTATACTATGTATTGTTTTTGTAAGGAATCTTGGATATCAATCATGCAAAACCTTTATTTCTAATATCATTCACTGAGTATCCAAGCTCACCCTCTTTATATATATGTAGGTGATGAACAAGAAGGCATTGAGGCCTAGACATGATGCCGATGTGTTTTTGGGGCGCATTGCCGACATGTTTTGGATTAGCGTTTTGTATCGTCTTGAAGATTATGCTTCTCGGCTTATGTTTTTGTTGTTTTGACATATGTCAGCTTGAGAAGCCTTTTGGTCAAGATGTATTTTGTATCTCATTCCTTTAATGTATCTAAGTTGTAAGACTTGTAAAGATGTTTGATGTATGTCATTCCATTGGACTTATGCACGGCTCTCATGGACCATTTAGTTTTATATATATTTTGCTTCCGCACTTGTAAGCCCCATATTTCATACTCTGATTGTGTGTGATTTTTTTTTTGTAAGTCGGCCTTCGGTAATCTCGGATTACTAGCCATCACGGCACCAAACTACTAGGGGCGGTTTGGGGGCGTGACATTATTTACCAAACTGCTTTCTATATTGCTAACCTTAAGTCAGCCAAAAAGACTACTCGTCGAGCACAATATATTCAATTTCACCAAATAACCAGTTGCCGCAATCTACTTGCCCATTATACTAATTGTCTTAATTACCATTTGAACAAATTGGATATCCTCAGTAGATGCTAACCAACTTCTGTTTGATCACCAACTGATGTCAAGTCAAAAGCCTTCTTCTAAACTTGCCATGGTTCTAACCAATCAACTTGTTGTTGCCCCTCTTATTGACCTAGTCAACCGTTATCATATATAAGTTGGTTTGGGAATATTCCCAAACCAACTTATATTTCTGCACATGCTTCTGACCCATTTGCTTCTTCTCAATCACTTACTCCTTATCCTCCTAATCCAGTTAGAACAACCATAACTGATTATGTTAAATCCCAATCAGTTTACCTATTCTTCAAAGAACCAATCCACAAGAATATTAATAATGTTCTTGATTTAGTCAAATCTTATTTCCCTCCAGGATGGCATTTCGCCCTTTTCCATCCTAAAAAGTCAATTACCTTCTATAAAGATATTCTTTTCCATCATCAGTCAATAGTCATTAAACCCATTTATGATCGAACTTATACCAGTAAAATCATTTACCATTCTCTATATATTAATAATATTGTTTCTCTCGATGAATAGGGTCTCCCTTTTCAACTTCGAGATTTACCTAGTCATACAATTCAATACAGTTGTTATGATTACATCGATGCTTGCTTTAAAGTCCTTCTGCGTCAAAATGAGTCAGTTAGTCACTCTTGCTTTTTTCAATTTGATCACAAATTCAAGTCAGAAATTCCTACTTGGTTTTTACGATGATGGACTTAACATGGTGCCATCACTGATATTATCCCTTCCAACATATTGGAGCAAGTCAATTATTTCTCCACTGTTTACAAACTTAGTCCACATAAACGTCAATTTCCTTGGTTACTCCATTTTCCTTGGATATTTAAATGGCAATATGCTATTTCTGAAAATTTAGTCACCCGACAACATTTTGTTAAATGGTGGGATGCATTTAAGTCTCTACGCATAATTGATTAAGTCTAGCAAGAATTTTCAGTCAATATTCATGCTCCAACTCTTGCAATGGTCAAGTCCTCTCAACAAAACACAACTGTTTCAATCACTCCAGGAAGCCCACTTTCTCTATCAACAGTAAGACTTGGGAGCCCAACAGCCAGTTCTGGGCCTTCCAAACCCAATTCATCCAAGTCAAAGCCCAAAGCAAAGCCCAAGTCCACTTCTAGTGATGAATTAATCGAAATGGCTAAACTACTCATGGCCTAAGCCAAGTCACAAATTGAACACGAAACTTCAGATGATTCAACCTCCTCTGAAGCATTTAACAGTCAAGACCCATATGGTTCACAATTTCAAGATGCTCAGGACCCATGTGCCTAAATAGTCATTGGATTCCATATATATGTCAACTTCAATCACTACTCTTCTTTTGAGAAAAGCTGCTGATATATATATATATCTATCGATTCCCTTTCAGTCGACTATGCAGTCACATTTTCCACCGAAAGTAAATGAATAGTGAAATGAGTCACTGTTTACTATTCATTATTCATGCAATGACAAGTCTAGAATAGTCAAAAGCAGTAATCAACTTTCAATCAATCACCGAAAGTAGCAGACAACACCCATGTGCCCCCCATGTGCTACCTTTCAGTCAGATTCCAACTCACACGCCTCACAGTCATCCTCTTTTCCTATAAAAGAGCCTCTTCAGTCAATTGCATGGCAGAGTTAGAATTGAAGTTCCAATAACCTCAAAATAGCTCTCTCTATAATTTTCTATTTTACAAACATATTTTTAAGTTATGTATTTTGAAAAACTGTATTCTAGTTTCCAGTAAACATTGTAAGTTTAATTTTTTAGTATTTATGTTTCACATTTCATTTTAAATATTTATGCTTACTATTGCTTTTTCCTTCCGCTCCCCTATTTCGGTATCAAAGCCAAGTTTGTTGATGATGTTAGCTTATTGCTTAGTTATTTCAGTTTAATTCTACTCATTTCATTCTTTGTATTTAATTCCAGTCATCTTATTTCTTATTAACTTATCTCTGTTTTCCACTTTACCAGTAGCCACCCACCTTTCGTCCCACATCTTGTATAAGTCCTTAGGATAGGCAGTTGATAGATATCCGAAGAGGATATGAGCAAACACATAGTATGAAAAAGCATGATAAGTTATCCAAGAATTTAAGAAAATTGAATTAATTTTACCACATCGCAATAAGTTAATTATTCCAAAGTAACTCTTCAGTTAGCTCTAGATCTACAACTCTAGCTCCTATACCTAATTCAGATTTAGTCATAAACGAAGAAGAACATGAATTCCAACATGTTAAAATCAATTTAAGTTGGAATATCCCAAAAGTACCAGTTAAAGAAATTTATAAAACCAGTTTTTTAAAGTCATCTTTTAATGTTAATTTACATGTTAAAACTACTGAACAAGTTTATGCTTTAATTAAAGCACGTGAAACCTGCCAATTATTATCCAAAGAGTCAATTAAAAAACATATAAAAAAATGGTCATAATTTTATACATCACAAATTAATCTAGGTTAAAATTAAACTATTAACTCAGCAAGCTAAAAATACTTCCACTTCCCTACATATATATATATATATATATATATATATATTTGTTTGGGAAAGATTATAAGAGAGAGAGAGAGAGAGATAAGAAAAATAAGAAGATGAAGATGAGCATACAAAGTTTTTTTTTCAATCTTCCCTATATATAATTTTGGAGATGTTAATGAAGATGAGCATATAAAGTTCCCCATATATATCTATGTAATATACATGTATACACACACACACACACACACACACACACATATATATATATATATATATATCTTTGATGAGAAACATTATATAAAGAGAGAGAGAGAGAGAGAGTTTTTTGCTTCTTTTTTTTTTCTTATACTTTTTTTCTACTTATTTTTGATAATTTGCACGGCTTATTTATACATAGTAAGAAAAATGTAGCTCAATATTTCTTACCTGATTAACAAAATTTTAAAAAATAAATATAAAAATGAAAAAAAAATCTAATCCTGTTTCCATAATATATAATTAATTGATAGGGAATGAAGAAAATTGTGAACAATAAACTATTTAAACGGTATGTCATTTCTTACTACTAAAATTAAAATGAACTTTAACTGAATGAAGAAATTACGAGAATAATAAACAGCTCAAACATTTTTCATTTATTACACGTAAAACCTATATATCTCAATTTTGTTTCTCTCATTTAAAATATTTTTATTAATTTAAATCTTAAAATTAATTCAAACAGGAAAAATTAATATTTTTCTTACCATCGAGAGTACTAAGAATTGGTGAATTTATTCTCAAGGGAGGTAAGTGTAATTACCAATGTATATATAAACTAGAGATCTCAGAAGGGTAGTATTGAGATTTTCAAAATAATTATGGATGACATCAACGGATTCTGTTTGATTTTGTAACAGTGGTATAACTTTGGGAGAATCTTGATAATATCAGCAAAAGCAAGGAAGATTTCTATAATTATTAAAAAAACAGGGGAGGTCTCTGCAATTAAGCCAAACCTCAGGGGAGGTAAGTGTAATTTACCCCCCTTTTATCTATCTATCTATTATAAAGTGAACACCTCTTATGGTGTCCTGAAGCTTTACTCTCCCCATGCCATATGGCAGTATTTTTTATTTTTTTAAAAAAAAGTTAAACAAAGAGATGGGTACGAGGACTCATACCACTTAAGCTAAGTACACATTATAATATTAATTTCATTATTATTTTTTTTTATTCCTACTTATTTAAATTGCACACACATCGTGTGTGCCACCCACTAGTATATATATATATAAACCTCTATAACTCCTTTTTTATAGCCCAGACATTACAAATACAACCAAAATTTGTATAAACCCTAGAAACTTTTTGAGCATATTTTCCAATCATTGAGAAAAACTTAAGTTGTCTTTTTTAAAAAACCTAAAAAACTTTGCGTACTTTGCATTATTATGTTCTAGATCACACCCAAGGCAAATTAGGTAATTGGGGCCATTGAAAAACGCAAAATTGAGAGGAGGAGATTCATGGTGTCCTCCAAGTCATTGTATTGTATTTACTGGCTGGGTCAAACTGTGTTCATGGAGTACTTACAGTTTAGCAGTCACAAATAGGAAAGAACAACCCAATATACCTTTTTAGATTGTGTGTTTACGTTTTACACACTATTGTCTTTTGATCCTACTCTCCCAAAAAGCCGGTTGAGGATGAATTTATAGTGAATTGTTCCAATGTTGTGAGCACCTACTCAGGAAATGAAAAAAAAAGTACCAAGTTGGGTGTAAGTATCTTTCATCAAGCTCTTATATTACAATCCTTTTTCAGTGTTCAATTTCTTTTGTTTTCCTGAGTTTCCTGAGTAACCAAACAGAGCGATCCAGCATAAATAACACAAAATTTGAACTGCAATAACATGAGAGAAATAAGTGGTGTTGGAGGGCTCAAGCCATTGACAAATAACAAAATTCATGCAAAAGGTAAAGGACATACATTGAAAACCCAAAACTATGGATTTCTTTTCCTTGAGAAAGCATTAGGAAGGAAAAAAATATATATATAAAGAATTAAGAACAAGAAATTTCACCTCATTGAAACAATCGTGGAAGATGAGCCACAATAATACTGAAGTCATATTGGAGCAGACTTATAGAGACGTCCAACCTTTAATTGGATGATTTGCTCAGCTTGGGGCAGGATTAGCGATAGAAATCATATTTGAGTGAATTGGGATTGCAAGTTAAATAACCCCCATCACTCGTTTAAAAGGTGTAAGAGAGAAGGTCCAAAAGCTAGATCCACGCACTCTATTGAAAAACAATTAAATTTAATCCTCAAGAGCTATAATTTACAAGCAGCAAGAACTCACAAACAATTAAAATTAATCCTAAATGCTGTCTGCATCCTTGTGAGAAAATCTATATAACAATTTTGAAGTTTACCCTAGTTGCTTATGTTGATATCTTTGAATTGTCATACTTGGCCTACATTTTGGATGCTTGATATGAATCCAAACTACACATCCAACAACCCAAAACCAGAGTTGAGGAATACCTCTCTCTCACCAACACTGTCCTTCCTTTTTATGCCTCTTCACAAATTGATGATGACCCCACATCAAACAATTGGTACTGAATCTATGATAGAAGCTACAACCAATCGACACCAATAAAAGCTATAGCTAGTATCAACATAGGCACCAATCAATGCCTTTGTTTTTTCGAGTGTCTACTTCTTGGTTCCACCACAGACAGTGGAACTAGAATCATCTCTCTTTCATCCTCCTTCCAATCGTATGCATTTACAAAAAATTAAAAAAACCTAAAATTATACCTAGGTTAAAGCAATAAAATTAAAGAATAACTAATCAATAAAATCCATGCCCAACCTGAACATTGATTAAAAATAGGCTGGTCAAATAACTTTCCAAATCAATTTGATTCACTTTTGAATTCCACAAAATTTGAATCCATTCAAACCAATTAAACAAAAACAAATTTGATCTTTGCTTTAATAGAGACAGGAAGAGAACCACCAACTCCCCACTGTGTTCTTTATTATTATTATTATTATGAAGACTTTCAATGAACATTCCAAGTAACTTCAATAACTAATATATTCTTCCAGTAGTGACATACATGATGGCTACCTCCCCTTTTTCTTGTTTGCTTCTGAAAATGTAATTCAAAGACATGCATTAGATATAAAAAACAAAACAAAACAAAACAAAACAAATAACTCCCCACTCTTTTCTTTATTATTATTATTATGAAGACTTTCAATGAACATTCCAAGTAACTTCAATAACTAATATAGACTTTCAGTAGTGACATACATGATGGCTACCTCCCATTTTTCTTGTTCGCTTCTGAAAATGTAATTCAAAGATATGCATTAGATATGAAAAAAACAAAAACAAAAACAAAAACAAAAACAAAAACAAAAAAACAAAAAGAAAACCAAAACCAAAAAAATAAAAATAAAAATAAAGGACAAAACAAAGTTATGACCCTCAATTCAAAGACCTACATTCCACATAAATTGAACACATTCAAACCTATTAAAGACAAACAAATTTCATCTTCATTAATACAGTTATTTATAGCAAGCAACTCTTCTCTTTGTAATAGAGACCCTAATAGGCAGAGTTCAACTTTATGATGACATCAAAGAACACAATCAAATTAAACATAGCTCAGGAGACCACCAGGAGCATTAATGGTTGAAACACTATTGTCCTATATTTAAACAAAACAAAAAGACCAAAACAAATTCGCAACTACACAGACCAAACTTTTTTTGTTGTTCTATCCCTCAAAAAAAAAATAGTAATTCAAATTGAGAGAGATTGAGAGTAGAGTGACCAGAGATCAAGAAAGGATCTAACAACTAAATGCAACAACTCAATTGTTGTTCAATACAAACCACATTACCTGCGAACATCTCAAATAAATTAATTACTGGGCTACAATGGCTTCGACTAGATAAAATATCCCAAATACTTGACAAAAGTTCATGTATGAGATTCATATATATTTCAAATATTTAGATATAAGATTTCAAAAAATAAGCCCCTAATTTCAATATTCATCAATAGATCAATTGCATTCTCAACAATACAGAAGGACAATTTCCAAACTACATATTTCAATAGATCAATGTCCACAAAATTCAACATTTTTGCTAATAATCAATTTGAATGATTCTTCAAATATAATATTTTCCTAGCAAACATGATTAATGACAAAGGAATTTGTACTTAATAATGAACGCCTATTACATCATTAATTATTTTCAAATAATATAGTCATGTTAATCTTCACTAATTGTTCAAGTAGTCCTTCATTTAGTCAGTTGAGCTAAATTTGAACTCTTCCATAGTTATCCACATGAATATTCACAAAAGGCAATGAAGTTGCCATAGCACATAAACAATAAAAAAATTCCTTTGTAGAACCATAATGATAATGACAACAATAACAAAACTTCAATAGCAATTATAACATATCATCTAACACATCCAAGTAGTGGACCTACCATATAGCGATCCCGGGTTTACCCTTGTTGTATAATGATCCGGACATGTGTCCGTGGATGTTGGTAGTTGTTTATTATCTTGTTTGCATCCTTTTTACTTTGTATATTGAGTTATAAGATGTGTTGGGCAGGTTTGTTACAGGTTGGTTGTGCTTGGAAGCCTAGTGTTACTGCCCAGATTTCTGGGCCTTCGCTCGAGCGAGGAGTTGGCCGCTCGAGCGAGAGTTGAGTTCGTGTCTGGTGGGTCGAGCCAGAGTGGCTTCGCTCGAGCGAGCGCTTGCACCTGGTTCTGGACCTGAGAGTTGTGTTTCTTGGCTCGAGCGGTCTGGTTTGCTCTTCGCTCGAGCGAGAGGTCTGTCGCTCGAGCGTGCGTCTGGTTGCAAACCTGAGGGTTCGAGTTGTTGGCTCGAGCGAGCATTCTTTCGCTCGAGCGCACTTTTGAGTTTTTAGCTCGAGCGAGAGCTTCTGTGTCTGGTCGCTCGAGCGACCAAGTCTTCGCTCGAGCGAGCGTGTTTTATATCAGCGGACAGTAGCGTTTTAAACATCACTTTTTCACTTCTTTTTTTTTATCAAACCTAGATCCGAGACTCACTCTCTCTACACTTATATTCTCTCTAAGAATTGATCTCCCTAGAGTGTGAATCTAGCCTAGGGCCTTTGTTAAAAAGATAGAGGGCACTGAGAGCTTTGTTTTAATCTGAAAAAGTTTGGATTTGGAGCACGTTGGTCTTCGAGTCTTCATCTCCTTTTTGGCTCAAACTTCGAGGTAGGGATATCCTACTCCTCTCTATGGATTTTGTCTTTAAATTTTAGTATTTTGAGATGTTGGGGTTGGTTTGGTAATTTTGTGAAAGTTTGGGGCTTTTGTGAAATTATACAAAAGTTGGGGTTTCATTCATAATAAACCTAGATGCATGTTTGGCATAGAGAAATGGTATGAATGTTGAATTATTGATGAAAATGGGACCTAAGGGTTGAAATGTTAATTATGGGAATTGACCTAATTACATGGTTTAATTAATTGAGATAATTAATTGTGAAGAATGAGGAAATGAAATGTTGATTGAATATCCATTGTGCATTTATTTTCTGTTTAGAAATAACTGCTTTGGGCTATCGGTGGACGATAGTCGTGATTGTTGTAGACAATGCATGATGATTAGGCAAACTGAAACTAATCAATGAAATGTGTCGGAGGTAATTGAACACAATCTTTCTGAGAACTTAGAGCTTTGTCTATTTGTCAAGTTTTCTGACTTAGGCATCGGAGAGGTTTCCGGCACACACCCGCCGGCTAGCTCACGTTTGTGTTTTCAGGTGACGAAGCGACGTCGTACGGAGGAGCGTGGACTTGGTCAACAGGATTATACGAGGAGAATTATTTCCTCCCCGTACAATTATTCTATCATAGAGTAGCAAAATAGGTGTAGGCCATAGTAGTGTGACTCCAAATCAACACCCATAGCCTAGAACATTAATTGGGTCTACAAGGCATCGAAAAATCATAACTCTCAGCTTTTGGTTCATTAACCATTAGCCTATTTTTCTACTATGTTATCCAAAGGACCTTATGTTCACATCATATGTAACATTAAATATAATATTACCCAAAATGCAAAATAAAATGCCAAGCAACTTATATAATCAATTAATAAAGTCAATAAATTGGCTTTTGAGGGCACAAATGCTAACATTCTCCCACTTGCACTCAAAACCAATTACACATGTATTTAATACCATTCTCTTTTAAATAATTTCGAAAATCATCTAAAATGTATTCTCCCCACGATCTAATTGAAGAGCTTTGATACTTTTTCCAAGTTGCTTTTCTACTTCACTATGAAATTCCTTGAACTTTTCAAAGGATTCAGACTTATGTTTCATTAGGTACAAATAATCATACCTAGAATAATCATCAGTGAATGTAATGAAATAGTAAAAACCACCTTTTGCTATGTGATTTATTGGACCACAAACATCTGCGTGTATTAATTCCAAAACTTCTGTGGCTCTTTTTCCCAGAAATGGAATTTTAGACATTTGTCCTTGCAAGCAGGGCTCACAAAATTGGATAAGGCTCAATTTTTAAAAAATCTAAAGGCCCATCCTTGACCAATCTATTCAGATGTTCTAAATTGATATGACCAAGTTTCAAGTGCCACATGTAAGTTTGATTAACATCCCCTTTACTTTTAAGGGGGTAACTGTAGACACCCAATTTTTGACCATCCTCAAGACTCGGTTGTGCTTTCAGGTACATCCGGACACAAGTTCAATTGCTCGTCGGGTATTCAACTTTTGCTGCAGAACGTCACAGGTTCGAGCTTTCCAAACCCTGTATCCCTTCTGCCTCATTCTTCGACAATGACTTGGTCCCTTCAGAATGTGTTTCTAGGTGCACTGTCGGCCACCTTTTGGCCCTGCCGGCCTTCACTTTGTTGCTGCCGGCCATTGATTGAGCCTGTCGACCATCAATGAGCCACTGCCAGCCATTCCTGATGGCCGGCAGCACCCCTGTCTCAGCAGGTTTCACTCCAGATCTTTTGAGCCAGCTGAAATCCTTTTATCTACCCTCCATACACGTGTATGGAGGGATGAAGCTCTTGCCAAGCTTCTTGAAGAAGCTTTGCATTGCTTTTCTTCTATATAAGGAGAGAGCCTCTCTCCTTAGCAGAGGTTCAGCATTTTGAGAAGAAATATCTCTCTCTCTCTCTCTATATTGTTGTTGATTTGTGCCTTGAAGTCTATTTTCCTTGCACTTTTACACTACAACACTTAGAGATACACCTCCATCTTTGGATTGAGGTTCTCGGGAGTAATTCTTGAGCTCTAAAAGTGAGGTTTTACCCCCTGAAGTTGCTGGTTTCGAAGCTGATCTTCAGGGGTGAGCTTCTTTCCCTTTTTAGCACCTTTTGTACCTCATTTTGGCCATCCTTGCATATTGTTTTAGGCCTTGCTTACAACTGAAAAAAGTCTTGTATTTAAGTGCTTTTGAAGTTTGTTTAAGGTCTTTTGGCTGTTGAGGGTCTTCAACCCTCTTGTTAGCCTTGTTTTGAGCCATGCCTTAAGGCCTCCGAGCTAGCCTTGGTTTGGCCTTCTAACCACTAAAATCCAGTAGATTTTCAGTGGTAGGCATGTGGTTTTAAGGCCTCAAATCAGAGGGGGTGGCCCCCTCTGTTTTGGTTTTTGTTTGCTTGTATTTTTGGCCTTCCAAAGGAGCATGCCTCTCTGTACTTTTGAGGCTTGGTTCAGGCCCTTTTTTGTGACTTTTAGGACCTTCCTTGGCACAGTCCATGGCTGGTTTGGTCACCTTTTGCATGCATCTTGTATGTGTAGTGTAATCCCATTTGTAGCTCATCAAAGTAGCATGTTTGCCTAGCTTGTGTTGAATCCATTTCAGTAGGTTTTTGGTGATTTTTTTCCATGCCTTAAATCTGTTTGGGGTTGTTTTGTCACTCCATGCATGTGCAATACACTTGTAGTGTAAATCTCATAAACTAGCTTTATATGCTTCTTGCTTTAGCATGTCATCCTAGCTTATGTTCAGTCCATTTCAGCATGTATTTGGTCATCATTTGGCATGTCATGACTCTATCTTTTGCTGGTTTGGTCGTGTTTTGCATACTCCATATACTTGTAGAACAAATCTTGCTTACTAACTTTATGTGCATGATGTCTTGACTCATCATTCTAGCATATTTTGGCTTTGCTCCAGCATGATTTTGTTCTTATTTTGAGGTGTTTTAACACTGTTTCAGGCTTCCATGGCCATATCACTCATGTTTTGTATAGCTATAGTGTAAATGCTTAGGCTAGCCTTTGGTTTTGAGGCCCCTACCATGCCATACATGTGATGTTTGCATGCTTTGCCATAATTCTAAATGTTATTTCAGTCCATAAAATGTGGCCATACACTTGCATTTGACATGCTTTTAATGCCTTGGAGCCTTGGCTCTTTATGCCTCATGAATGGATCATTGTGCGTACCATTAAGCCTAAGCCTTTGGCTCATCATATCAGTGCATTTTTGGTCTTGTTATACCATGATGTAACTCTGTTTTATGTTGTCCAAGTCATGCCATGTTTGGTTTCAATAGGTGTAGTGCATTACCTCTGTTGTAGCCTTGCATGCTCCATGTATTTGGCCTTGTGTTCTAGCTTGTGTTGGCTAGCTTCGAGCTTGTTTTTGGTCTTGTTTGGACCTACCTTGGGACTGTTTTAGGTTTCTTTAGCCCTTTGAGGCTTGCTTTGTATGGCCATGGCTTAAGTCCCTTTGCTAGTTCTTAGCTTTTGAACTTCATGCATGCTATGCTTATGTTATGTGTGCGATTTGGCATCATTCCTAACATCATTTCAGAGCATGTAGTATTGTCATACTTCCATGCTTGTCACCCTTTAAGTGTACTTAAGAGTTGCATCTTTGTGCCTTAATCCTTGAGCCAATTGGCATGCATGTTTGCCTTGCCTTTTCATGCTCTTCATACTATCAATTCATCAGTTATTGCCACTGATTTGGGCATAGTTGAGGTCTGCCCATATTGGTTTAAGTCCATCCCTTGCATGTTATTGCATGCTTGTCTTGCATATTGTTGTATGCTTGCTCTATCTTTCCATGTTTTCGTATGCTAGTTCCATTACATGTTGTTGCATGTATATTACACTACATTTTGCATGCTTAAGTCATATTGCATGATTGCATTTTCAAGTTAGCATTGTGTATGCCATCCTTGCATTGCATTGTTGTTTGAATTAAGTATTAATCCGAGCACGAGGAACGAGGTGCCTTTCATACTTCAAGTGATGAAACGTGTCTCAATTCTCGATCGCCGATACTCTTAATGATGCATGATAGAGTTTTAGGCTTTATGTGTTTATTTGTGCATTCATTTCATATTGATTTGCACAAGTTGGATCTTTGGCCATCATGCATCGGGATGCGTGATTGATGGTCGTAGATCAGACTATGCCTCTCCCTTGATATTTTGAGATGATATGGGGTGGCATAGTGCGTACATACCCTTGGGAGACCCTCCATTTTCTCTGTTTTATGCTTTACTGCAGTTTGGTGTCCCAGCACATTAGTGGCCGGCAGTGCCTTGCAGATGGCCGGCAGTGCTTTGTTGTTGGCCGGCACCCCTTCATTTTTGGTCGGCAGTGGCTCCCCATGGCCGGCAGGCCACTGATGCACTCCCCAACATGTTTTTGGTAAGGTTCAGCAAGAATTCCTTGAGGACAAGGACACCCTGCAAAGAGAGCCTCTAAAGAGCAACCGGAGAGCTTTTCGGGGCGGCATCCGAACATGCATCCTCTCCTTCTTCGAACAGAGCTGGGGCAGCTTATTTTTCATGCTTACTTATTAGTTAGCATGAATTTGTAATAATTAATTAATTTGTTAATTAGTTAATTCTTGTAATAATTAGTTGTAACTAGTTATTCAATTCGGTTGTGTAATAATCAATTAGCTTGTTAGTTAGTTAATTAGTCGGCTTGTATTATTTATTCGGACCCTCCGTCGAGAGGGCCAATTTTGTAATAAGTGTGCGTGCGTGTGTGCATGTCTTCCAACCTCCATTTCTTTCTCCCTTTTACTTACCTGCTTTCGTTGATTAGTTTTAGGTCTTGTTTCAAATTAGCATCCTTATGCTTCGCATGTTTGCATACATTCATCTATTTTGCATGCACCGGGCTTGGCGCATCATACTAACTGCATCGTATTTCAATTCCAAGTTGAATACATGTATCAATTATCACATCTCATATTCCATATTAGAATAGCCGAGCTTATTTCTAGTTGCATTTTGTATGTGTTGCATTAGCCATCTTAACATGAACTAGGATCAAGCATTGATTACTAACTAGTTTCTGTTTTGGCTCGGAGTACATTGTAAGTGTTTATGCTTTAGCATCTCCGCATGCGTGTCATTGATTGCCATGAAAGCAAGCTTGCCATAAGGCTAACTGCTTAATTGATATAAACTGCTTGAATGCCTGTGGGTGAAGGTTAGATTACTTGAATTGGAACGATTCATTGAAATCCGTGTTTTTAGCCTACTTACGAGTAGCAAACTTCAAACCATTTTCCAAACAAACGGATATGCGATGCTTTGTTCCAAATTAGGCGATCTAGTCTATACTTGTATGCTGTGTGCATCACATAGTAAATCTAGGCTAATAACCAGAGTAAGAACGCATAATGTTTTCCAAACAAGATTTCATGATTAGTAGAGGCCGATCTTCGGATCGGGCGAGAGGGGGTGCTCATAGCTGACCTTCCCCAATCGTACCCAAGTTCTTGAGCCGAGGCAACTCTGGTGATGACGGACACGTGGCCTTAGGCAAACAAGTCAGGGTTTCCTAAATTCTCCCAAAATAAAATATTTAGGTGGCGACTCTGTATCTGGCAAAACAGTCCATGTTTGGCACTTCTTTACAAAAATAACTTTATTCTTATATTGAATGATAGTTTCCAAAGCTTCATCATTGGTTCGAATTAAATAAACATAACTATATCTAGTATAGTCATCTATGAAAGTGATAAAAAAAAATTTCCCACCTCTAGTTTGAATTGATTTAAAATCACAAATGTCACTATGAATTAATTCAAGTGGTTCCATACTTCTTTCAATTGTATGGAAAGGAGTTTTGGATAATTTTGCTTCAAAATTCTATATTAATTAATCTACACAAAGATCCATAATTAACATGTCCTAGTCTACCATGGTACAAATTTGAAGACTCAAGCAAGTAAGAAAAAGATGTATTTTTATTAATAACAGAGGGTATAATAGTCTTTACATTCATTTTGAAAACGCCATCAGACATGTAACCTTTTCCTTCATACATCCCGTTTTTGGTAAGTACGAACTTGTCACTTTAAAAAACTAGCCTAAATCTATTTTTACTCAACAGAGATCCGGAGGCTAAATTCTTGCGAATGTCCGGTACATGCAGCACATTGTTGAGAGTGAGTTTCTTTCCTGATGGCTGTGCCACATCTTGGCCTAGATGCGCCACACCTCGGCCTAGGTCGTACCATTCCAGGACGATATCACTTGGGTACAGGGTAACATCTCGGCTAATGTGGTCAAGGCAAGGACGGAGGTCAACAAGGGGTTCCAAGATATTATTACTAGACTAAGGGATGACCTCGGCTAGGAATAACATCGGCTAGCATAACTCAGACAAGGCGCGACCTAAGTTTCACATCAAGGAAGGAACAAGACAAGCATACCACACTTAGACAAATCACAAGGCTTCAAACAAGGCATGGATCACATCAGCTCAAGCGAAACAAATCACAACATACACATGCAAGCTAAACAAGTCATAATCATACAGATGCTCATGAACATGATGAGGACATAAAATGTGGGTTCCTACACTCAACCTCTGACTCAGCCGCAAAGTCCGCTGCCAACTCTACTGGAGGAAGTGCGAGTAAGCCCTCGTCATGTGGAACGTCGTCAGCCATCTGAGATAGATGCAAAAATAAGCAAAAATGAGCAAATGATGAAATTTTGAACAAATCAAACCCTAAGAGAGAGAAAATTCAAGAAAAGTTGAAAACTCGCGAAGAGTGAACTAACCTCGAAAGAAATCTGGGGGAAATGATCCTCGAATGGGGAAAATCACGAAAGAGGCCTCAGATGCAATTTCTGATCGGTTCAAATCGAAGAAAACCAAGAGGTTTTAATGATTCAAGATTGTTTAGGGTGCTGGGAAACGCGTAGAACGTGCGAATCTAGAGAGAAGGCACACCTAGAGGGCAAGGGAAATGATTTCTATGCAAGGGTTTGTGAGGAAATTGGTTAATTTTGGGCCTATTTAAAGACCCATGGCCGAAAAGACCATTTTGTTCGAATCTGCCACCGATGGCCAACAGGGGCACATCGATGGCCGGCACAACTCTATCGATGGCCGGCAGTGGCCAATAATGGCTGGCAGCAGCCGGCGGCTCTCCCTGATGGCCAGTAGTCCTCCACCAGCTTCCTCTGCCTATTTTGTCTTGGTATGTGTCCCTGGGTTCCCACAATCCCGAGGAATGCTCAAAATTTGATTCAAAACGCCTCCGTGGAAACCCAGGAATCATGTCCTCAATGTACGATGGTTGTCGCTCATCAATGCGCACAAGGTGTATCCTTTTTGACGCATCACAAACCTTCGGGAAGTAAACCGGAAGTCCCCTTTCAAGATGTCTTCATTAAGCATGTTTGTTTTTTTGTTGTTGTCACCTTGCATTCGCTTATTAAATTAAACACCCATTCTTTATATTTGCATTGTCTTGCATCTAGTTCATATTTGCATTGTCTTGCATCTAGTTTATATTTACATTATTTTGCATCTAGTTCATATTTGCATTGTCTTGCATCTAGTTCATATTTGCATTGTCTTGCATCTAGTTCATATTTGCATTGTCTTGCATCTAGTCTAATCTGCATTGTTTTGCATCTCATCCAATTTGCATTGTTTTGCATCTCATCAAACTTGCATTGTTTTGCATCTCATTAAACTCGCATTGTTTTGCATCTCATTAAACTTGCATTGTTTTGCACCTCGTATTACTCCTTTAACTTGCACTGTTACGCAGATTATGTGCACTGTTATGCACTTTTTATTTTAACTTGCGCTTTTACGCAGGTTATGTGCGCTGTTACGCACTTATTATCTTAACTTGCGTTGTTACGCAAGTTATGTGCACTATTATGCACTTATTATCTTAACTTGCACTGTTACGTAGGTTATGTGTGCTGTTACGCACTTCTTATTTTAACTTGCGCTGTTACGCAGGTTATGTGCGCTGTTATGCACTTCTTATCTTAACTTGCACTGTTACGCGGGTTATGTCCGCTGTTACGCACTTCTTTTTTTTAACTTGCGCTGTTACGTAGGTTATGTGCGCTGTTATGCACTTATTTTCTTAACTTGCGCTGTTACGCAGGTTATGTGCGTTGTTATACACTCATTATCTTAACTTGCGCTGTTATGCAAGTTATGTGCGCTGTTACGCACTTGTTTTTTAACTCACGCTGTTACGCAGGTTATGTGCGCTGTGACGCACTTGTCTTCTTCACTTGCGCTGTTACGCAGGTTATGTGCGCTGTGACGCACTTGTTTTCTTAACTTGCACTGTTACGCAGGTTATGTGCGCTGTTACGCACTTGTTTTCTTATCTTGCACTGTTACACATGCTTATTTCTTTAACTTGCGCTATTACGCATGTTTTATTCCTTAAACTTGCGTTGTTACGCATGTTTTATTCCTTAAACTTGTGCTGTTACGCATGTTTATTTCTTTTAACTTGCGCTGTTACGCATGTTTTATTTATTTTACCTGCGTTGTTACGCATGTTTATCTCTTTAACCTGCGTTGTTACGCATGTTTTATTTCTTCTACTTGCGCTATCACGCATGTTTTACTTGTTTAACCTACGTTGTCTCGCATGTTTTATTTGCGTTGTTTCGCATTTCTTTAACCTGCGTTGTCTCGCATGTCTACTTCTTTAACTTGCGCTGTCATGCATGTTTTAACTTGCGCTGTCACGCATGTTCTATTTGTTTTACTTGCGCTGTTACGCATGTCTTGTTTGCGCTGTTACGCACATGTCTCTATCTTGTGCTGTTACGCATACTATCTTTAACTTGCGCTGTTACGCATGTTCCACCTGCGTTGTCTCGGACCCTCAGGATTGCATTGTCTTGCACCCCTTCACTTGCGTTGTCACGCACTTTTCACTTGCATTGCTATGCATGTTTCTAACAATATTGTACCTGTTGAGTTTCTTTCTCTTACAGGCACGATATTGTATATACGGTTCATTTATAGTCGGCACGACCAGACGAACCGGACGGTACTGTATGCACTCCATGATAGACATGGTGAGAATTGCATAATTTTCTTACATTCTTTCTGTTGAAATATGTAGGACTGTTATTCATTCGCTTAAAATGTTGCATTTATTTTGCATAACTGCTTCATTACAGTTTTCCTTTGCATAATCATAACTTATGCTCTTGCATCTTGCATATCATTTGCATTATGCCCCAGCCTACAGGCGCATCTCTGCATGCTTATATTGATTGTCTACCTGAGTCTTCGGCCTTGTTAAAAATGGGTCGTCTCTGGGCTTTGACACTCACTCCCGTCACTTTGTGACTTTTGAGTTCTGTCAAAGAAGGGCAACTGTAGACACCCCATTTTTGACCGTCCTCAAGACTTGGTTGTGCTCACAGGTACATCCGGACACAAGTTCGATTGCTCATCAGGTATTCGACTTTTGCGGCGGAACGTCACAGGTTTGAGCTTTCCTAACCCAGTATCCTTTCTGCCCATTCTTGGGCCATGACTTGGTCCTTTCAGAATCTGTTTCTTGGTGCACTGCCGGCCACCTTTTGGCCCTGCCGACCATCACTTTGTTGCTGCCGGCCATTGATTGAGCCTGCTGGCCATCAATGAGCCACTTGATGGCCGGCAGCACCCCTGTCTCAGCAGGTTTCACTCCAGATCTTTTGAGCCGGCTGGAATCCTTTTATCTGCCCTCCATACACGTGTATGGAGGGATGAAGCTCTTGCCAAGCTTCTTGAAGAAGATTTGCATTGTTTTTCTTCTATATAAGGAGAGAGCCTCTCTCCTTAGCAGAGGTTCAGCATTTTGAGAAGAAATATGTCTCTCTTTCTCTCTCTCTCTCTCTCTCTCTCTATATTGTTGTTGATTTGTGCCTTGAAGTCCATTTTCTTTGCACTTTTACACTACAACACATAAAGATGCACCACCATCTTTGGATTGAGGTTCTTGGGTGGAATTCTTGAGCTCTGAAAGTGAGGTTTTACCCCCTGAAGTTGCTGGTTTCGAAGTTGATCTTCAAGGGTGAGCTTCTTCCCTCTTTTAGCACTTTTTGTACCTCATTTTGGTCATCCTTGCATATTGTTTTAGGCCTTGCTTACAACTGAAAAAAGTCTTATATTTAAGTGTTTTTGAATTTTGTTTGAGGTCTTTTAGCTGTTGAGGGTCTTCAACCCTCTTGTTGGCCTTGTTTGGCCTTGTTTTGAGCCATGCCTTAAGGCCTCTGAGCTAGCCTTGGTTTGGCCTTCTAACCACAGAAATGCAGTGGATTTTCAGTGGTAGGAATGTTGTTTTGAGCCCTCAAATCAGAGGGGGTGGCCCCCTCTCTTTTGGTTTTTGTTTGCTTGCATTTTTGGCCTTCCAAAGGAGCATGCCTCTCTGTACTTTTGAGGCTTGGTTTAGGCCTTTTTTGTGACTTTTAGGACCTGCCTTGGCTCTATTCATGGCTGGTTTTGTCACCTTTTGCATGCATCTTGTATGTGTAGTGTAATCCCATTTGTAGCTCATCAAAGTAGCATGTTTGCCTAGCTTGTGTTGAGTCCATTTCAGTAGGTTTTTGGTGATGTTTTACCATGCCTTAGATCTATTTTGGGTTGGTTTTGTCACTCCATGCATGTGCAATACACATGTAGTGTAAATCTCATAAACTAGCTTTATATGCTTTTTTGCTTTAGCATGTCATCCAAGCTTATGTTTAGTCCATTTCAGCATGTATTTGGTCATCATTTGGCATGCCATGACTCTATCTTTTGCTGGTTTGGTCGTATTTTTCATACTCCATATACTTGTAGAACAAATCTTGCTTACTAGCTTTATGTGCATGATGTCTTGACTCATCATCATATCATATTTTGGCTTTGCTCCAGCATGATTTTGTTCTTATTTTGAGGTGTTTTAATACTGTTTTGGGTTTCCATGGCCATATCACTCATGTTTTGTATAGCTATAGTGTAAATGCTTAGGCTAGCCTTGGGTTTTGAGGCCCCTACCATGCCATACATGTGATATTTGCATGCTTTGCCATCATTCTAAATGTTATTTTAGTCCATGAAATGTGGCCATACACTTGCATTTGACATGCTTTTAATGCCTTGGAGCCTTGGCTCTTTATGCCTCATGAATGGATCATTGTGCATGCCATTAAGCCTAAGCCTTTGGCTCATCATATCAGTGCATTTTTGGTCTTGTTATACCATGATTTAACTTTGTTTTATGTTGTCCAAGTCATGCCATGTTTGGCTTCAATAGGTGTAGTGCATTACCTCTTTTGTAGCCTTGCATGCTCCATGTATTTGGCCTTGTGCTCTAGCTTGTGTTGGCTAGCTTTGAGCTTGATTTTGGTCTTGTTTAGACCTGCCTTGGGACTGTTTTAGGTTTCCTTAGCCCTTTGAGGCTTGCTTTGTATGGCCATGGCTTAAGTCCCTTTGCTAGTTCTTAGCTTTTGAGCTTCATGCATGCTATGCTTATGTTATTTGTGTGATTTGGCATCATTCCTAACATCATTTCAGAGCATGTAGTATTGTCATACTTCCATGCTTGTCACCTTTTAAGTGTACTTAAGAGTTGCATCTTTGTGCCTTAATCCTTGAGCCAATTGGCATGAATGTTTGCCTTGCCGTTTCATGCTCTTCATACTATCAATTCATCACTTATGGCCATTGATTCGGGCATAGTTAAGGTTTGCCCATATTGGTTTAAGTCCATCCCTTGCATGTTGTTGCATGCTTGTCTTGCATACTGTTGTAGGCTTGCTCCATCTTTGCATGTTTTCGCATGCTAGTTCCATTACATGTTGTTGCATGTTTATTACATACTATTTTGCATGCTTAAGTCATATTGCATGATTGCCTGTTCAAGTTAGCATTGTGTATGCCATCCTTGCATTGCATTGTTGTTTGGATTACGTATTAATCCGAGCATGAGGAACGAGGGGCGTTTCATACTTTAAGTGATGAAACGTGTCTCAATTCTCGGTCGCCGATGCTCTTGATGATGCATGATAGAGTTTTAGGCTTTATGTATTTATTCGTGCATTCATTTCATATTGATTTGCACAAGTTGGATCTTTGGCCATCATGCATCGGGATGCGTGATTGATGGTCGTAGATCCGACTATGCCTCTCCCTTGATGTTTTGAGATGATATGGGGTGGCATAGTGCGTACATACCCTTGGAAGACCCTCATTTTTCTTTATTTTGTGCTCTACTGCAGCTTGGTGTCCCAGCATATCAGTGGCCGGCAGTGCCTCGCAGATGGCCGGCAGTGCCTTGTTGTTGGCCAGCACCCCTTCATTTTTGGTCGGCAGTGGCTCTCCATGGCCGGAAGGCCACTATTGCACTCCCCAGCATGTTTTTGGTAAGGTTCAATAGGAATTCCTCGAGGACACCCTGTAGACAGAGCCTCTAAAGAGCAACCAGAGAGCTTTTCGGGGCAGCATCCGAACATGCATCTTTTCCTTCTTCGAACAGAGCTGGAGCAGCTTATTTTTCATGCTTACTTGTTAGTTAGCATCAATTTGTAATAATTAATTAATTTGTTAATTAGTTAATTCTTGTAATAATTAGTTGTAGCTAGTTATTCAATTTGGTTGTGTAATAATTAATTAGCTTGTTACTTAGTTAATTAGTCGGTTTGTATTATTTATTCGGACCCTCTGTCGAGAGGGCCAATTTTGTAATAAGTGTGCGTGCGTGTGTGCATGTCTTCCAACCTCCATTTCCTTCTCCCTTTTACTTACCTACTTTCGTTGGTTAGTTTTAGGTCATGTTTCAAATTAGCATACTTATGCTTCGCATGTTTGCATACATTCATCTATTTTGCATGCACCGGGCTCGGCGCATCATACTAACTGCATCGTATTTCAATTTCAAGTTGAATACATGTATCAATTATCGCATCTCATATGCCATATTTGAATAGCTGAGCCTATTTCTAGTTGCATTTTGTATGTGTTGCATTAGCCATCTTAACATGAACTAGGATCATGCATTGATTACTAACTAATTTCTGTTTTGGCTCAGAGTACACTGTAAGTGTTTATGCTTTAGCATCTCCGCATGTGTGTCATTGATTGCCATGAAAGCATGCTTGCCATGAGGCTAATTGCTTAATTAATATAAACTGCCTGAATGCCTATGGATGAAGGTTGGATTACTTGAATTGGAACGATTCATTGAAATTCGTGTTTTTAGCCTACTTATGAGTAGCAAACTTCAAACCATTTTCCAAACAAACGGATATGCGATGCTTTGTTCCAAATTAGGCGATCTAGTCTATACTTGTTTTGCTGTGCGCATCACATAGTAATTCTAGCCAATTAACCGGAATAAGAACACATGTGTTTTTAAAAACTAGATATCATGTTTAGTAGTGGCCGATCTTTGATCGGGTGAGCGGGGGTGCTCATAGCTGACCTTCCCTAATCATACCCAAGTTCCCGAGCTGAGGCAACTTTGGTGATGATGGACACGTGGCCTTAGGCAACGAGTCAGGGTTTCCTAAATTTCTCGAAAATAAAATATGTAGGTGGCGACTCTCTATCTAGAAAAGCAGTCCATGTTTGGCACTTTTTTCTAAAAAATTAGTTTTCCAAAATGATTTTCCGGATTTGGACTCTTTGGTGATTTATTGGTCTTGCATTGCACTTTGCGAGATCAGATTCAGAACCGTGACAATTTGAGTTCGAACTGTAGCACTGAGGCCCTTGGGGCGCGTCTACGGTAACACACCAATGGATATATCATTCTCAACACAATTAATAGAATTATCAATAGGACTAATAAAGTAAAGACCATCTATTAAAATGCCAGAAACCACAAATTTATAATTGTGCTAAATAACAATTTTTGAAGAAAAATAAAAACAATATCCCATCGAAATAACTTTGAAACAAAAAGTAAATTTCTACGGATATCTGGCACAAATAGACAATCTTCTAAAACTAAAGTCTTATGATAATTCTAAATAAAAAGTTCCTATGAAAACTGCAACAACTATTGCACTTGTTCCCACCTTTATTAATATCTCCCTTTCATTAAGCCTTATGGTCTCCTCGAACCCCTTCCGAAGGTTTGTCCTTTTTCAGTGTTGCTAAATAATGACGGCAATTTCTCTTCCAATGGCCAAGCTTTCCGCAATGGAAACAATTTCCTTTGCTTTTGTTTTTATCTATGCCCTTTTTAAAAACACCTTGTGTTTTTCCAGAGAACTTAGAGCCCATAGATTCTTTATTAAAATTATTCTTGCCCTTAGGCTTGAATTTTCTAGGACTTTCCTTCTCACCCATCATCACAATGGGTTGGCTCTTTTTAATAAGATCATCTGCTGCTTGTAACATATTGAGCAGCTCTGATGGTGCAACAATCATCTTATTCATATTGTAATTCAAAATAAACTGATTATAAGAATCTGGTAAAGATGAAAGTATCGCATCAATTTTAGTTTCACCATCAATATCTGCACCCAAAGTTTCCAGTATGTTAATGAAAGATATCATTTTTAGAACATGTTCCCGTACTGGAGTACCTTCCACCATCTATTAGGTATGGACAAATTTATCACTATCAAAAGCCCTAACTCATGTAACCGAATTCTAAATTTTTCCTTTTTCTAATTGGACCCTAAAAGCATTTTTCAAAAATAGCACTTTTGTAATTATATATGTATAGAAATATTTTTATGAAAAAGTAACCGGCCGGTTTTCTTTTGGTCCAACGTTAATAGGAAAAATTGCTTGAATATACTTTCTCACTTTGAGAATGGTGGATTCCATGTTAAGCACATATATAAATTAATTACCATTCACATAACCCAACATGTCCGTATATAGCCTTTGGTTCGGCGTCACCGATTGACAATATCAAAGTTAAATGAATAGTTAATTAATTTATACAAGCCTCTCAAGTCAAAGGAAAATAAGTGTATTTTAATAGAACTACCTTTTAAACTGACAGTGATCATTCCATAGGTGTTCTCAAAACCGATCCTGTTCAGTGTATGTACTGATTGCATAACACCCACCTATTTGCCTAAGGTCACTACCTCAATGATGAAGTTAATCATTCTATCATATAGCAGCAAAACAGGTGTAGGCCATAGTAGTACAACACCCAATCAACACCTATAGCCTAGAACATTAATTAGGTATAGAAGGCACCGAAAAATCATAACTCTCAGTTTTTGGTTCATTAACCATTAGCATGTTTTTCTACAATGTTACCCAAGGGACCTAATGTTCACATCATATGTAACAT